>CM046859.1:21386292-21492505 GCA_025617745.1 Heliocidaris erythrogramma
GCCCCTTTTCCCACTTTGTTTTAGCTTTAGGAAATACAGCAGAGATAAGAATACAACTTTACCAGAATTAAGGCTTACAAACACATTGAAACACTTACAACACAATTAGAAACAAAACAAAAAAATCACGTGATTATAATGATAGTTGACGGTATTTTCATCTTAAAGCTTTCTGTATTCAAAACGTGTGAAATTGACCGGTTGTAGAAGTCTAGAATATCACAATGTGCATTTAAAAAAAAAAAAAGGGAACAAAACGAATGCACCATCAAGCAATAAAAAGAGGGTTTCTACAAAACATGAGCTAAATCCTTTCACAATACTATTTAATATCACGTGAGTCTTTTTGCCAGATATCAGGTAGAGATAAAACGTTATAAATACCAGACTAGCAGTTCCACATCTTCATGAGATAGTATTATGCTACTTCCTATTATGACGTGATGGCGTTTTCCTAATACAGAATCGTGATATTAAGGCTAATAACAAATAATATTTATCAATATATATTCAGCATTCAAATCAATTCATCTTCAAGTCCAACTCCTGTAGTACGAGAAGCAACATGACTGTAAATCTAAAGAAATTGACCGAAAACATGATTTATCTGCAGTATACTGGTGTTAGAAATTGGAAATGAGAACCATATACCCGCTATAGTTACACATATCCAAATGTTCAAGTTCATGTTCAGCTACCTAACAGAACTGTTCTATCCAATGAAACATTTTTATAATGGCAGTTATTATAATAAACTTGAATGTCTAGCATGTTCAGAAATTCCCTCCAAATTTCAGGGTCGCAGATGACATTTTCATCATTATCATGTTTATAGGTATATCATTCATCCACAGTTTTCTGGTCTACTTAAAATCATCATTCACACCATGTTGTGGCCATGTTACCTATATTAACATGTCCCTTTTGATAATCGTCATTGTCATCTTGAGAGGGCACGGATAGAAAAGGAATATGTGAAAGGAAACCATATAAAACGTGTTAAGCCTTTACTGGCAGGAAGGGGAAAAGACAGGGAGAAAGGAAAACTATAAAATGAAAACAAAGTTTAGATAAAAATGGAACGAATAGCAAGAATGGCCCCAATAAAATATTTGGAATAGCAAACATTAAGAAAGAACTTGGGAAGGAAAAATAACATGACCATTTTTTGTGAAAGTATTGCACTCAGGTCATTTTTGATTGCATTGAAAAGAAGGCCGTCTAAAGTAGTTAAGTATATCGGTTCACATGCATACAAATAGATTTTTAACAAAATATACAAAGCTAAGGTTTTCATGCTTCCACTTTTCCCTAGACTAAGAGTAAACAATCCCCATTCCCCGATGCTATCCTGTCTATTTCTAACACAACAATTAACAATTAGTCTCTAAACATTTATCCCATCATTTCGTACATTCAATCCTTAAGCTCCGATTTCAGACGCGCCGCTTCACACCTTCCCAGCATAAAAAAAGGATCGGACAGCCGGGGCAGAGGAGTTGTTGATGATTTTTGGCAGATCGAAATTGAGCGCCGCGCGGTTTTCGCGTTTGTATGCACAGTCGTAGGGATGCAGGAGACACCACCGACACCTATACTCCTTCCCTGGCCAGACAAAACTTTGTGGAATCTGTTGACGCTGGAAACGACGTTAAAAGCATTTATCGCCGCAAGGTACACTTGAAACGATTTCCATCCATGTACACCGTTGATTCATATTTCCCAACATTTACCTAACCGGCATCGGATTTTCCTTCCCTGTCTAATTTTTCTTTTTTCTCTCTCTCTTACTCGTGAAGGCGAGCGGAGAACCTCGTGTCCATTACAAGGAAACACGAAGATATTTCATTCATCTATCATAATTAGGAGTCTGGAATGATTTCGTTACACCGCTGCTCAAAGCTCACGAAATGAGAAGCGAAAATGAAACCATTTTTTTTCCTTCTCTCTCTCCTTTACCGCAGCTTCAATTTTTCTCCTTCATTAGGGGCGGGATGTATCATGGACATCTTAAAATGCATAGATATTGGTTACACGGGCATATAGATGTTAAGGAGTGAGGCAAGCATGACTGATGAAAGGCATGGGTATCACGGCGAAAAGCATTTTTGCATACCGAATCTCCACATATCTGATTCATACTCGTCAAACAAAAAAGTGCAATGGTGACAAAGAATACTGGCAAATATGGGGAAAGAGAGTGATGGGAATTTGTCTTCCCATGATTAGTTTGTGTTACATGATTACGTTAAACTTAAGTGAACCATTACATGATGTATATTCTAGTTCCATGACTAATGTTTGAATAATAGTGCAGCCAAATAGTCATCAAAAGATTAGCAGTGTTTATTCAAAGTATATTCAGTATAATATTACTTTCATGCTGAAAAAGATTTTTTTAAACGATCAGTGTTTCTTATTTTAACAAATCAATTTTCTGAGACTTGGATTTCAACCCTATGGTTATAACCTTCGAAAATGTATTGAAATGAAAAGTTCTCAACCTTTTCCTAATTTTCTTTGTTTTCTGTCGGAACCTGCCGACATATATTCCAAATCTGATTTGATTTGATCTGATTCGACAAGCATATAAAGCATAGGAAATATGTAACATGGAAAAAATAATTACATATTCCGAAAGGTAACCATTGTAATCTATAGCGGTTACAGTTTATTTTCAATTGCAAAGTTTCTGCGAAGATGCGTGATGAAGACAGGAGAGGGGCGTGTCAATAATGGCCCAGAACTAAACGACCTACGGCGCCACTTAGACTATTTCTTACACAATCGAACTTCATTCCTTTCTCCATCTATCAAATAACAACAGCACTGAAAAGAAATTTGGAAAGACAGACCTCCCTCAACAGATGGGCTCAGCAAACAACAGAAAGTGTAACCACTAACATTTGAAAGAATTTACGACTTCAAACGAAATCGCTTAATCTGTCGGTCACGTGATCAAAATGGCGTATGCCTTTTCTCCAATGAAACGCAATCTATAAGTTGGCACCACTTAGTGTAGATTTGTGGTTCCTTGCCGTGGTTTACCATCAATATTTTCTCGGAGCCAATCGGTGGTGGTCCGTTAGATGGCATCCATAAATATTGGAAGCAATCCCCAAACAGATTTGTTTCACTCTGACGGATTCGGTAAATATCACGATTAACGGGTCACTAGAGCTAGAAAGGCGGAGATGGACGAGGGCGATGTTTAGCTGCGTAAATTGTCACGGCTTTGTTTCAGCCCGTTGGTGTCTTCTTAATCGAAGCCTATCGTGCAAAGGGAAACACCTGCGCAATGAAAAAAAACCAGGGGTCCGTGGCTTCCGCGCTCTGAAAAGGAAAGAATCAGAAAATAAAGATGATAAAATATTGCGAACGTTCCTTACATCAGTTTTATGCCAAAGTGGATGTTGAGATTAATGTATCCCTCTAAAAGACATATAAAAAGAGAAACAAGAAGATACAATCAACAAGGTGAAGATTCAACATAACTGTGTACAGATTTGATAAGAAATCGCCGAAATTCGTCTTCAGTCAAAGATTTTTCTTCTTAAACAATCAAAATGTGAGCTGAAATATGTAAAACCTGACTAATTGCTCACACGCTACGTGCTACTTAAAGTATTCTCATTATTATAGTTGACAGCTAAAAAGTTAGTAGGTCACGAGGGGGAAGTTTTATAGAGAAAAGAAAAGTGTGATGAATAGGGCGCCACGCGCGGCTGACGTCTGTTTACAAATAAAATGTAAATATAGCAGGGCGGGAGTAAACTGGTCCAAAATTTGGAATATTCTTCGGGTTCTGGAGCAAAGTCTTTATTGTACCGAGAGGCAACATACACTCTGCAAAACCGTCATTACCCCCTCGTGTATTGAGAATGAGAATTACCGGTAAGTCATGCAAGCGTATACCAATCAGACCCAACTTCGGAAAAACGTTTGTACCTGATATCGATTTGACCACACAGAGGAACAATAATCAAAGTGAGGCAACACGAGTGCGTTATACAGCAATCTTTAAAGATGTTAATGGTAAATAATCATTCGCTCGTTTTATTACACTGACAATTCTCTGCGTTACCTTTGTTACTTTGTGAACGTGTTTGAATCAATTCAATTCTTCATCAATTAATATACCAAGACATATGGCGACATTACTCTTTTCAATACCTTTCCATTTATAGAAACATTGAAGGTTGTTATTTTGTTTAAATTAGCACGCGAAGCTATGACCATCACGCATGTCTTCTCCGTGTTTAGTACAAGGCGGTTTTGATTAATCCATACCATTGATTCTTCCAATGCGAAAGAAAGTTTTTCTTCAACCTCAGCTACGCTACTTCCACTCACAGTTAAAGTGGTATCGTCCCCATACATATCAACATAATCACCAGATATACAATTTGGTAAAGTATTTACATAGATGAAAAATAATAACGGACCAAAAATAGATCCTGTGGTACGCCCATCAATACAGTTAATGGATTAGATTTTGCACATTTAAAATGAACAGACTGTTCACGACCTGTTAAATAAGATCTGAACCATTTTACACATTCATGTGAACATCCAATAGCAGATAGCTTTTCTAATAAAAAATGTGATCAACTGTGTCAAATGCTTTACGAACGTATATGAAAGCGACTCCAGAGATCTGTCTGTTTTCAATGTTCCATGACAAATTATTAACAAATTTCATGAGTGCTGTTGCGGTAGAATGCTTTGCTCGAAAACCAGACTGACTGGAGTTCAATATATTATTATCGTCAATGAATTCAGAAAGTTGGCGATGTACAGCCCTCTCTATGATTTTGCTAACAGCAGACAAAACAGAAATTTGGCGGTAATTGCTTGGATCAGACATATATCACCAGCTTTAAAAATTGGAATTACTCGAGCTTCTTTCCAACCCTTGGGTACACATCCCGTGGTCAAAGATGTATTTACGATATCAGTTAACGATCTCGCTATCACCTGTTTCGTAATTTTTAGAAGACGACAAGAAATGTGGTAATCGCCATTAGCTTTACCTTTACACATGCGATCAATTTCCTTAATGACGAAATCCTCAGACACACAGTCCAAATCAAATTGTGAGATATGATTAATCGGAGTATCGTCACCGATATGAGATTCAGTTCTAGAAATTTTCAGGTGTTTTGTTATATTGGCAGCACAGGTAGTAAAAAAGCTATTGAAAGCATTCGCTATTTTAGGTGGATCTGATATACGAGCACCATCAATTTCCAAACTATGCGGCGATATCTTGCTGGATTTTGGAATTACACGTTTCAGACACTTCCATATAGCCATGGAACAAGGGATCGCACTCTCAACCTTTCGAAAGGTCAGACGAATGGACCACTATACCATGGCGCCACTGCCACGTTTCTAATCACACTTTTTGGGCTTTGAGAAATACTATTTCTCATTTTGATTCATTTGGAATCAAATCAATTGCACAACCTTTAAGCTACCTACTAATGCAGCCTGCGCAGACGATGCGCGGCTTTTCTGTCAGCGCGAACTAATTTCCTTAAAACGCTATTGACACGATACAAAAACATAGCGCTGACATGCTCCATGTGGAAAAACTCAACAAGAGCCTGAGAAAATCCACTGGGCATATTGCTCATCCCATTGGAAGTCAACACTTTAAAGCCTGTTTGCCGTCCCCACTAATCCGATGGTAATATCCGAATGCTTAGCAGGCAAGCGGAGAAAGTTTGAGATGCGGGAAGATTCTTTAGTCCCGCGTATAAACATTCTAGTCATGACAGGTGCTGACGCCGTGCGTTTTCAAGCTCGAGAACGTTGCAACAGAACTCGCTAAATCTTGTGATTGTCTGTCATAAGTCCGCAAGATGATCCTGTTTTCGATCCGTATTCGGTGACAGTGTTTCCTGATATTTTTGAGAGCCTTATAAACAGTGTGCGACACCTCGACAAAAGAAAAACAATCACGATGAATTTCTTGGCAACACACACAGTTTAAGGTATTCATGTTTGATTGGTCACGGTACAACACAATCTAGATACCCGACCCATTATGACTTCGCCTAGGTTTCTAAGCGCTTTGGTAGTACAGCGAAAGTCAAGACACCAAGATCACGAAGATACATAAATATGAAAATTGATTATCTTTCAAAACGAAATTAACTTTTGACACTGAATAAATCCATGCTACTCGTTCATTTTATCCTCAATTTGGCCCATTAACTCCGCCAATACACATTAAAAAAAATTACTTCGAATACTAGCGTCATTTTATAAATTCGGGTGGCCGTGCATTCGGCCGTTTGATTGCAGTTATATAGAGCGAAATGTTGTTTGCAGGAATCACATAATTTTTTTTAAAATACTAAATTCATTACTCTATAATTAAAGGGACGTGCAAGAAATATGGTTACCAAGTTGAGATAACTGAAATTAAGACAGAAGGGAATTGCATTTTCGACCCGTCTACAGGCATTCTTAATTTCTTAGAGAATAATCGAACCGCAGTTTGACATTTGACTGAAAGTTTTCCAGTGAAATTCTCATTCTCGTACGAATTCTTCAAAGAAATCCTTTAAACTCCGAATCTTACTACCTGGTACATCCGTTTTCAAAGGGTGTGTTGAGTGCAGTTGGAAGGCGAATGTCAAGTCGCTGGAACGACGGTTGAACGTGAACGAATTTGACCTCGAGTTTAGAAGAGGGTAAAGTACTTCGGCACTGAATCCTCTGCGATCATCAACGTTAATACATAGGTGAGTCGGGTATCTTAGATGATGACAAGGGGTTCATAAATGAACACAATCTCTTGTATCACTAACAAGCTCATTACCCGGGCAATTATCGGAAGAAGGGGTAAGGTGTGGTGAAGAAGAGGGGGGGGGGGGGATGGGAGGGTTGACTGGAGGGGCAAATGGTAGGAATGATGGCTATACCATGCACTCCATGTCTCTACATATAGGTTACAGTAGTCGAATATCAGGATTCTCTTCTATCTTTCCAAAATAACTTTGAACTATAAACATCATCATTGTCAATCCAAGATATTCCCCACACATTACCATCAAATCGTATTTTCATAATACACGGAGTATGAGCATTTATGTGACCCTTTTATCAACCAATTCACGAGTCCGAAACAGTTGTGGTCTTTAACGACTTCCTAAGCCATAAATTTGAATGGGCCACATACATGAAACTAGTAAAACACACAGAGCAATTGCTTTTTGCTGGGCTTTGCTTCTATCATCACATACAATTTGCTTGCATCTACATCGAGAGCATGGGAAGCTACAAGCAAAATCCTATGAAAAAAAGAGATTGCTAGCATTATGCTATCGTCTCAAATGAACTGACATAAGAGGAACGACACATTAAAGTCATCGAATAAAATGAAGGGGCACATTTGCCCCTATACTATTTCAGACACCCCTAAAAACTCGCCCTGGGAGGGTAACGAACTACCTCCATGCATCCTAAGCACTTGAGCACCGGGTATGCCATTACCTACCCTTCAACAAGTACACCCTTGCCAAAGTCTATCCAAACGATAACATAATACCATCGCGTCATTAAGGGTTATTACCCTGTGCCATCATTGCTTCTATTAAAGAACCTAAATACGAAAACTATCCCCCGAGTTTGTGCGTTTGTTTGTCCACCAGAGTAACTGGATACCACTGAGATTTACACAACCGATTTCCGATGAGCACGACTCAAGAAGGGAGAGAGGGAGAGGGAGAGGGAGAAAATAAAAAAAAGTACAGCGGGTAAAAGCGGGGTGACTGCCAACTGGACTTGGAGTTTGCGCACCGCAGCTGAGATGTGGTGTAAAGGCTTTAAGTTCGTTATCTGCTTTCTTCATAAGATGTTAAAACATCGGGTCCTTATTTTGATTGGCTGACAGAGGTGAATCCGATTGGGCGGGCCTTCGTGTTCGGGTTAACGCAGTGTCTACTTTAATGACAGTTCAAAGCGAATCGCATTGGCAAATCCGGGGGGGGGGGGTGGTAAACCCATCTGGACCCCAAAAGACACATGTAATTTCAAGTTTTCTCTTCAGAGAATTAGAATTAGTAGAAAAATACTATTTTCTCAAGAGACTGCTTGATCTGGCACTGAACTGGAAGATATTTTGTACTCATAATTTTGTATACAAAAGTAATACACCAAATTATCACTTGGCTATGAAATGCCTAGTTTCCGTTTCTGTTTAGCTTCACTGATTCGACAATGAGAACAAATTATAATAGGAGCTAGCTTTTGAAGGATGATAGTGGGGTGTCACTTTTTTTTAATCGCTTTATTCATTTGAATCGAATGCTAATCACGGTATACCATTGGCATGTTGTCGAGTGTTGTTGAATGGTGATACAATAAGAACATACATGTAATTAATAAGGATAGGGTTCGCAATATGTATTACAAATAGCAACAAAGGTATACATCATGATGCATTAAAATCAAAATCTAATGTATCACGAAGTAATATATGGCAATCCGCCGACACATGTTTTCTTCACTACGAACATTGATGGAACTGTTATGATTATATTTCCTTCAAATCAGTATCACCCCTCCCCTTACCTCAGTCACTCAGTCCCTCTCTATCTTTCTCTCTTTCTCTTAACTCTCACCCTCACTCGAAGTTTGTCATACCCCCCCCCCCCCCCACTCTCTCTCTCTCCCATCTCTTTCTTCAATTTCAGATTTAATATTTCGCTTACACATTATTACTAGTAGCATGTGACGGCTTACGCTTTTCGGTTGTACTGAACGTCTATTGATGAATTTCTAAATAAATTTGACTCAGTTTGCGCTCCATATCTCTCTCTCCCTCTTTGTTTTTAAGTTTATTTCTTTTCTTTTATTTTCTAGAAGTATACCATCTCCTCGACTAATGTCTTTCATTCCGTGACGGAAATGAAATTGGTCTTGGGGCTAAAGCCCGCATTCTTTGTGTTTGTCCTGCAATCTACACGATGTACTCCGATTCCGTTCAACTAAGCAAACTCCTCCCAGACTGACCCTCGTCGACACGGCATCGCCCCAGGACCGCCCATATGTCGGTACCTATTACCACCTCGTTCTACAAACCCCCATCCCCAAAGCTACAAACTATTCCAATTAGTATCAATGGCGTCTCATTCGCGTAAACATCACCGCCTTCAGCTAAAAACAAGAGGACGAGGAGATTGTATAGGCCCTTCGTCAGAGGGGGCTGAGTCGCCCTGTCAACTCATTCAATTTCTCAAGTGGACAGGGAATACAGAGAAAAGGGCAATCAAAACTGATACATCCAATAATGTAACAAGATCAAACGCGAGCGACGGGTTATCAGAGCGCTTGTCATCGACATAAAAACCTAAGCAAATAAGGCATTTCACTATGCGTATTAGGAATTATTCTCGCGGCATTTTTTCTTCTTTTTGGTAAACAGAAATGTGTTGCTCTCGCTAAAATATTTCGCCTTCTCTTTCGCGTCTCTGCCTCTCTCCCACTCGAGCCGCCCCACAGGTAAGTAAATTGAACCGCCTCGCTAACGAAAGACGTGTTCTAGTTTGACAACAAAGAAAGGGAATACAACTACAAAGAATTATGACTACAGGGTGGGTATCGGTGTTGTGATGAGAGGGCTGGCAGCCGCAGGACTAAAGGAGCTGGCCAACTTCAGAGGAACCCGACTGCTCCGCCACAACTTGAGGGGGGTAAATACCTCTGATCCCGTTGAAGTGATGATCTAACTGGATACAAGTGCCAGTGTACACATGGTGTGATCCTCTGGGGAAAGTTGTGCAGTCACAGCACTGGACTCGACACCACTGTATTTGCATCGGCATTCTATACCTGTCACTAACACGTATGATCGAACTAACAAGGCGATTTGGCTACGCCTTTGGGCGCTTACTGGCACTGTCAGTTAAAAATGTGCTATATAGGTAAAAGGACATTGTATATGCATTAAACGGAGATAGAGACGTCAAATGAAAGACCGAGAAACAGGTATTCACATAATAATTTCCATGAAAATAACCCTATTTTTTCAACATTACAAATAATCAAGCAACCACAGTCCCTCCTCGGCTTCCACATTGAACAGATTGCCTCGAAATACCTGGAAAACAAGAATAAGTCGCGAACATAACTTTCCTAAATAGCAAGGTCGAAAGTTACAGTCGTTCAGTCTATGGCCTATGCCATGTGAACATATGAATAACCCTTTACATACTAGTAGCCCTTTACAATTACACAAAATTCATTTTAATAATACATGTATGTCATAAATATCATGTCATATTTTCCAGGAATGTTCGCAATCGATTAATCACGAATAAGTGGTAATCTTTCTTTTTCCGCACATTTCTTAACTGGCACAGACCTACGATGATACTTTAAAAACCATAATCCAACTTCCGTCGCCAATATAATAATGATGCAGAGAAGTACAATGTATTTTTCCTGAAAATCAAAGGGTTTACAAATACAGTGAGTCTGTTTTAAACCGATAGAAATAAACGCGACATTAAAGGCCTATAATTGTGAAGAATATTCGGATGACTTCATTACAGAAGGAGGTAATGGCCTGAAATAAATAACTGGGTCTGCCTTGCCAGACTAGCGGGGGCTGTGAAGCCACAAGCAAGGCAGGTCACCCGGGGTCAAAGTCAACGATAACTCGCCATTGGTAACCGAAGCAATTTCCCCATTATCCACTTGTATCGAAAGTGAGCTTAATTCCTCCTCGGGGATTCCCCCCGCTCCTCAACTTGGCCCTTTCTCCAAAATCTTCCCCGCTTGCTACAATAACAGTTCAAAATCGACTTAAGATGAATCACTGAAAAGCCGAGATGGATTTGACAAGTGTATGTTTGCAGCCTAGAGTAGCGGGGGGTAAAATAGAAGGAGGTTGCCGAAGGTAATCACCATCCCTCCCTTTTTTCATATTTCCTCCTGATCTTGAACGGAATTATCCTAAACGCCGTCTGTAAACCTTGAAATTGTTTGCCTATGGCCTTACATAGAAAGTTGCATGGGTGTCAAATATTCGCAGATCAATTACATAAATCTATTTGGAGTAAGCATTTGCATAAATGAAATTTGGTGATGATGCAAAGTCGAAACGACACCTGGGTCCCGTCTTATAAATGATACAAGTCCTCCAATCAATCGCAAAGTTACGACCGCATAACATTCTAATACATGTTTGTTAAGAGTTGCTATTAATATCAATCTCCAGAAGCGTTGCGAATTATTTGAATCAATCGCACCTCTTTTTAAAGACCTTAGACCGGGGCCCTGGCCATAAAAATTCTGGGTTTCTAATATATTACTAATTATTTTACTCCCAACTAGCCCGAACGTCATGACTACGACACAAATATATATCATAGGGCGTTCTATCATTTGGTAAATCATGGGTAAATTAAAATTATATTTAAATTATCAAAGTTCGGTAATAACGTTCCAATAATAGAGCTTATCATTTAACAATACAATATTGCATCTTCACCTTCACATCGTACCTTCATTAATACTAGGAGATTGAGAATACGAAGAAAAAGCGAGAGGGGAGGTGACAACTGCCCCCCCCCCCCTCCCACACACACACACATACACATTGGGGAACAGTGGTATGTAGGCATGTATATCACGAACATGAGAAATCGATGGGAGGAGAAAGCAGGCACAATAGATATGCGCCAAGATGATAGATGGTAAAAAAAGTATGCTGGATCGAAGGCATCATACAGGCGAGGGGTTTCTTAGATGATTAAATGATTTCATCGCGACGCTCGCATTTGTTTCTACTATGTTATGATAAATCATCGGTATAATTTATTTTACTGAGTACATATATAAGGTATGGTAGTGTGGTATGATAAACAATGGCCTGAAGTCACAAACCATTGTATACAGAGTTGCCTGTAAGCACGAAAAATAACCAATGTACATGACTTTTGTATAAACAGACATGTGAAGTGACCAAATTAAAGAATACATTATTCAAGAAAATGAGGGATATGGCATCAAGAAATGTGTTAGACCATTTGACAGGGTCATCTTATTAGAATAAAATTTATGATTTATTGATTTAATAAAAAATGTATCCAGAATTTGTTCTAAGAAAAAGAAGAATTAAGGAGTTACAAAGGGTAGAAATGGGTGATATTGCCCGGCAAGATGGGGTGAACTAGATGTATAAAGAGCAGAGAGAGGGAAAACGAAAATTGACAATGAAAACAAGAAGATCCCAAGAGTGTACTTCGGCGAGTTGCCAAACAGAGAGAAATAGTAGCCTAAATCATAGTTGAAATAAAGAAAAGGGGAGTTAAGGGGAGAGGAAGGGAGTTAAGGGGAGAGGAAGGGAGTAAGAGAGAGAAAGGGCACGAGGAAAAGATAGGGGATAAAAATGTAATATATAGACCAACATGCCCGGCGGCCGTATATCATTAGAAGCAAGAGGGCTGGATTTATGCTAGTAGCACGTAATACCCATATAGCTGGCGGCTGCCAAAGTTTAGCAATTACTATTAGCCCAGTTCATCCGTTTCTTTAATGGCGCTCGACCGTGATCCGACCAAATATTGACACGTGATCATCACTCATAAAGCCATGAGGTCAGTGAGGAGAAAAGAGTAAAAAGACACAGAACGGGTTACCCGAGTTAGCTATCTAAATATCTCAAGTTGCCAATGACCTCATTAAGTTTCACTGACTTTTGCTGCAAAGCTATTAGTATTATCATCACGAGCACCACGTGTTTTGGAATGGAGAACATTGCGCTACTTTTTCGTTTGGGAAAAAGCTTCGATAAGGCCTTCTTATAATTTCTTACGGTTAAATCTCATTTGATGCGTTAATTGTATCAACTTTCTCCAATTAAAAAAAATAATAACTCCCTCCTTAATAATATACTTGAATCCTAATTACTTCTGATTATTCATGTATATTATGTACAGAATGATTGCCCTGGTGTGCGTTATTGACAATATCTTGTTTTATCATTATCCAAATACCATATAAGGAGATGTTTAAATGCATTTTACTGACAGGAAAACTTCATTCCGTAGCAGGGGCCCCAAAACACGCATTGAAACATCCCCTTACTTTGAATTCGTTCAAAGAATTATATGTCTGTCTCTCTCAATATTTCAAAATGAATAAGCTACGTGAACCCCGTCTTCCATGTTATAAGAACTAAGTAAATAGCGAAAAGGAGTAAAATACCAGGATGTTTCTCATTTTGGCTCCCTGTTAAACAGACCTCCATGACGGAAAGAAAAGAGACTTTCGAGATCAGGTTGGTGATTCAAAATTTATTGTAAATGTAAAGGATTGGTAAAATTGAAGAAAATAAAACAAAAAGTTGAGCGAGGGAAATGCTAACACGTCCCTTTCATTCAGTAAAAGAAAAAAGAAAATCGTATGAAACCGATATATCTCTGTCGCAGAAATATTGCCCATGTGCAATGTCTTTGTTTCTTTAAAGTCAACTCCAATATTTTCCTTTCCTAAGCCGCAACACATGTGGAAGGCATTAAGCCACGGGGGTGCTCGATGCGCTAATCCCACCCCGCTCTAAGCAGGCCTGGTTTCGACACGGGGTTTTACATCTCAAGACGGGGCGGGCGGCCTGATTAAAGCGGACTGATCCCCGCCAAATTGTCGGCTCACCTGGCGAGTCGATTGACGTACACGTCACAAGACAGACTGGCAGGGAATGGTTGACTAAATTGAAGTTAAAAGCGTGGGAGGGGGTGGGGGACGGGGAGGAGAGACGGGGAGGGGAGAGGATATGGAGTGGGCGTTATGTCAGTAGGAAGGGGCGTGGGTGAGTGAGAGGGGTGAAAGGGGAAAGAAGTAGGGGTGGGATTGAAGGGTGCGGTCATTGCAAATGGGGGCCTATCCCTGATAAAGCGCAAGGTGGTGATAAAAATCACCAACTAAACTTAGTCAATACATCACGTAAGTTATGTATCGCTCAAAAGCTGCTACAATTGTGAAGTGCTCACTTCGAAAGAAATATACTTACCTGTACTACACAAACATCTAATTTCCCAGTCCGAAGGGGAAAAAATGAATAAATTTTCAGACAGTGAAACAATTTTTATTGATGTACTAGATAGAAATTGATGACAGCAGGAAAAAATATAAGCCGATTGAATATCTACAGATCTAGAAGAATTACAGGAATAGACATCACTGAATATTAGCTACATCAATTATAATCTTAATGACTATAGTTTACTTACACATAGATGCCTTTATCGCTTAAATCATTGCATTACGTCAGCACCAGATGTGAACATATTCAACACTTTCAAATTTGAAGTCAATGGAATTGAAAGTTGTCAGGGATAATACAATTTTCTTAGCAAAATATTAAAAAAAAAAAAATTCTAGCCATTCCCTATATCGTTCGTGTTAGGAGACTGTTGCTCGATTTACGTCGCCATTAGATGTGAACATACTTTTAATCCCTCCTAATAAACATTAATTAAACTATCGCATAGTAAAACCGGATGGTTCCTGCATTTAGTCCACACCAATATTAGAATTTAGTTGCCAATAGGTTAAGAAAAAATGGCAAAATGTACACCGTCCTGAGCTAGACTCATAGTTCTGAACCCAGAGCAGCTATCGAAACAAGTGTGGGTACAAAACCGCGATCCTCGCCTTAACATCAGTCGTAAGTGATATCATAACCACAGAATGGCAGGACTAGCCCTTGAGGCGGCGCAATTGCCTAAAGTAGCACGACATTTTTTTACTTCTAAAAGCAAATTCTTCCGAACCTCAATATCAATACAATGCTAATTGGGCTATATGGATGAAATTGGTCCTTAAGATTTAATTTCTCGTCGTCTTGCAATCCCTTCTTTTTTAATCGATTGATGTTGAAGACCCGCCATTTCAAGAAATCTTGTTTCATGTCTTTCTCGTTTGTCTTTTGATCATGAAAGCATTGGAAAGACATTGCTCCTCTAACTGTTTTGCTACTGCTTGGTAGGTGCGACCACTTTCTGTGTAAAAAGAAAAATGGGTACACCACTTTTCGTTGTGGTTATTATGGTAATTTAGGGAAAGAAATAATTCCGTGGTAAGTGAAGCGATTGGTGCATAGCAACTTGTAATATTCTAACATTCTGAGAGTGGCAAGGTGATATAAAAAATGTCAGAGTCCCCCCCTCCCCCCTCCCCCTCAATTCAATTCAACCCCCGTCTTTGAGGAATTGCCTCCATGTTACATTTCATTCGCAGAGAACAGATGAGAGCTGATATTCGCTGCTAAAACATGTTTTTGGTCTCAGGCCCGGTGTGTTTTTCTGGCTCAAGAGAGTGATCAAACATCAACATGACGATGTGTACACAGGGCTCTCGCCCAGATTATGCCATGTTTTCCAAGACCGGCGTTTGTCCTCTCCTCTTCGGGCAATATGAACCTGGGGAACTGCTTCAGGTGAGAGATAAATACGAGAAAAATATAAGAGGGGGATAGTCTTAAAGGAGAAACGAGAGCAAGCGTGGACTGTTGTAAAGCCCCGAGAAGTTCTGTGCAGGATTGAATGAAAGGTCCGCAGGTTCTTGCCCGCCTTTCGGCAGATACCACTGTGAAAACAATTACGGACGCATTGGCCATGTGTGAGGTGACAGCCATATCATAATTACGTACCCTTGCCTTCAGAAGTCCTTGACAAGACTAAGAGTGGAAGAAATCATAACAATTGAACATCCCTACTTCTTCCCTCCTAAGTTGAAAAAGAGATATAGGATTTCGAGAGCGAAAACACGGGTTAATCATGGCGGAGTTTGTGGAGGTAAGCCATGGCGAGCGGCTTACAATTATTTTCGCATTTTGGTTGCCCTGATTGGCAGGGGGTTCGCTTACAAAACAACTCGATCCTCAAAGAACTTTATCGAGACAAAGAATGGAATGTTGTCTTGCCCTCAAACGCTTCTTCTTCCTTACTTACAATCTTTTCCATGTCACTGACATGTTCATCTTCGAAAGTTTAAGGTTAGTTTTCACTGCTAATAACACGATGGGAGGGTATTATGGTGATTGATGATACCGGAAGCACCTCCGATGACTGAAGGGTACCTAAGACAGAAATAATGTTCAATGTGATGTGATGAGGGTTAAAGAGGCTCATGGTGGTCGGTGGTCCTTCTAGTGATTATATTGATGGCACTGATACAAACTACAAACTAAAGTTCACACGTGCACCCAGAGGGGTACAGAGCAGCATCTAAACAAAATGCTGCAAATCTGGACCTAAAAAAAGTGTAAATTTTACACCTTGATGTACTAGTATTCTGACCTTTTAATGATGAGGTCTGTACGATTTGAATTTAGAGGTGCTGCACTTGTAACGGTTTAGGATAGAAATCTGAACCTATGTTTCTGAGTGCGTAAAGCATACAGCTATTTGCTATTCTGGTATTTCTATGCAGTGGTGTCGACTTTGGTAGTCCTGGTCATGCTGGTGGCTAATCATCCATGTCCTAAATATACCAAACTCCTAAAAAAGTAATAGACAAGCGTTATGAAACAGGTATGTTATCAATAGTTGTGATGTTACTTGCAACAACTATACAATTACTATTTGGAATTTTTATGTTTTAAAGTAAATAAAAAAACAAATATGCTTATGGACACCACATCAAAGCCACCTTCAAAGGAATAACGGGATTCTTTAAAGAGAACAGCAACTTTCTATGGAGGGTTGATGCTATCAGAAGACGAACGGTAAAGAATGAATACCATTATTTGTACATTTTTTCAAGAGTCTGTAGGAAGGGAACGATCTTACTTCTCATGGTGGTCAATACGACGAGATCCAAGATATCACAGGGAACTAACAAGACTAAAAACGGGGTGTGGTGCACATAAGCAATAATATGACGTAAAGAATGAAGAAATGCTATAGTAGCGAGAAAAAAATATGAATAAAATAAAATTATGTACAGCGAAGGGTCAAACTAATGCTATGATTTTGATCTGTCCGAGCATGCCTTTTGTTTAAAAGAATCCATGGTAAAAACCTAAATCTACACGCTTCTATGATGAATTGTCAACAACAACAAAACAATTCTCCAATAATGTATACAAGGAAAAACACATATTACTGCTAAAACCTTTATATGGAGAGATACAAAATGGTCTAAAATTAAAGGACGCATGTGAGCACTAACTATGGAGGAGATGTATGAGATAATATAGAAAGAATTCATTGTCTATCATGATGTTAACTAGGAATTCTAAACCGAATCAAAATGTTATTTTCCAACCTAGCAGGAGAGAAGGGTTCGTAGAACGGTATGCAAAGATGACAAGAAAATTGTTTCCAGAAATTGTTTTAAGGCGGCAGAATTTGATTTGCGGAATGTATATCGCTTGTGGAATCAATAAGAAAATACAGAAACAACAATATGAAGCCATGAAAACATTCTTGCCCTACAAAATACATCGGGGGAGATAAAAATGAAATATCATATCATTGCACGATTGTGCCGTTCTCTGTAAACAGTTTGCGTATTCGCCAATCCCCCCATAATACACCGTGGACCACCAACGCCAAAACTATGCCGTGCGCGCGCCCCGTTAAAGCGCCCGCCTTCTTTGAAGTTGGTCGTGTTTATACATCGATGTTAGCCTGCCCCCAATACAGTGTTTGGAGAGGGAAGATTCTTCGTTTTAAACATTGATTTGAGGCGACACAGTTGGCGAGATAGCACTGTCAACACCCCGATTCAGCTTTCGCGCTCCAGTTTGGTTACTCTAAACGGCGAGAGAATCGGTGTCAAGTTTGTCTTTCGTTTTTCTTGTTGCAGTTGTCTCCACTCGCCCCCTCCCTTCTCTGTCCTTCTTCCTTTCCATCTCTCGCGGCTCGTCTAGAAACTAGAGAGAATTCTTTTTGTCGTGCCTCTGCGCAAAGTTATGGTATCCAGTGTAAACATTTGGTTGGCGATTTATACAATTTCGCCGCTGTTTGAAATACGAACAACGCTCGGAAGGTGTGAATGACGCGACCAATATGCGGTAAACACTATCATGTCATCGGGGATATTGGTCTACTTTGAGAAGGGTACATGCGGCAGGCAAGAGGGCATAGGGGAGGGGTAGAAATTAGGTTAGGGGACGAGGCACTTCAAGCGACGACTAATATGTAAGGATGAAAGGCAGCGAAAAGAGAGAATGTGAAAGACAGAAATAAAGATAGAGATATTGGCGGATCCAGGGAGCATGGGTGGGGAGCGGGGTATGTACCCCCTCCCCGGCAAAACTCAATTTGGAATATCTTAATTACGCATTAAATACAAAAATAGAAAGTATGGCCTCTAATACTGTGACACGCCCCCATTCCCCCCCCCCCCCCCTCCCCCACCGTAATACTCCCAATGAAAGGCACCCGAAAATAATTATGATCCAAAGAATCCTAGATACTCCATGCACAAAGCCTCGGTATTAAACGGAAACTGGTGTTTATGTTAAAACCGAAACATACATTTACGTTTTATTAACGATGTAATAAAGAAACCTCTCGAAAATCATTCCATGGATTAACAGATTATGCCACTTTCTATATAATTTTAAGCCCTCGATTATAGTTCTGATAGCAAACCCCTCAGTGTTAAATGGTTTTCACAAGTGCATAATTCCTCTGATCTTAGTTCTGCAAAGATATTTTAAAATCTGCTCTCGTAAGTAATAAGCATTGATATCTAAAACCTTAGACAATGGACTTCCTGTTAACATCTTTGTAGAAGTTGTCTTTATCCAAAAGAATAACAGAACTACACCAAATTTCCCCATAATCTATCTAGGCGTGGACTTTAAATCAATCAACCAAATGCACACGTATATTAATGTTTGCACTGCGTCAATAATATCTTTCATATCCCCTAATTATGATGGACATGGAGGGGAGAGAGTTATGGTTTTTCTTTATTGAAAGTAACGAAAATACGATTACAAACTATGTTGCACAATTCTTTTCTAAAATGATGATCACGGCATCAAAATGAGTCACCTTACAGTATACATGTGAAAACGAGATAAAGCAACTGTTCTACTCTTTAACGATCAGAGCTACCAAAAGAAAGTACTGCACATACAGAAAAAGGAGAGAAAGAAAATGGGATCATCAAGAGAACTCCTGCCTTAAATTGTTTACGCGATGACCAATATTGGACTTTTTCGTTTCGAAGATCAAACTTTGCTAGCTGGTACGAAAAGGAGAGAACGGTCTTGAAAAACCGAAAATTATTTAATTAAAAGTCTGTCACCCAACACACATGAGATAAAAGAAGAACCTTGATTTTCCGCATGCTGGCGCCGTGTGTATAACCCCCACGCCAGGCAACAAAAACCTTAGTGTCACCTTAGATTCGCGCATTATTAGAGAGTTGTGATTAAAATGCAAATGTTTCGCTCCGCGTCCCGATCTCCCCGCCAAATCTTGCCAACACAATTACACCACACCTCAACTCTCAGGGACGCTAGGCTCGCTCCCCAGCCTTCATGCGCAGCCGATGCGCAGCTGGCGACCTCGCGCGCCGATAGACAAGTCATTAACGCACGCGGCCCGAATCGGACACACAGCCTTGAACGAAGGCAAAAGAGGAGACTGCCACGCAACCCCCTGATCATCGACCATCGCCCGACATATAAGACGGAGCAATTCCCTGCAAGAGTCCTGCAAATGTTCGCCTATCACAATCAAATCTTCTCAAACTGATACCTTCCTTCTTCCGCCATGTTATTAAAACTTATCTTGGCATCCTGATTTCAGATGCAAATTCGTTGAAACCTAAATGTGACAGAAGTTTATCAAGACATCATCTACCTTGGCGGATTAAACGAAAGCGCAATCGAAACTTCGACACTTCGTTTTCATTTAATCTGCGCGTGGTGGAAGATCGAGGTTACGCAATCAAATATCTCGAGTTCGTGCTTGGTATCATACTACTATTGAAATATAATGAACAGTTTCAGAGGACAGAGAACCATCCTCCAAAATAAACTTCTAAAATAAGAGTTATTGTTTGCTAGTAAATAGTTCTCAATATGAGATATGAAATATATTTTCTTCCATACTTTCTTCTCTGTTTTCATCTGCTCTATACCCTATGTCCAAAATCTCAAAGTGATTTCTGTTTTTACTGCTATCGCCTATTCGGCTGTCCTCTCTGTACAATTCGGTTTTTAGTTTTATAGTGCACCCACCAACTATCTCTTTTATTCTTTGAATATGACGCATCCCTTCATTTCTCAGTCGTATCAACACATCTTCTTTCACAATGCCTATTTCTATTCATAATTTATCATGTTTACATTTCTTTGCTTTTCATCCGCCATTCTGTACCTTCTCGTAATCGCATTAAAGGAGAATTAACCCCTGAGTACAAATTTACTTATATTGAAAGGTGTAATATATTCCTACTTATTGGCCTAAATCATTTTCTAATAAGATACTAGAAAAGGGTATAAATAAAGATATTCCAACACCCGGTATCGTCTCCTACTCATTTACATGGGGGCTGCCATTTTCTTGCTGATTTGGATTTGTACATGAACCATTGAGAAATGTTCCGGTCAGGAAGATATTTTGAATCCAAGACCTAAATTGATTTTCTTCATTACCTAAAATCCCATATGTGACGAAAAATATAAAGTGGGTGTTTACATGATTTATAAAAATTAAATCTTTATAATGATACTTTTAAATTGTCTGGTTTTGCTTAACAAAAATCTGTTTTCTTGGGTTTGCCAAACAGAGCAGAACATAATATATGCAGCATGCATTCTGACTTTTCAAGTCCCATTATCCGAAAGCAGGTGAATGCATAGTTTGCCGCTATAGATGCTCAGGGAAGAAGCATCCATAAAATTTGAATTAATTTGCTCCGTCCATTGCGTCACAGTATGTAGAAAATAGATTTATATTAAGCGAATATCGATTTTCAACAGAAATATATAAGGAAATCTTCAGTTTAAAAATAAATTGACATATCTATTCTATATTTTTAATCTCAAATGGGTTTTTAATTTTGAAAAAGGCAATTGGGCATTTGGATTAAGAAAATCTTCTTGTACACATAAAAAAATGGCAGCCCCCATGTATTGCTAGCAGACGATACATATTGCTAGCAGATGATAAATTTTGCTCAGAAAATCTTGATTCGTATCGATCTCGTATATTTTGACGCGAAGCCATATAGTCTAACAAGTAGGAATAAATAACACCTTTGAACACTATCGTCTTTATTGTTTGAGGTTAATTCTCCTTTAATATCTTCCTATTTCTACAATGTACTTCCACTATTCAAGCTCAAATTTTCTACATTCAACTTTCTCACAATCTATTTTTCAGTTTCCATAATTTTTTATCTACCATTAGTTATATCTCAACATATTCTCATATTTTTTCTTCGCGCACGACATACATCCCATCTACCATATCCCTCAATCAAAACTATCGACCTTGACATGTGCCAATCATGTATAAGCTACACCTTATCCATCGAGAATCTATAGATGCGATCATGTATTGATATTTGTCAAATTGCTCGTAATCTGTACAGGGTTCGCGAATTCAAAACGGCAACAGGAAATATGTTTTCATTCCATCTTATCCGAATTTCTAAGCGAATACAGTTACCGAAATACTGCAATATTTGGAAGGGCGATGGGGAATTTTTTTCATCGGTTATGATGGATGTATACGGGTGTAAGGTTTATCTCCTATATTAACACAGCTTGTTTACGAGGGAGAAACGGTAAGAATGATGGAAGAGAATCCAGAATCAAGCAACTTCATCAGAGCCAAAATAAAGAAACAAGTTTGTCATCTACTGTAATATCAGCCGCCTACAAGGATAGTATATACCTGTACATGTCTCGTCATGTAAAGATTTTTTGTGCCTAATATTACTGCAAATCTCAACATGCAAAGAAAGTTTTTAGATTTAAAACCCAAAGTGTAGGAAATAAAGTCAACTTCAATCAAATTAGTATTGCACCCCATCCAATTAACTGCATTTGACACATATTAATGGCACATAATAAAAAGACCAACCCCGTTCCTACTTCCATTGTAAAATTCATGGTAATGGAAAAAAAATATATACTTTTACGTTCTCTTTGCATTGTCGCCTATAGGACATTAATGCCGCCTCCTCCTCCTTCTTATTTTTATCTTCTCCTTCTCCCTCTACTTCTTCTTCTTAAAAAAAAAATATAAATAATAATAATAATAATAATAATAAAAATGTAGAGTTTTTGTTCAGTTAATAGTCTTGATGCATGCTCAGAAATAGAACGAAAAATATATTCCTTGCAACTAGAAAAACTAGAACTTGCAACTAAATTTTACACTCACTGACATCTCCTCCTCCTCCTTTTTCTTCTCTTCTTCCTCCTCCTCCTTCTTTTTCTCTTCTTCCTACTCCTCCTCCTCCCCTAAACCCATTTTTTTTGCACACACTGCTTGTGATCACTTGCGAGGGATCATCCTCTATTCTGATGTGTACTCTTTAACATTCCAAGGTGGTCACTGAACTCTTACTTTTTTCAAAATCACTCATGCATGACAGTCCAGGCGCCATTTTGTCCGCTTCGGGCCCATACCTCTCTTTCTGCTTACCTATCTTCACTCAACTTGACGCTATATACTTTCTATGCAAAGCCAATAAGCCAAGGTTCACTCCGTTAATCCTCTTGGAATTGGACAGGTAGATTTTGAGAGGTCAAAGGGATCTTACTCAATAATCAGAACCATCCAGTTGGTTTAATTACTTATGTGCTCAAAGAAACAAAGAGAGATGCAATAATTCATGCATGTCATTCTAATACAATTGCAATTCTAGTCTTCTCCTTTTCTTACTCTTTTTTTCCTCAAGCTATCTTATAAGTCTAGCCATTTTCATTTTTAATTTGTCCCCGTTTTCATCTTTTTTCTATTCCTTTCTTCAAAATTGTGATTACTACTGATATATGCTTTTCCCCCCATTTTGTCATTTCCTTTTTTCATTTTTGAAAGGTCCATAACATTAAAAAAAAAACACGAAAAAACCCCCAACCATATCAAACATGCCGACCCGAAATTCAGATATGCGCACATACTTTACAAACTAATCAGATACATGTATATGTGAAAGATAAGTGCTATCATAAAATCAGCATAGATTGCTTTCTTCTCATCCTAGCCATGTTGGATATTTTATGTTACCAATGGGCGCATATATTCAACTCCATCGTCATCCTGGTATATGACACAATCAATTTATTCTATTTACCAAAGGGTAAATATCACCTAATTGCAGACAAAATTCCACACGCAGTCTCATAAATGTTTCAGATATACCGAGACATTCCTCCTGATGCATTTACTTGTCTTATCTTGGGTATTTTTTTGCATGTGTCTGTTTCTGCATGCCTAAAATGTGTGTAACAGAAGCAAAAATATACATTTGTACACGCAGATGCCAGAAGCAAGTATGTGCCTGGCTTCCTACTGTGGCAAAATCTGATTTTATTGCAGCAGCAGGTATTTGCCTGAATTCCTCCTGTGACAAAGTCCTAATTTCTTTCTGAAATATAAATTATAAACTGTCAGTGATGGTGTAACAACGAATCTTGCCGAAGTTCTGGATAATAACAGTGATATTCATCATTAGGTTAATCACAACCCTCTATATCACACATCAATACACAGAGCCTCACACTGCATTGCAAATTCACACAGATTTCATAAATTGTTTGGAAATACGTAGATAAAGGTAAAAACTTGTTAGTAATGATATACATCTACATCTATGTTTCTTTGTTACTGTTTTCTGATGTTCTCTTTTAGAGAGAATCGTGCAAAATATTGGAAGGTCATAAAAATAACTACAAGCTTGTACCTTATCAACTACCGGTATCCAATTCTTCTTTTTATTTTCCCTCCCACACTGATCTGCCAACTGCTATAAAAAGAAATCCTCTTCTCCAATATTGATTTCTCATGCTGTACCAAAAACAACTCACATCATTTGCAAAGGAGAGGTTAAGAATGAAAACTTGTCAAAATAAGACCAACACCAAATCAAGAAGCAGAAACTTATTTATATAAAGGCTAATATTGCACTAGATTCTCTTTATGACATTTAAATAATTTTCCTTTCCATTATCAATGCTCCACACCTACATGTAGTTTAGATCCATTATTGAAGCCATTGGCTAGAGTTCTCCACTCTTGCAGTGAATGGTAGTTTATCCCTGATGAATCATGGAGTGCATGAAGAGTATTTTTCAGATAGATCTAAGCGCTTCACACATTCACAGACTGGATTGGACTGGATTGTTGGTCATGATTTTGGCCTCAACCTTGCATGGAAAGACCACCTGTTTGATGACAATGATTTACTCATATTCCTACGATGGCCTTTATATCAAGGTAAAACCTGTACTTAGCTTTTAAGTGCATAAAAAATACATAGTTCGGCAAATGAATGCGTTGAAGTTTCAAAGACTTCTTAAAGAGCGATAACATCTATCTAGGGCAACAAAGAGACTTTAGGCCGACTTATGTTTGTTTTCCTCACTATCCTTAACCCCACATTGATCTTAATAAACCCAAACAGTAACAGAGCCCTGTATCCTCATCCCAACTACCACCTCTTACATCCCTCAGGGGAAATTGGGCCAAGAGAAGATTCAATCTCGCTCTCAAACAGGTCCTCATTTTTCCGTCCCCATTCTTTTCGGCTGCGCCCAAAGAAAGAAGAGGAGGCAAGAAAATATTTGCAGGTGGACCTCTTTGCCGGAAAATTGTTGTTGCCACGGCAATTATGCTGCAGATGTAAGGGTAATCATCTCCGCACCGAGAAAATTGCGAGTATTTTGATGGAGGGGATTAGGGCTGTCGGAAACACGAGAGGGGCGGTGGGCAGACAAGTGGAACAAGCAAAATATTGGGTGTGCGGAGCGTCAACTATTAGTGCTGAACTCAAAGACAGGACCGATGCCTTTCACCTGGTTAATGGTGTGAGAGGGGACGGGTCTCGACTCATTGAACAGAGTCCAATCTCTCTGCTACTCCTACCTCTGATCTTCTCTGCAGATGGCAAGCACTCTACCTTCTAGTCTACTTCTAAAGACTGTGTTTGAGAGATTGAAATCTTTCTCCTGAATCACTGGTGGTTCAGTGGACAGTGTAGTGATCTTGGAACCAATAATTCTAGGGTTCCAAACCAAGTCTTAAAATGCATAATCCTCAATTATCAAATACCCTGGCTATGACTTAAGGCAGTAGGTCCCCTAGGTCAAACATAAAGCCATGCACTTGCTTTTGTTGCAGTCAGGTATTATAAATTTAACACCTGCTGGAGCTTCACAAAAATGAGTTTACAACATTACAACCCCACCAATTAAGTGGCTGTGAGACTATAGGCATGAAGAGAGTTTTTACTACTAAGACTTGTATAGCTAGTAAAAAATAAAATGAATAGAATCTGAATCATTAAACACTATGAATACAATAGAAACACACAAATAAAGATGTACAAATGGACATGCAGGAGCATCTTCCTGCTTCTCCTAGACATCACTGCATATCAGGGTCTCAAATTCTTCAGACTAGCAGTCAAGAAAAGGATTGAAGATATCAATATCGCCCAAGTGATGTGTTGGTAATCACAACAAAAATTTAGACAGCCCCCTCACTTGATCCCTGTGTTTTCTAAACGAAACCTTGCCGAACTTTAAGACTAACCTGTTCCTGTCGCTCTCTCCCATCCCCTCAGTTCCCTATTCCTTCTCTATTCCCACCCTGACTATCTATAGCCCCGCCCACTTTGATAGTCTACATGACAAGACCTTCCCGAGTCAAAATGTCTATCTATGTAATAGAATGCTTCCAGACAAGCACAATACAGACCAAGGAATTCTACAAAGTACTTTGCATGTTATTTATGCAAAGAAGCATTGAAGACCTGATGGCAAGTACAATTCATCAATTCTGCACAAATTTAAATATAAGCACAGCAGGTAAGAACCTATCCTTTCAAATGATGTTCTCTACAATATAGGCCTACAAGCTTCTTTCCAAAACTTGAATTAAAGTCATTAAACTGTGATTTGCTTCTACTCACAAAATCAAATTTGTGGAATCATACTTAGTTGAAAAAAAATCAATAAGTTAACATCCGTTTACACACTTAAGTTGTATCATCAACCGACTTGTGATAGCATCACACTCTCATTTTAACATTAGATATCAAGCATAGGGTCCTGCGAAAATACTAATTCCTGCCCCTTCCCTTCCTCCAACCAGCCAATCCCTATTACACTCCCCTTCCTCCTCCCCTTCTTCCACCACCACCCCACCCTCCTGGCCCCCAGTGACGATTGAGGCATCATTAGCCACGAGTATCCTAACATCTGTTACAAATGGCTAGGACTTGTTTGAGTAACCTCCCGCTTTCTCCCCGGCGCGCTTTCAACACCTGAGCACGACCCGTCCCGGGATTTCACGGTGTGCGGTCCCAGTATGCCGCTGCATATCCTGTCCCTGCTTTTCAATTGATGTCCCTCCCACACTTATATAGCTCTATAACTCCTACAGTCACTTTAAAGTGCTCTAAAACTCCTACAGTCACTTTAAAGTGACAGTAAACTGGAGCTCCTAAATAGCGCCATCTTTCAACAGGATTTGATAAATGTCTGTGTCTCTCATTTTCCCATAATGTTTTATTCTAGTTTGTAAAAGCTTAGAATGTACCTGTACACAATTTTCCACAATGCCAAGTCTAAAATAATATTTTGAAATATAAAATGTAACTATAATCCAAACAAGCCGTTTGTCAAAATTCAAAGAAAATGCAATTAATTTTCAAATTATAATCTTAATTTAGCAACCACTGTAAGATGGCGCTTTTCAAGTTCTGCCATTTTAATATCTAGAAAGGCAATTCTATAAACAAGGGGGGAAATGTCACATAAATAAGCCAGGTAGTAATTAGTTCATGGTACAAATTACTCTGAAATGACCCCAATTTGTACATGCATGCACATTTTGTTTTGGTGGATGCGCTACTTGTTTAAAATCATACCGGTGCACGCAACATGGTGCATTTAACTTGACAGCGCATAAAGGTCAACTGTACTTGGTACAAATGACCTATATATCTGCACATGCGTAAATTTTAATTAAGAACTTATTTTATTTATTACCAGACAAACTGATCTATTATGCCATTTAATCATTCATTTGTGACTTTTATTGCCTTATCACATGAGAAGTTCCTTCATTCAAAACAAAATATTATTTCTTCATCCATAAGATTTGTTGGTGTATTGTAAACAATTTAAGTATTTTTTTTTTGTGAAACCACACTCCTCATGCCTAGTTCACACTCGTAAAGCACGATCAACATGAGGACACTTATTCTAAGCGGGACAGCATTTCCTCCTACACCTCTATCCGCCAATCGCTGGAATGCGGCTAACAATGACCAAGCCTGCTGATTGGTTGAAAACCTTTTTGGCAAAACAATGATTAGTGCATTCCTACCAGGTGAGGCAGGCTTCAGACGGCCGATGGTTTAGGGCCCATTTGATTTGCTTGGATATAAGGGTCACCTCATCATGCTCACTAATATTTATTTATCTATCTTTAAAAATAAGAATAAATGCTTTTTGGACTTGTCAAAACTCAGCTCAATGCACTGTTTACATTTGTCTTAACTGGTGGAAAAATATTCTTATCAAGGGCTCTGTTCTAAGTGTTGGGAATCTTTTGTTTATTTCCAAAAGGCAATACTCCATATAATGAATGTGGCACTGGGGTAGTGTCTGCTTTAAAGTGGAGTGACTATGTTGTAAAGCTGTTCATGGATGGTTTACAAAAATGAAGGAATGAAATGAAGATAACAAGTAAAGAATCTTAAGTGTACTATCAATTGACTTTCAGATTGAACATGTCCATGTGTATTATTGTATTTAAGTTTAAGTTTAAGCTATACTAGATCACAGTAAACCATAATAGAATAGTACAGTTCAAGTGTAATTAGGTTCCGAATTAATAACATGATTCGTATTAAATGCCTGCAATGTACAAAATTAAACAATAGAATAACCCCTTCCCCTCTGATATGTTTCTTAGTAACTTAGAAAATATACAACAACAAATTTTTTTTTTTAATATCCCCCCAAAAAGAGCTGAATTTGATATTCAAATCACAAAATGTAAGTCCTTAGATTAACCCTATTTAAATTTAGAGTGAATATTCATTATGAATTCTCCTTGTCCTTGGCTTTTTAACAGAATCATATATTCTTTCAAGGGTATGCATACAAAAGCACAAAGGATGGGATAATAATAATATACTATTAATACATGGTTGGGAGTGCGTTGGTGCGATCTGGCAACACAAAGGTTTTTATCGTGCTGTACTATACGCACAAGGCGCAAGCCGAGTGTGTTTGACACCACGATTAAAACCTGCGTGTTGCCAGATCGCACTAACGCACAAACTCACAACCATGTATTAATAGTTTTATGAAACGGGTCGGCAATATGATTATTAAGTCTATATAAATGGTTACGAACCCCATAGAAACGCCAAGAGTAGCACAGTCAGATCATGGAGGCTGCCATTTGCTTTCCTGGATGACATCACAGAAGCGCAGCCAATAAAATTCAAGTGCGTTTCAGTGCGCGCATGTAATCCCTGCGCTAAAATGACAATTAAACCACGCGATTTCATTGCGTTTTAAGTTTTGCACGCACCAGAGGTACGTGTACGCGCAGCTCATCCGTGGTTAAGAGCCTTTTGCCATATGTTATCACTTTTTTTTTGCACGGTCATGTGGTGTTATTTGACTAATCAGGATGGCTACATTCTTGAACCCGTTTTATAATATGTATTGTTTACCCAGGGTAGGCTCATCAGTACTAGTACTATATACCGTTCTCCCTGAGGGCCCTGCAATCATATCATTACCCGGCTTAAATGAGAAGAATCGAGGGAAAGGGAAGAAGAGGGAGACAGATCCTTTCATTTGGCTGACAGGTAACAAAGATTGAAGTTGAAGAAAAGCCTTCATCGCAAATGTGTGGAACAGACAAGGGACAAGAAAGCAAACAATCACCGAACCACTGAACATGAAATTGGTCAAGGCAAAGGGAAATTCCCTCTCTCAAGATAAAGACCAACAGAGTTCAACATATCTGAATGGAAAGAAAACAAAAACAAAAACAACACAAAGCACACTTTACTGACCTTCAACCTCATGACATCCATAGGCTTGCCATCCCTGTTACATAATGATTTGTCCCATAGAAGGCCCTAGAGACAAGAAAAAAATGCAAATTTGTAGCATAACTGCGATCTAGTCATCTTTCCCAGCCATGTTTCTTGCTTGTTTTTCTGATTGAAGGTATATGTAAATAATATACATTTCAACCCTCCACAAATCTCTTTCTGGTTTCATGTCATAAATCACCTTCATTATTTTTGTTTATTTGTTTGTTTTAATGTGAATAAGATGTTTATCATCAATAAACAGCAGTGAACCAATTAGACCTTTTATTTTCAGAAATCCAATCTTAATAGCACATTGCTCTAAAGGGAAGCAGAGAAGTAGATCGATGAAAGTTTGAATGAAATTGGACAAATAATAAAGTTGATATCACTACACATGTGGGAATTTCAAAATGGCTCAACCAGAAATTTCACACTAGTGGCAGACAATTCTCAAATTTGGTCAAAAAATAACATGACTAAAATCTTAAATGTCAAAATTCAAAATGGCTGGAAGTTTCACACTAGTGGCAGACAATTCTCAAATTTGGTCAAAAAATAACATTACTAAAATCTTAAATGTCTTCTTCTTCTTTTTTTTCCATGTCTGACTCGGTAGGAACTTTTGTTTTCAGACTACCTCTAAAAAAAGCTATGAATAATACATTTTGAGTATCAATATTCTCATTTTTTTCTGCTTCCACACAAGCCAAGTTTCTATAATGACAAATTTTGCCATTTATTGGCCTAGATTTTAAAATCAGTTCCACAGCCCGTACATTTTTATTACACTTTCTTCAAAGTTTAACCCATCATATACTAAGCAAGATATAACGTTGCACAAGTTTGAGTCTAAGAAAAATTTGTGTGATAATGAAATTTAATAGTATCAAAATTGGTTAAATGACAGATTATGACTCACCTGCAAGAAGTCCTCCAGTTTTGAAGATTGCACACTACCCTTGACCTGGAATGTTACAGTGCTGACCCCTGGATCTAGATGACCTTTAGTGTTGGGGTCAGAGTTCAGTCCTTTCTTTTCCAGTAGCTGGTATCCACTAAAAAGGAGGAGAAATTAGAATAAAAGGTGTGTTTGAGTTTTCTCATATTAGATAGAGTTTAATTACTCAAAATATACACCATTTAGAAATATTTGTCTGTTTTTCACACTATAGCTAAGATTTGTGCCTTCTTTAACAAAACCAAAATATAAATATAAACACAATTGTACAGAACTGAGATAAATCCATTAATATCAATATTAGTAAGAAATTCCTGTGAAAGAATTAATGTCACCATAGGACCAATTTATAAATTCACAAACTCAAAGGGAAAAAGTTATTAGGCTAAAACAAAAATTCTATATGAAAGCTTGTTTAGTAAATTTGTACAGTCAAACCTGCTTTTGCGACCACCTGTATAGAAAGACCACCTGTCTATAAAGACCACAATTTTTGTTTCCCTTGAAAAGTGTTTCCCATTGAAACATGTATGAAAGGAACCTGTACATAAAGACCACTTTCATGTCTCCTTTGAGTGGTCTTTATAGACAGGTTTCACTGTATTAATAAAAAAATCTCGGTGTGTTACAGGGCATACATTGTAGGTCTAGGCAGGGATAAAACATCACATGATTTGGCAGGTTTGGTTATTTCAAGGACACATTGAGGACTATTACCTGATTTCCCCCTGAGCATCATATGCATGTAGGTCTAAGATTAGATCCAGGTCTATCCTGCAGATGGATAAGAGAAATAAAATAATCATAATACACTGCTAAGCAGCTATTGATATTTTGGAGAAATTTTGTTTTACTCTTACATCGCTCTCCAAAGGGGTGAAATTCTAAGTATTCTTACATTCAATCAACATCTCATTGAACAGAAAAAACTATGATCATACATGTATTAGTGTTTTAAAAAATAATTCAATATTTCTTATCACTTAAAGGTAATGTTTAGTTTTGGTAAGCCCTCAAAAAATTTTCGTCAGATTTATTGGATTTTTGTTGATAAATAGCAAGATACTAGCAATACAAAGAAGCTGTGAAGATTTCACGTCCTAAAGTGGCATATTAAACAAACGAGAGGCAAACACTGATTTAGGTGCCGGGTCAGGGATATAAACTCCCAACAACTTCAGTTTGCACTACACCATACACGCGTTCAAAACATACACAGAGTGATCTCCGTGCGAAGCCTCAAGATTGTTGTGCGCGGAGCCATCGGGGTGGATAGGTCCTAGCGTAGGGCAGTATATTGCCGTGATCTAGCGTTCCTTACATATATTTACGGCAAAATTCACCGGAAGTCATTGATGGAATACAAAATGATCTCATACAAACGTTCTTTTGATACATGGAAAACAACATGAGACTACATTTAACATTTCTTTCCGGTTTCCTTTTTTCTACCGATACTGTCCATGAGCTTTAAAGCTAAGTTAGCTTTAGTGGTAAATAGAGAGAGTTCCTGCTCTGCAATTGTATTATGTGATCACAGACTGGATGTCAAAATGGCTTTTTCACCTGCCATTCCAGTTCAAAAGAGAATTTCACTATGAGATTCTCTGTTTCAAAGGATAAATTGTAATGAAAACTTGCCAATCTTCCAAAGATTACACATAACACATACAAACTTACTTTGATGTAAATATGTTCAGAGGCATTGTTTCAATATCATCAATTTATTACTCATAGTGATGTTCAGTCTAATACTCTTCAAGATTTTCAGCAAAGAGAATAAAAAGATCAAATGATTATTTTTTTTCTTTGATACAAAATACTCCCTCAACCCCAATGAAAGTAATCAAATGGTGTAATACAATAAAAACTACTTTCGAAAAATCAACTGAAGGCAACTTCAATAGCCCTGTCTATCACCTTTAGAAATGTGCGAACATTACAATGGTGTATTACACAATCCGAACCTGATTTCTATGGGCTGTACAATAGGCCTTTGAAATTACCCTTGAGTTTATTTTTTTCGAAAGCAGTTTGTATCGTGCTGTGTACATTCTACCAGTACATACAATATAGAGGAGGTGATATTCAAATAACTGTATCGTGTGTTGTTTGCTTTTTAATAAGACTTGTAAGATGAGCTGTCTTAACCCCTTCCATGCCATCAGAATTTTGAGCAATTGTCAAAAATGAACTTTCATGAGTTGAATATTAACGTTCAATGAGTGTTTTTCTTGAGCAAAACTGGGCAACGATTTATTGCATAGGAATAAACATCATATTGGAGGCACAAGTTTCTGAGCCTAAACAAAATGTTTAACACTCACATTTTGGGGCGGGATTTGCCGCCCACGGCATGGTAGGGGTTAAAATGACTTGTCATTAGGTACAGTAGCTTAGCAAATGTAGTGGCATGAAAAGATACATCTGGAAAAAAAAATTATAACTGCTGAAAAATCAAAAATAAATTATGGCATAGTGGTAGAACCACATTATTAGGATATAGAGCTGGTAAAATACATTTATGACCTTAATAAGGCTAAATAAAAATTAAAACTCACGATCAGCTAGGTCAAATTACAACTTTTTATTTGCCAACATGACCAAAAATTGTACTTTTTTTGTTGCGGACACGTTTTTTCATGCTACTACGTTTTTTTCTCCAATTTTCATTTACCTAAAATTAGAACAAATGTTTCAAAAAATTCAATCTTTTATAAAGGTCCCGTAGTATGGAACAATACCCCGATCACTTTAAGAAATATCCCTTTTTTGAAGAGTTTAAAAATATATTTAAAATCCCATCTTGTGAGTATGTATGAGATCGATTGATTTGATTTGCTTTCTCTCTGTATATGCTTCTTTCTTTCTGTTTGTCTTTTTGTGTATCTGATTTACTTGCTTTATGATTTATCTAAGGGGTCAATGTTTTATAAGGCTAAATGCTCTTTTTGTTGACCCCCCATTCCCATAAAATGTCCCTCGTTTAATTGTTTTTTTAATGTACATCATGTTATCATATAATCATGTACCTTAAGTTTGTTTTATGTCACAATTTTTATCTCATGTATCATGTATCATAATTATTTGTGTATTTTTATGGAGAATGAAATAAATGAATTGAATTGAAACTAGGCTACCTATCTTTTCTTCTATCCAGTACATCTAATTATAAACTTGAATACTGTTTTCAGATACTCAGACATGAAGCAAGACTGTCAAATACTTAGGATATAATGTTTTTTGCACCAGCCCCACTCTTATTCAACCCTTTAAAGGGAAGCTTGAGTTCTGGGAAAGGTACAAAATAATTTGTGAGCTTTCTCATTTTTTAATGTTAGTTTGGAAGATTATCATAGTAGGTATGTCCCCTGAAAAGGATTGCTCTTCAAATGCTCTCACATTCAAAATATGACAAGAAACAGCTGAAATGTTCGGGCCGAACATTTGTGTGTAGTCCCATATACACATTTATGTGTGCCGTGCATGTGACTCTCTCAGCAGGATTGAGTCATTTTTTGTTATCATTTTGGTGATTCCAAAACCTTACAGTATACACCAATTCTTATTTGTTGTTTAATCAACCTTTTCCAATTGCTTAGAGACAGTTTCTTCCACAATTCAATCTCATGACCAGAACTCAACTTTATCTTTAATTAAGAAGAATCTACATGTATTCTTTGTTTCAACTTACCTGGCTCTCTGTGTTTCTTGTAACCTTGCAATGCTGTTTATATGCCTGACATAGAATGAAAAAAACAACAGAAATGATTAAATATTAAATCATTAAATTATTTCACTAATGCTACCTTGGATGTAAATCAATGCATTTTAGAATATGCAGTAAGCAGTTATATAGTATAGTACTTGTGTATGTGTATATATACATATAAAACGATGGTTATGGGGACCTATAACAATGCGATTTATTCCGTCAGAGTGAAAACAACCCGATTACGCGGACATCGAGCAAGGTTATGGGGACATCGGGATGACGTATAACAATGCGAATGTCCCCATAACCATATATATATACAAGTATATATATACCGGTATATATATATATACACATGTCTATATATATACCTAGATACTACTAAAAGGCGAATTTTATTTTTTTATTGTATATACGTATATCATCGCAAAAAGGACGTTACAGAGAATTAATGGATTCAAAATGTTAGTATATGTTTAGAATTAATTTGATTCAATTTGCATTTATGGCAAAAAGAATCGTATAATAACTACCTTTTGTGTGCGATAAGGTATTTTTAGTAAATCCCCAAACTATTGATATAATCAAGAAAAACAGACATCGCCGTTAGTCCAACTTAGGACGTTAGATACCCAGGAGTTATACATATATAGATTTTTCACTTTATATTATACGAAAATGAGTTCTCCCTACTGAACAAAACTTTGTAGTAATATAAGTAATTTGGCGCCCTCTACGTTCATATCGATAGAATGCCTCCTACCCATCCGGAAATGGAAAAAAACGGTGCCGAAAACATTAAAGTGAATCAAAACGTTGGCTTCCCCCTTCCGTCGAATATTTCGCAAAAAAAAATCGCCTTAAGAATTATGTGTGTATATATATATACTGTATATAGTAACTGAAAAAGTTTAAGGCCTTCTTAGGTAGCTTAGCAAAATGTTGTTGCGAGTAATGATGCAGGAAATACGCATATGACAAAATCAAAATTTTATTCTACAGAGGCAGAACCAAAATATTAGGATGTAGAAATCGTATTTACCTCTTTGAACACTTTTAAGCAAACTAATATGAAAACTTTTATTGAGATATGTCTGATTCAAATATTAGAAGCACAGACAAAACTAGCAATTGCGCCTTTCCTGTGCTTTTACGCGCCACTAACCAAGCCTGCTTCTAACAAACAAGTTAGAAAGGCAAATTTTTCACTAATTTTCATTCACATTACAAACTACTAGCATTACCAAGAAGTACTGCATACTTGCATTTCAATACAAAACTGGTATTGTGTACTATTTTACACTTCTTGCTGGCAATTACCAGTCTCAATACATGTAGCTTATCTAAAAATGAGTGATATTTCTTATATACTTATGATTATTAAGTGCACATTTTAAATTCCCTCCCCACACCAAGGGCCTGTAAAATAGAGAGATACAATCAATCTTTTGTAAGTCTATGGCAAACTATGTACTGAAGAGTTACAATTGATCGTAACATTGATTGTATCTCTTTATGTTACAGGCCCCAGATGTTCTATTCGTGTTTTCTACCAAAATATATATTTCATTATGCTTCTTGTTTTGCCCGGTACATGAGAAACTCTTTTAGGTGGAGTGACATCATACAGTGATCTCAACTATTTTTTCAGGAAAGCCTTTTCTGTGGTATTGTTTTACTGATGAAAAATAGGTGATATCAGTGATATTGGCCTTGCTCGCTGAACGCTACTCATGATCCCTATGGTCAATTTATATATTTGATTTTAGATGTTAGATATATATATGTTTATTTTTACATGATATTGTATTGCCACCCCAATCATGCTAATTCTGATTTATGTAACTTATTTGCTCTGTTGACCCTTTATTTACTTATCTCCTAATGCCTCGGACGCTACGCCAGGCCAGCTCCACACTGACTCCTCACTGGCCTATTATTTTGGAGTGAGGATATTTTTGGTCGGACTCTTTGCGGTCTTGAGTCGGCCTTGTTGGTTTGGTTGAGGTTGTGTGGGCCATAAGTTCATCATGATCCTTTCAAATTATACCGATACTTAACTTACTTTACCTTACCCTATGTTTAAATACACAGTCATATGATGCATAATTGTTCTGACTCTACCAATATCTATATCCAGTTTAATACTATATCATTTGCCATGGTGTAACACTTTGAATTTTGTTACCACGTATAGTTATCGTCACAACTTAACAGTTTTATCATGAATAATCTAGAATTATTGTCAACCATTGATATGCATTTCTTTGTATTTTTAATGTATTTGATATGAATTTCTTTGTATTATCATATGTATTTGAAATCCAACCTATGGTTGCAATAAATAAATGAATATATATATATGTATTGATGCAATAGGCTTTGGCTTCCAGGGCACTCCCATTAACTCTGTCAAATATTTACCTAGACATTTTCAAAACAGTACCCGTTCGGTACAAACTGATTTTGGTATAACAAGCATTTTGCATAGACTCCAGCTCGAATTATCTCCGGCTGAGCATCCAATGGGGGTGATGTAGATTTTACATTATACTAAATTTACTTCAGCTCTGTTACTGCTGAAATTAAAGGGAAGTTTGAGTTCTGGGAAAGGAACAAAATAATTTGTGAGCTTTCTCATTCTTTATATGTTAGTTCGGAAGATTATCATAGTAGATATGTCCCCTGAAAACAATTGCTCCTTAAATGCTCTCACATTCAAAATATGACAAGAAATAGCTGAACTGTTCGGGATGAACATTTGTGTGTAGTCCCATATACACATTTATGTGTGCAGTGCATGTGACTCTCGGCAGGATTGAGTCAATTTCTTAGTGGTGATTTCAAGACCTTACAGCATACACCAGTTCTTATGTGCTATATAATCAACCTTTCCCAGTAGCTTTGAGACAGTTTCTTTCACAATTCAATCTCATGACCAGAACTCAACTTTTTCTTTAAAAAAAAGAAATCATAAAAAAACTCACCTGATAGTGTCTCTAACATTTGAGAGCTCTTCTCTTGTTACAAGGTCTGTCTTGTTCAGGATGACCAGATCAGCAAGGGCAATTTGTCTGAAGGACAGAGCACAAGAGACAGCAAGAGAAAGTCAATTCATCAAAAAGTCATGATTAGTCCTAACCACATGTGAAAAGGGTCCATCTTTTTAAGAGAGCACACCCCTCTCACCACCCGAGTTTAATTTGATTTTACTCCATGTATTAGGTGACCTTTATATTTATTCCACTACAGAGGCAACAATCCTAAAAGACCATAATGGCCACGGGTACTATACAGAAAGCTAGAAATTAACAAAATCGTAATTCAGACATGTCTTATAGAACATTTATATCAGGTTTGCAAGATCTATAACAGACATGTATTTGAATTGCTGTTCATGCAAGGTTGCGGCATACATATGAACAACTGCTGAATCTATGTACATTTAACTGTAAATGTAACCTGCAATAAACATAATGAAAGAAATTCAGTACTGCATCAATTTCTTGAACTTATAAGGGAGCACTGCAGCACTAAAGCCCTTCAAATACAACTTTCAATCAACAGGATGAGATCCCTGGCCCCTTATTTATGTCCTTAGACAAAACAATTATCCAGGTGTAGGAATAGGGTACCTCGTAGGGAGAAAACTCTCATGCACAGTGAGATAATGCGAGCTGCCAGAGGAAATTTCAGGGTGCTGATGTCTGCCTATTTAGGTATGTGTACTAGCAATATGTGCCTAATCCATCATTAATCTTATCACATTTGTAACTGCTATGTGTAAATTTATTCTAATTTCTATTTACAAGCATCTTCTTATGACATAACGAATAGATCCACCCCCCCCCCCCCCCTCACAATACAATGTACATGTACATCTGATAGAAATAAATAATAACTACTGGTGGTAAAATTGTACAAAATACTCCTTATCTATGTACAGGGAAACCTGTATATAAAGACCACCCAAGGGAGACAAGAAAAGTGGTCCTTATGAGCAGGTTCCTATAACACATGTTTCAATGAGAGACACTTTTCAAGGGAAACAAAAGGGTGGTATTTATGAACAGGTGATCTTTCTATACAGATGGTCGCTAAAGCAGATTTGACTGTAGTATATTCCCTCACCTGACAGCTTCGTTTAGGATACCTTCAGGCTTTTCTTCCTTTATATGCTGTAACCCAAACTTGGCATCAATTACTGTGATAATACCTGGGAAATGAAAAGGCATCCATTAAAGAGCAACCAGTTTTGATATGAAAAATTTGCAAATTTAAACCAAGAAAAAAATATCATAATGCTCCATTACACAAATTTAACTCTGTATGCGCCATGTATTTTGAGGGGGGTTTTATTTTTGCGAATTTCTGCGAATCGCGAGTGGGTCGCGAATTTAACAGCACTCTAAAATATTGCCAACATAATTAGTCAGTTGAATTTGTTGTTTCGTGGTCAGAAATTCACCACTTAGCTTTGCAAAAGTACATCATCATTGCTGCTTGTAGATCTGAGAATTTCCCGATCACGAATTCATCCACTCACGAAATAGTCTGGTAAATCCGGATTGCGGAAATTTATGGCGCATACATCATCATCTAAATCAACTTCATATTATCTCTGTTTTTACAACCTCTGTAAGATCTTGCAGTGAAATTCACAGACATTGCTTTTTTTCTCTCAAATTTCTTTGGATTATCCAAAAGAAACATAAGGTATCTTTTATTCATGTCTGTGACAATTTTAATTCCTACAATTGACCTTCAATCTAAATGGAGCTAGCACAAACACAGTTTTGAATTAGCTATCTTCTGTATCGGCGACCATCCTTTTACCCACAGAGGGTTCCCAGTAAACCATCTTCTTAGATTATACTGTATGAACTAGAACCAGCTAATGTGCTTACCATCAAGATATATCTCGCTTCCAAGCTCATCATCTAACCAGAATATAGAGGCAATAGGACCTGGGAAAAGAATAAAACATGGGAACAGAGCAGTCATGTTATGAGGATATCATCAGACAGCGCTATATAAGAAGCCATCATCATTATTATTAATGTTATCTACACTGTCACTGCATTACATATTTCCTCTTGAGTTCCATCTGCCATCAAAATGCAAGTGGATACCTGTTGGTGTGCAGTCCTACATACATCTCATATTTTGATATTTAAACTTCTAAATATGTTTCATAGATTTTTAAATATTTTTTTAAATAACTTTCTACAACCTGCTAAGCCCCACCCACTTAAAAAAAATCCTCCAGACCATTTGCCCCCTGTCACATCATCTGTCAATCATCAGTGAGCTAATAGCGATTTTGCAAGTGAAATTGGTATTTAACTTTGTCAAAGCTGACACCTGTTACAATACCACCGTATACAATAACAACAGGAGTTGCAATGTCAGACATGCTGTTGCATCAGCAGGAAAACAAAGGCAATGAGGAGATATTGTATGAAAGCGTGTAATTCTATTATGAGTGTGTGCTGAGCTGGGGGATCACTGTCTACTGTATTGTAGAATAGTGGAATGTAACTTCCGCCAGCTCAGCACACACTCATAATAGAATTGCATGCTTTCATACAATACCTCCTCATTGCCTTTGTTGTTATTGTATGTTGTATTGTAACAGGTGTCAGCTTTAACAAAGTTAAATACCAATTTCATTTGCAAAATTACCCACTGATGGTGGACAGATGATGTGACAGGGGGCAAATGGTCTGGAGGATTTTTTTTAAGTGGGTGGGGCTTAGCAGGTTGTAGAAGATTACTTCAAAAAATATTCAAAAATCTATGAAACATATTTAAAAGTTTAAATATCAAGATATGAGATGTAGGTAGAACTGCACATCAACAGGTATCCACGTGCATTTTGATGGCAGGGGCCCATTAAAGGCTGTAACATTAATAAGTACACATGTCACGTACCAATACCTGATCAACAACAAAAGAGACAGGTGTGAAAACCTGGTCAATCTTTTGTCCCCCCCCCCCTCCTTGACATTCACAGTGATAGCAGCTTGTAGAGCTTTTGTTTACTTGTTGAATAGATCCTTAAGCTTTATACAAAAGACATCCTCTTACAGTGTATCTTTATGACATACACCATTCAATTACCCCCTGGTACAACCTAGCATAACTATCCCCCAAGACGTCACTCCTTGACAACTAACCCCTTAAGATATTATTACAATTGGTTTTAAGGAGGATAGATGTCTGGGCACTGATAGTCCAAGGGGTATCGGTAGTTGTTCCAGAATTGCTTACAAAGACTTCTTGAAATAAGTTATTTCAAACACAAATGAAATAAAAGTGAAAAAAAATCCTCTTCTATACAACAAAGTGTTTCTGAAATTACTACCTTCCCTTTTTCTAAACTATACCTTCCAATCAAGAGTGGGTGTTGGTGTTGATTTGGTATCAGATTTCAACTTCAAAGCAATGGACAACCTACAGTGCGTTAGCAACCTATGACTGTCTGAACAGAACTGTGTATCAAATGAGGAGCCTACTAAGTATCAATCAGGGAATCTTCTCATGAGGTTAATACAAGTTCAAATTTCAATTTTTGAAAGATGATGACTTGTGGTCCGAAGCATGATTGGAAAGGGAAATGTGCATACATATGTACAAGAAATATGGTTGTGGAAATGACTCCATTCAAGTTCCTCTGTTACATGTCTTTTTCTTCCTCTTGGATCACTAAAGGAAATATGACTAGAACTGGAAACAAATTATAGGCTTGAGACTGAACCTTTCCAGATCTAGAAGAGTAAAGGGTTTTGGTAGGGTTCAATCTGTGGCATAGCTACAGGGGGGCATGTGCCCCCCCCCCCCCCAATCGAATGGCAAAAAAAAAAAGGGAAAGGGGAAAGAACAAGAAAAGAAGACGAAAGGACCACTTCCTGCACCCTCCCCATAATCAGTGACCTTGTAAAGTCACATTGAATTTTCTAAGTAAGACCGGTGCCTGCCCTCCCCCTAATGGTGCCAGTGTCCCCTCAATGGCTGGACTCATGCTATGCCACTGGGTTCAATCTCAAGGATACCAGTAGAACAGGAACAGGATTCCTCTTACCTGGATCAGCTAAGCCTGTAGTTTCAAGCAGAATGTAGTCAAACTTCCCTCTTTTCTTCATCAGATTCTCAATGGCTTGAACTCCATTGTCTCTGAAAAATATGAATAAATCAATTATGTTCAAAAAGACATACAGTACATGAAATTTGTGAGCAACAAAATATATTAAATATACTACATCAATGATGTAATTATGAATAAGAGCATCACTGACAAGTTCAAATAATAGAATTTATCTTGATGTAACACAAAAAAATACACAAGAGAGGTAAGCAATTTAGCTATGGTAAAAAACAACAAAATATATCAAAAATTGTTGAGATAATATCCGGATTTTTTATAGTGGATCCAAAAAGAGCTCCAGTTAATGAAGAAGTGAATCATATTTTGAATGTACATTAAGAAGGGAAAGTATTGTAAACACTATAAACTGATGTTTGCCCATTCACCAAAAAACATATGACACTACTGAAGATTTTTCACAAGAGACAAATTGCATAAATTGAAGATACCAAATCCTATTTCAATGGAAGAAATTTTTGAATTATCACAAACATAAACTGTGTTAACTTTTACAACACAGATTTGCAACCCAGCCAACTTACTTCACAGAACAGCAGAGGCAACCATTGCGTAACTCAAGCCACTCTTCATACAGCTCTCCTGATTGGCCGATAGACATAGATTGCTCAACAGCACTACCTAAATATTAAAAAACAAACAAACAAATAAATTAACCTAAATTACACATCTATCATCATTATTCATCCATATAAATGTATGTGTAGTATGTACAATAGACCGCTTCGGTAATGTATGCAAATTTTATGCAAATTTTATGCATATCTTTCAAACAAACATTGTTCTTGACAACCTGAAATCTTGACGGAGGGCTGCCGGACATAGCTACAAATAATATATGCAAACTGGATTCCAAGCATTGAGGCTCATTTATAAAAAGCAGGTTCATGGAATAGCTCGTCACTAGGTGCTCAGAGAATATATGTGCATAAATTTGTATACATTACAGAAGCGGTCTATTTGGAATGCAGCACCCATCAAATCTTAAGCAATCACTTTGAAAACACATGTATGTAACTTTTGCATCTCTCATATTGATTGGGATCTCCAACTCAAATTATCCTCACTCCTTTTTTCCCATTCTGCTGCCTTACTTGCAATATATTACACCAAAGAGATATAAAGAACATACATTTTCCTTACTTTTCATATGCTGGTAGTTCCATATGAAAGAAGTTGAAAGACAAACTTACTTAATCTTCTACTTCTCCCTGTATTCTTCTTTCTAACATTTCTATTTTCATATCACTAATCACCTGCCTAATAAATGTGCATCCAGTAAGAAGTGATGCATCCTTTCATATTTGATTACATAACAAATGAACAAAGCATTTAACAATGAGAAACAAAATTTACCTGCTCCAAACTCATTCAATATGACTGCAATCTTTTTCTGGTGCTGCTCGGTCAGAATGTAATTCAAAAGAGTTGTCTTCCCAGCACCTGTTATAATAAGAATGTTAATAATCTACATCTGCACAGTTCAACTTTGATTGAGCATCCCATTTGGCTTGTCATATTTAGGTCATTTGTAAAGTCATGCATAACTTTACGAACAGCTTTATGAAACACCCCCAGTTATTATCTATTCAATCAAATTGATCTTCATAGAAACCTACACATACATGTTGTTTTTTAAAAGGAACTTGCAGTAATATAACCACAAGAATAGCGAAAAACTAATGATGGATATCAACAGCCTTTTCCATATAATGCAAATAAATGCATTGTGGAACACAAGAAACATATTACAAATTTCAGACAGAGAAGATTACTATTATGTAAATGTATCTATTTAAAGAAAATGTTAACTTCACATGATATGCACATACCTTGTTCACTACACAATCTTTTTTGAGGGAGATAAATATTCAACCTTTGTGATATTGGGCATTATATTTTGACCAAGTGTTGCTTCACTACATTTCAAATATCCAATCAATGTTATTATGATGATACACAGCATTTACATGGCCGCAACATATTTCTTTTAAAAACAGTCACAGGTGCAGGCTCCTTCAATAAAATCATCATTTGTACATCTGCCGAAATAGGTATGTTTTGAGGCAAGATTGGAAGTGTTCTAGACTGTCAATTTCCTGTCGAGAGGATGGAAGTGAGATTCACAGGCCCAATGAATGAAAAGGCACAATCTCCATATCTCTTGAAATGAGTGATAGGTATCTGCAACATCATCATTTCAGATGGCTCAGTGGTAGAGCAGTGGTCTCGTAACTAGGAGGACCCAGGTTTGAAACCAAGTGGATGCACTAGTAGTGCACTTTGGTAAGGCATAAATCCTCATTACTAAGACCCCGTTTATAGTGAGAGTAAGGCCGGGCCGAGCCCGGCCTAAACTTCACTGTAAACGCTCAAAAGGCCAAATGCGGTACCAAAAGCGGCCGCGCATTTGGACCACCTTCTGGAGGTAGTCTCGGCCCGGCCTTCCTTTCACTGTAAACGCACGCGGGGCCAAATGCGGTACCAAATGCGATCCCGAAAGTGCGGCGATCATGACATCATTGGATATGTGTCATGATCCCGCGGTTGCTTTGAGCGTTGCATGTATTGTACGGCCTGAGCTGCTTTGTTGTCTTTTCTGCTGAGATTTCCAAAGTTTGTCCGCGTAAATACAAGTCGAGATACTAGTGTTTTTAATTCAATTATCATCGTTCATTTCTTGTGCTGTTTCGTTCGAAAGAGCAGGCCATTCCTCCTGCGACGATTCTCCTCACATTGCTCTCTCCTCATCCTCCTGTCACGATACCTTTGAATTCTACGAATACGACCTTCCTCATCCATCCTCTTGTCTTCTCGTTCGTACAAAAGTATTAAAATTGCGTAGAGAATATGAAACTATCCGATAAGTTAAGCGAGCAGCTGTGGTGTTCGTCGTATGCATGTGAGCTAAAAAAAATATCGGTACAAATAACCCGCGCCACACTGTTACGTTTACCCACCAAACTACCCACCAAAATAAACGTTTGTTTACATTCAGAGCGCCACTACGACAAAATAATGAAAGGTTATAATTTAGGCCGGCCCGAGACCCGCACTGTAAACGCACGAAATTGAGGGGCCGAGTACCGCAATTAGGGCCGGGCCGAGGCCGGGCTCGGCCCGGCCCTGCACTGTAAACGGGGTCTAAGTCCTTCGGAGAGGACTTAAAGCCGTCAGTCCCCTGGTTGCTTACTTAAAAGCGTACACATTCTTTCTTAGCAGTCAAAATAAACCATCAACCTTTTTCAGATATCTCCAGTTGCTTTGCATCTTTATATTTTGGGGTTTAGATAACCACATAATTACAAGAGGCTTCAGCCAGTAGTGGAATACCTCCAACTTACCAAGGAACCCTGTGATGATGGTGACTGGGATCTTATATGCTGGTTCATCACTGACCTCTGACCTCACAGGAACCGGGATCAGGTCTGGACACTCGTCATCAGAGCTAACGTCAGACATGGCTATTGATTACCTAAAATGAGGTATAAGAGTACAGTACAAAACAAATCATAATTCAAATACAACATCTTGGATAACAAGTGGGGACTTGAAATTGTTATATCATACCATTGTTGCGCCATAATCAAAATCATTTCAGATATGTCTTGACTTCTTTTTGTACATCTTTGTAATGTGTTTTACAACATCAACAAAGAATTAAAAATATCATTACAGTATTACGTTATATATTAGACGTATATAATAACCTCATCATTCTAAGGTCTGTTCAGCTCTGGCTGAAAGAAGTCGATAAAATGTTGTTTTTGGGTTTTTTTACGCTCGGTGTCATTTTCTGTTCTCAGTTTGTAAATAGGTACATCATCAAATTCTGGACTTATTCCTTTTGCACATCTTGATATGTTTACTTAAATTGAGGATTTGATATTTTTTATCTCTTATGTGTTGCCGATGAAGTGTCATTCGATTTCTTAAAATGTCTCCTGTTTCTGTTTTTTCCACATCCGTTACAATTAATGCAATAAATCAAGTTTCTGGATGTACATGAGAAGGTATCTTTTAATTTAAATGTATTTTTATCACCATTACTATTAAAAACAATCATATCTGTAGTAGGCATATACGGACACCTTTTGTATCGCTTATCTAAACATTTATACACAGGCGCAGAGCTCCGCACAGACAGTAGCAAGCTAGGCCGCTGTGTATCCTATCAGGCGACTACAAACTGATTGTGGCAGACTGGCTTATGTGTTTCATTGTCGAAGTGACGCTATAACTCTTACTCATATGAGTTTTTTTTACTTTTCGTGGCACATTTTGGACCTCTGTATCATTATTTTAGCACGTAAAATGTCTCTTTACGCCTTTTATGTGCTTATCGTCTGTTATGCAGTATTTCCACAGCCCTGCAACATAAAGCTTAAAATTGATTTTATGCCCGCGGTGACCAGGAAATGTACACAATGACTCAAATAGTTCGTTTCGCAAGAATCGACAGTAAATTACGGATTTCATTTTTTGAATTATCTTTTCAGCTTTTCCAACATCGGTGAGTTGAATTTATTATATTTCTTGGATATGTTGGGGTCGGTTTTATAAATTAATGCCGATTTTGAGTGAATGTTGGTGACTTTTGTGCAGTGGTGTTTGAAAAAGTTGAGGTGTATGACTGCCTATGACTGCCTATGACTGCTCTATATGGTTACGCACCATAGATACGTACACAGAATGTTACGCACACAAGCTATACGGACAAGGTCGATATTACAACGACGGGTGGCCGTTCTCTCCCAAAGACTTTTTCAATTATGGCTCCTCACCGTTAAAGCACTTTGATTAATATCCTTGCACCAGAAGGAATACAGCAGATTGTAGAGAATGCACAATGAGAAGCCTTATCGCTAGACTAAACTCATTAACAACCCCCAAGCCGGTAACAGGTAAACAACGAAGTGCAGATCGATGAACCGATCGCGCCGGTACCACTACGAGCGCTGAGGGCTCCCTTCATCATAATCGTGAAAAATACAAAATGGATGCTCTGACCGGATCTCGATAGGAGATTTCGCAAGAAATTCCCCAAAATTTCAGGAAACCCTCTTCAAAGGTCACAAAACAAACTGGTAAGTTTCAATCATCTATTATCATGATTATTCACCATAATGAGATATCTTAATTTATATATACCTACATTTCAAATTTTCACTTAAATATAGCCAAAAATGCACAGTGATGCATTATTAGTACCGTACTGTGTATTGCCTGCGTTCCTACACAGTCGGCAATGGCGTGTGCCTATGAGTGTGTTAATTTTCTTAATTTTCTTAAACTTAAAATGAGTGGTTGATGAATCAATGCACTCGTTTATTAGCATGCAAAAATAAAGTGCAGTCTACGGACGGGGAATGAGGAAACCAAAGCATGTAATGCAATGATATAGGCGGAGTGAATGGTGGTTTCCTCAACCATGTCCACGATAATGCCAATAATTTCATTCATTCATTCATTCGACAACCGCACTTTATATATTTATAATGAAAAAATGCCACGCATAAATTAATGCGTGGGACCGAAGTAAAAATAGGCAAGTAAGAAAATGCTTGTATTTTTTGTAATCAACATATTGAACGGTCTTTAAATACTCTTTGATATCATCATACCTCTGCAGATTGCTACAGCTCTCACTAGTATGATTTTACTGTTTAGAATACCGATATATCTTGGATTTCTTTGGCTAGACTGAGTGGTATTTTACGATAATGACTGAAGTTAGGAAGCAGGAAAATGCCAACCAGCTAGCCACATGTGTTTGTAACTATGGTGTCCTCAAAGAGTGCTTTTTATTTAGTTTCATGTTAGTAAAACCTACCCGCCTGACAATGCTGACTATGCCGAATAAGTTTAGTTATGTAGGTCGAACGAGCAAATAACTTTATCAAAATTTCATCAGAAGGGAAACAAGATTGGAGATAAAAGCACTGATCAGAAGAATGTAATGCATGGGACGATTTTTGGGGAAGTTCGGATTGATTAAAATAGAGGCCCGTGTACTAAGAATTTTAAGATTGTTTGTTCATTATCATTGTATCAGGAGGAAAAAATGAACGGTAGCTAGGCCCTAATAAATAGGATAATGTTGTCCTTGCATCAAAAACTTAGATCTTTCATATATATATGTTGTACGGGATACTGGAAGGCAACCATGTGACCTGTATCTCAATGCATGTTTGCCATGGGGTGCTATCATAGAGATCTCTATATCAGAACACTAGATCTCTATGGGGACCATGCATCACACCACATGTTCATTCACCACAACTTGTTTTTTTTAATCGTTTCAATCATTCTTTTATTTAAATTTTTGATTCATTGATTTATTGATTCATCTTTCTGGTCAAAGGTCTTCCCCCTCCAACCACATTCTTCTATTAAAATACATGTACTGTCACAGCATAGCCATGAATTTCAGTGTAGTCAAAAGTTGTTTCGGGGGCCCGTTGAACAAAACTTGCGTTTGAACGCAACTCATAAAATTCAAACGCAAGTCCTTAATGCACACTTCCGATTGGCTGAAATAAAGTTGCGTTTGCCTTTCCTGAGTTGCGTTCAAACGCGAGTTTTGTGCAACAGGCCCCTGGGCAGCTTTCCACTTCGGGGAGTAATAACGGTTGCAAACACACAGACACGTAAACTAATGGGGAAAGTCCATTATAATTGCAGGGGTGTTCAAGTTTGCTTAGTATTGCTTATGTCCTAAAAGAAAGACTGGCTCAACTTCTGCCTGTGTATAGAGGGAGGAAGGGTGGGGAGGGGGTAGAAGAAGAAAATAAAAGAAAGATTTCAGTCGTCCCAGACTTCGGGGAAGTGGGGGTGACAGGCACATTACACCCGTATCATACATGTATCCTTTTCCCCTGTAATATCCGTTTTATCAATTTGTTTGAAGAAAGCGTACATGTTTTTATAAATGCTTTTTATAATTTTTAGTCCATAAAAACAAAATAATGAAGGACAATAAATAAATTATATTTCGCTTAATTCAACAAAATTTGGGTCAGTTTGTCTATGGTCTCAAAAAAATCGTGGGGTGGAAGTGTATATTCCCCATCATTGATTTTCCTTTTGCTCAATGAGGGGGTGGGGTGACCGTGAGGAAAAAAATACTTACTTTGTATGTATTCCATCATGTTGCATATTCCTTTTGGACATACATAATAACATAGGGCTCTCACTGAGAGTAAGTTTTTGCTGAGGCAAAATCGGACATTAAAATTATAGAATCATTCAAGAGTGGGATGCAAATAATGGGTTACAGGCAATATTCATAAGTTCCAATCCTGCTATGTAAACATTATTAAGAAAATTAACCCATCAAATACTGGAGAAGAACTTAAAGCTTGCAATCACACTAGCACATTGACACCAGCATAACAAAAAACAAGACACAGTTTATTTGTTGTTCAGTTATTTTTTATGTTATTGCTTCTCATGTTTTTCCTTTTAGTTTCATTACTGAACAACAAGAACAAAAATAACATCTTTACAAAATATACAAAATAATATGATACCCGTGTGAGCAATGGTTTTGTTGAGTAGATGTAAGTTATGATAAAGGATAAGTTTCGTCACATTGTTACCATTCGCATCTGATTGCGTGTGTATAGACAAGTCACAATGTGATTATGTCTCAAAACAAAAAGATGACGCAGGAATCGCTCCGTTTGAGTTGCAATCAGACTCTGTCTATCGTCAGTTAAACTGCACCCATTCGGCTTGCTAGAAAGAGGGAGGAATGTGTACGAGTATGTGATAGTGCTATGTCAGGTACAAACACACATACACACTCACACACACTACCATCTCTCTCTTCAACAAACCGAACAAGTGCAATAAAACTGACGAAACAAACACAAAACAAAAACATAACAAAAATCAAAACAAAAACACAAAACAAGAAAAACTCTGCATGTAAACATGAAAAACCTGCAAAAATATTCTCTATGAACACTCAAATGATAAAAGTTTCATCCCACTCAGCTTAAGAGAAATTGTTTATAATAGATTATATAGCTTGTTGAACCTCCATAAAGTACAGCGTTCGACACGCTCAATCATGATATATTATTTTCTAAACTTTATTCTTGTGGTGTTCGCGGTTCAGCGCTTTCTTGGGTTAAACGTTATTTAAGTAACCTTAAGCAATACGTGACATTTAGTGGTATAGATTCACAGTGCCTTCTTATTAAGTGTGGTGTCCCCCAAGGATCTATCCTGGGCCCGCTTTTGTTTTTAGTTTATGTCAACGATATAATTAATACGTCATCATTATTATCCTTCATCTTATTTGCAGGCGACACTAACAGTTTTTATGCTCATAAGAACTTAAAATCATTGGAAATACTTTAAATGTTGAATTACTTAAAGTTTCGAAATGGTTTAAGTGCAATAAGCTTTCTCTCAATATTAAAAAAAAAATCAATTTATGCATTTCAAACACAATAATATCCAAGTAGCTAATACTCCTATTAATGAAGACGAAAAGGTAATCAGTTGTCTCACGATGTGCAAACGAGGAAAGCTACGACGTTTCGACCGTCTCCTGCGTTCACAAATCCTGTTAATTGTAAAATGTTTATCTCCCATATGTATACATATTTTCTTTGTATTCAAGAAGTAAATTGTTAATGTCTAGCAATGTATTTACTTTTTTTTCTGTAATTCATGTATTATCATATTTTGTATCATGCTATTGAACGCAGAAATAAAATCAATCAAACAAACAAACCATGGGCATTCTAGTAGGTCCATGCTGAAACAAAAACACAACACTTTTTTTTTCTTCAATGATCTTTATTAACGATTCCATGAAACAAATTATACAATCAACATATTCTCTTTGAATGTTTTAACAATATAAACAAATAAAATAGTTTATTATCACTTATATAATTATCATGCAAAATATTCTTCCTCTGGAAGGAAAAATTAAAACTAATAAATGTGCGTTTCTAATGCTGTAACTGAATTGAAATTATTCCATACATGATTATATAAGAATTAGACATATAAGTGTGATGATGTATAGCCAAACAAAGTGAACAAATCATAATTTTTCGGAATCTATTATTTAAAAAAACAAAAAACAAAAACAAACAAGCGCCCATCCCTACCCACATATGCCCCTGCCTACCCCATTCCCCCCGGAACTACCACTGCGTAGAAACCTTCCCTCCCTCCCATGCACCCGCACTTTTTTTCACTCATTATTTTGATTTCACTCAATAATACATGGATTTTTTTTCCTTTTTACAAAATTATTTTCATTGAATTACATAACAGAAATACAATAAAAATCAAAACTAAAATATTTCAGTGACTTACATGATCATATGAACAATAGAAGATAAGACTTGACACACTGAAATACATTACCAGAAATACAATTAATCATCACTAAAACTATTTTCAATGAATTAAACATGTTAAACATCAGAGAAAAGAAGAAAAAAAACCTTAAACAATTTTTATAAGAATAAAAAAAAAATTGAGTGATATCTTTCTTCTTTACCAAAAACCTACCCCTTTGACCTCCCCTAACCCCCACCCTCCTTAAAAAAAAAAAAAACAGCCGCAACACACACACAGACACACAACGCTACACACACATTCACAAATCCTCTCTTTCAACTCCCTCTCTCTCCCTCTCTCTCTCTCTCTCTCTCTCTCCTTACCCCTGGATATCGCCCCCAGTCCTGCCATGTCGGTGCAAACTCTCCCATTTTACCAAATGCTTATCTAACTTATTCCTTTTAATAGCTATTGCTTTTTCTTCATTTTGATATTCTAACAAATTTTGAAAACATCTTTCTTGAGTAGGAACTTTTCCCTCTGACCTTGTCTTAAAAATAATATATTTCATTAAGAAAATCACAGTATTGCAAAATTTAATTTCAGGGTCGGATCCAGTAATTTCCACGTGTATTTCTTTCCACTCTGCCTTCCGAAGATTTGCTAAACCTAGTTTTTCAATAACTATTTGCCATAAGGCCTTTACATTACGACAAGCCCAAAATAGGCGTTCGTATGATTCCGATTTTTGCTTGCAGAATGAACAGTAGTTGTTATCAACAAACCCAAATTTGAAAAGATGTTCATTGGTGTATATTGCACCATGGAGTAATTTATACTGAAATTCCCTGACTTTCGGTAAAACAACACACACAACACACACAGGTTTACATGGCTTTACTTCCGAGGACAGGTATTGTTCCTCTATTGTCCCTCGTCCTCGGACAGTCGACGGAATAAAGCACAAATTCATTGTTCGACGTTCGAGGACTATTGTCCGGCTTCCGAGGACCATTGTTGTCATGATTTTTCTTTTGTTCTCTGACCGAAAATGTCCTCGGACATACTGCTAAACACGCACACACACACACACACACACACACACACACACACCCACACACGTATACTTGTGTGTCTTTCCCTTTGTTCTCTCTATTGTTCAAATAGCCATACAAGCAGCAAAAAAAGCCACACAAGCCTGACGGAATAAAGGCATCTATTGTGTTTGACTGTCCAATTAGTCACATAAGTATACCTCTGTTGGTACACACCCACCCACACACACACACACATACATGTATAATATGACTCACTCCAGGCGCCTGGGAACGATTTTGTTACTGGAGGTGCTGTGAGCCCCCCCCCCCAAAAAAACAAAAAAAAAAAAGGGCCTCGGCATTTTAGTGTCTCTTTTTCAGTCCAAAATTCTCTGACAAGCTAGGCTCCCTCATACCTCTCTTTACCAAGATTGACATGTGCTTAATCTATTCATATCACAAACTGGAAGTAGTCTATGATTTCCCGGTGTGTGTTATATACAGGACATGATGAAATTGAAAATGGTTACTCCGATGCAAAATACGCACGCGCTGCAAAATCATCGGATATAAATAGTGCAGGGGCGGCGGAGTGTAATTTCAAAGTGGGGAGAGGGCACCAACAAAAAGGGGCACTTTGGGGGGAAAAGGGCACCTACAAAGGGTGAAAACAAGGCGGAAAATGCCACTTTGAGACATTAGTATACCGCTACATTCTGATTAATACACTATATATAGAGAGGATCATTCTCGACACATGATTGTTTGTCTTTATAGCTTGTTTCTAGATAAAAAATACTTTGCAGTTGAGTGTAATAGTCTGATTATTCATTTAATTTGCAAGCAAGCGAAGCGAGCGAGCAAAATATTGAAGATATTTTGAATAGCAGCGATTTTTTTTAATATGATAAGAAGACAATAGTAAATGCGAGCGCGCGTAGCGAGCGAACTTTCGAAAATTTTTAGACAAAATTGTCCTCCTTCCTGTTATGATTTAGGGGCACTGCTCATTCTTGTTTAACTTAGAGAATTGTGCCCCTCCTGCCCCCTGCTCCACTGCCTTTCATTGTGCTGATTATTTGAATCTAGGTAGGCCTATGTGGCTTTTTTGTGGACTTTAGGGCATAGTTTGTAAGCGACAACGGAGTATATAGGTATACAGTATATTAAATATAAATAGGTATATAGGTAGGGCACTTATCAGAAGACAAAAGGGGCACTTACCAAAAGGGGAAACAATACTTAGAAAGGAAAAAAAGGGGGCAATGATCAGAAATAACGGGGCACTTAAAAAGAGGCATTTATCAGAGGTGAAAAGGGCACTTATCATAAGGAAAACTTGCACTATTAGAACTGAAATGGGCACCAATCAGATGAAAACAGGGACACTTGTCGGATTTCAAAGGGGACACTAGTCTTATCTGAGCTTAAAAGGGGAATTTATCATCAGGTGAAAGGGCACTTATTAGAAAGAACAATGGCAGTCAAACGGAGGAAAAGTGTCACTTATCAGAGGAGAAAAGGGGCACTTATAAGAAAGGATCCGGCTGGGCTTACAGTCGCAGAGCAATCGGGTCGCAGTCGGATCGTGCAGAGTGCGCCCGGCTTTACCATGTTTACAGGCACTTTTGAAGGCAAAATTTCAATATCGCTACGCTGCCTTGCAGAATAATGATGTTATTTTATATACTGTAGAAACATTGTTTCACAAAATTAGGATCAGTCTTATGCAAATAATGCTGTAATCGGCATGTCTTTTTAGCTTCTGGATATCCACTTTCACACTCTCCCATAAAACATGCGTGGTTCTAAAATATCATTTAAAAACAATCTGGACGCGTTGGGGGGATGGCTCAAAAAAACTCTGTTATAGGAAGAGGGGCGTTGATTTTTTTTTCGTTTTGATCATGACCCGGGGACGCGACATTCGTGGGAACGTATAGCTACTAAGAGGGAAAGTTTTTATTTTACGAAGGTATGACCACCCCCCCCCCTCCCATTGCATCCTATATCGACCTTTAGCAAATCACATTTATTATTTGCGAGAGAGCTCAGCGACTGGGGCTGCCATATTCTCAAGCAAAACTGCTTATAATGGGAGTCCTTCTTCCGCTAATGATTTAATATTTGATGAATTACAATAATTTGACAATTTATCATTTCGTGTTTGTTTTTGAAAATGATTGTTACATAATTATACTTGTTTATTTATGATTCATTGTCAAAAAGTACTTTGTATTTTATTTTATATATGTAACCGAAAAATGCTGTACTTATATGAATGCAGAAGATAAATAAATCAAATCAAAATAAAGAGAAAATTGTGCATTTTGTAGATTGAAAATGTACGTTTAGATCATTAAAATCACAGAGGCAAATATATAGAAATACTTTGCTCTGTATACATAGTGGGGTATGTGCAGTTTAAAACCATCAATTTTTACACTTATGGTCGATTTTTAGGTTTCAGAGGAGGAGAAGAATGCATATTTTCCATGGGAGACGTCCCCTTTCCCCTTTTAATCACTAATCCTATATTAGTATAAAGGCCCCATGCATTGCACAGTTACGTTAGCTCTTGCTCTCGCAAGTTTAAAAGTTCATGTAGTCTATAATGTATATGCTATAATATTGATCTTCTAGAATATTTCTAAGTTGAAATGTGTTCTGCTGCTGTTATTATTCGAGAAAGCGTCTTCACAATTTATAGTATGAATCTTCGCTCCCATGTCTCACGGTGAACCTTTGTTAGATTATACATGCACTTATTATTTTGTGAAGGAGCGTAACGACGGACCGAGAAAATGGAACTTCAACTCAACCAAAAAAAAGTTCCCCAAGATTTTTAACATAAGTCGAGAAATCTTTGATAAAATGTATATTCATTCATTCAAAAACCAAAGCAGTGTATGCGGAATTATTTTTTCTAAACGACATGCTTTCATAATGAAATTGTGGCTTTTATTGTGGTAGAAGCCCTATTGAAACTTTGCATTTGAAATTAATACCTTCTGCCTGTGTTTCGATTGAGCAAGACGAATCTAATTACGACGGATCTCTTCTCGGAATATGAAGGTTATTGCATTTTGCAGAATCGAAACTTAAAAACCTCGGGGACTTGTAAACAATTTTTGTTCTATATAGACAGTACTATCAACATATCATAGGCATATTATAGCCAGAACTTGCACGTTTATATTGATCATAAACACGAACAATTATTTAATTGTGGACAGACATAATGGGAAAGATGAGAGAGAGAGAGAGAGAGAGAGAGAGAGAGAGAGAGAGAAAGGGAGAGAGAAGCTCGGAAGACGAAAGAGAAAGCAGCAAGAAAGAGGAGTCTGTATAGAGAAAAAGGAAACTGATATTAATGCTATTTAATTGCTATAAAATTTATAATATCACAGTATATGCAATTTATGTAATTGTATTAGGCAAGAAAACGTCCATGCAGTTAATTCTTACTGTGCCAAGGGGTTTAAGCTCTCCTAAAAATTTTACCAAAATGTGATCAATGCTTACTTTTCAAATGTCTGCACTTCATTAACTATCTAGCACTTCACAAAATATGGTGTACAAAACTTGTAGGAAATTTATTACCATTTCTTATGATACCAAACATTATTACTTTTCCCAACTTGATGCATAAGAATTATTGAAAATTACATTTGACTTTTTCTTTTTCGTCTATTATTTTTTGGGTTTCTCATTTGTTTACTATTGCTTAATGTTGAAATAAGGTAATATCCTTTTAAAAATCTGGAATTTTCTCTGAAAATGTCTATGGTAGCATATAATTATAATCATATATATAATGTTTGATTTCTGCTCAAAATTTTGATATGCATTGACCACCATATATACCTTTCCTGTGGTCAAGTCGAGCAATTTATTTACTTATTTATTCATTATTTATTCGGCATTTTGAAAACAATACAGTAAACAATACAGAAAAAATAACAGGAATACATATTGCAAAGAAAATATCTGGATCAGAGTTGATGGGGCTGCCTGAGTTTAGAAAAGGTGAATGGTGAAGGTGAATTGGTGAATGAAAATGACAAGTCTATATCTGTCACATATATATAAACGTCGAGAACCACACACACACACATTTACCGGGCGGCCTAGGTCACTACTGGTTTGGCTGAGAAAACTGCCTGATGTACTAGGCTCGGTTTGGCTGATGGTACTATAGAGAGCAGGCATTTAGCTGCATCAATAGCTTTACATACTAAAAGCTTTGTTATCCATTGAATAAGATAATGAAATGATGTTGGGCTTTAAATATTCTCTACTGGGTTTGTTAAAATAGAACACCAAACAGAAGTTACAGAAGTTTTACAATGTATATTCCTTTTCAACATTATATGCTCATGTGGAAAACATTCTATAACATTTTTGAATTACGATTGATTTTTAAAGGCATGTTTTGGAAGATATTTTATGAAAATTGTACTAGTAGAAATGATTGATAAAATTTTATGCTAATGATTTATTCTATGACTGACCTACCGACTGACTATTTATACATGTATAGCTACTGGCACACAGGACTCTAGTGGTCAAAAGTGCCATTCCTTTTTACTACAACAACAACAACAACACACACACACACACATATATATGTGTGTGACATCGACATATGTGACATCGGTACTGAAAGAGCTAATGCACATGTATTCATATAGTTATGTATAAAAAGCAGACAAGGTGTGTCAGCTGAGATGATAAACTAAGTAAATATCTGGTCAATTATCAGCGATACTTTTCATGGTGAAGAAACTGATATGCTCCTGATGACGATCAGAGCATAGGCTACTGATCGAAACGTCGAGAACCACAGAGCTCTTAGCGGAGCTCACCAGCCGTTTTCAGGGCTCTTATTCCTTGAAAGATTACATGGTGTAACCCTAAACTAAAACTAAAACTACAATTAAGCAAATATCATAATTAAATAAAAAAATATTATATAGCTTGAAACTTTTGTAAGAAAATGAACAATAGATGAATAGAGAGCAATACATAAAATTATAGAAAGAAGAAAGAAAATGAAAAACGAATAAATAAATAAGTAAAGAAAGGAAGAGAGAAATAAATAAGAGAAAGGAAGAAAGAAAGAAAGAAAGAAAGAAAGAAAAAAAAGGAAAGGAGTAAAATTCTTGCGAGCAGCTTTCTGTGGTAACATTCAACGTAGATGGCGCTTTAACTAATAACAAATTATATTTTTCTGCACAGTAGCTTCCGCATTTTCATGCAGTGAACGCCTCATTTTGTTCCAGATTGTTTCTCATCGATACAACTTTTCCTCCTGCTTTTTCCACGTAGACAAAGTAAGTATAAAATTGTACATTTCTTAAGCAATAAAATGTAATATAACCTTCTGAATTGATGATAAGTGATACTGAGACAATTGTTTTATTTTTGGCAATAGTGTCGTGACATGGCTGTGCGTGGAGCTAGGGCCTACGCCGCAGCTCACCCGTACACCGAGCGGTGAACTCTGGCGTGGCTTTGCTACAAGAAACAAAGGCGGGTAGGCCTACCCCGTCATTGCCCGTACCATGTCCATAATTGACTGAATGTGTTTTTTTTTTCAAAGCTATCCTCTTTTTAATGTATGACAAGTACCAGTCGCTGAAGTAATTTTAGAAAGGTCATTTTATATATTTGGGAGCCCGGCCGTACATGTACAGTAGTCAGTACATCACTGGGAACTTCGGAACCACTCTGCCCCAAAGGCCCAATGATGCCAATTGAAACTACAAAATGTAGAGTAAAACTAAACAGTCTAACGTTACGGTTCCGGGACAACCCGACCACCGGACAGCCCGACCCAAGACAACTCGACCCAATACCCTGGACAACTCGACCGGGTCGAGTTGTCCAGGGTGGGCTGCGCTTTCGGACAACTCGACCTACTTTTTTTCTTCTAACAAATTTCATGAACAGAGTTTCACAGCATGGCTACAAAAGACATTTCTGCATCAAGTATGTTGATATGATGCATTCATGACATGAAACAAGGAATTTTAAGCTTTTCAGTTCTATAAAACATGATTTTCCCGGTGCAGTGAGAATAACAGTGTTCCCCGTGATCGGGCCCCACGCACCGATCAATGAGAAGCAAGCGACTCTACCGAGTAACTTACTATTTATTGGAGTTCATTTTACTGTCTCTTGAAACATTTCAGGGGTAAGAATGCTCTATTAATTATGTATCTTTACATTTCAGTATTAACTAATTTTCTCTACTTCATTATGGCTTGCCGCAAGTCTGAAACTTACACAAACTTTTGAGATTCTTCAACAAACAGGCCACTGATTTCGCTGGCGGGAGAAAGCACTGTGTTGGTTGGCGATTTATAAGAGCGGCCCTAACTATGTGTCAGACAATCTCGAAAGTTTGTGTTAAGTTTCAGACTTGCGGCAATTAAGCCATAATTTCAATGAAGTAGAGAAAGGTTAAGATACAAAATAGAGCATTCTGACCACTGAAACGTTTCAAGAGACGGTAAAATGAACTCCAATAAATAGTAAGTTACTCGGTAGAGTCGGTTGCTTCTAATTGATCGGTGCGCGGGGCCCGATCACGGGGAACACCATTATTCTCACTGCACCTGGAAAATCATGTTTTATAGAACTGAAAAGCTTAAAATTCCTTGTTTCAAGTCATGAATGTATCATATCAACATACTTGATGCAGAAAATGTCTTTTGTAGCCATGCTGTGAAACTCTGTTCATGAAATTTGTTAGAAGAAAAAATTAGGTAGAGTTGTCCGAAAGTGCAGCCCACCCTGGACAACTCGACCCGGTCGAGTTGTCCAGGGTATTGGGTCGAGTTGTCTTGGGTCGGGCTGTCGGGTTGTCTGGACCCCTAACGTTACATGTACGTAGCCGAGATTGGATGGGTAACCCGAGTTAAAGCTGGCTTGGAGCTACTGAAATAATATGGAAAAAAAGTTCACTTACCAAAAATGTTGTCTCGGGTATAATCTTCGGTGTTGTGTGTTGTTTCGGCACGCAGATTAAAAAAGTGAATTTTGAGGCTTGGAATTTGTAGACATATGTGCAGATAATAGAATTGACCCCGGAACCGGAAGCGGTTCTCGGGAAAGATCACCATTTTGTTATTTCTCTGTGTGTTTGTTGTGTGTGTACGTAGTATTGCATTCAGTGGCGTATGCGTTAACAGTGCAGTATAACGTAACCGGAATTAACGTATCGAACATGGTACTGCAATGGTAGCGAACAGATCGTAGCCGGCTGCTTGGTAAGTCCTAATTCTTTCTCTAATTATTACATGAACCATATCTACTTTATTTTTTAAACTTTTAAATATAAAAAGTAAGCTAAATATGGTCTAGAACTTTCTATTAAATACCTCTACTATCTAGATCTTTTTCTAAAAATAGTGAAAAACTATTCCGACATAAGCTTAGGTCGGCTGTTCAGACACCTTGTTGGCGATATACGGGTGTACCGTCTGTCTATGGGGAAGGTTGAGAAATGTCAGAAATATTAAAGATTTCCCCATAACAGACGGTTATTTCTGTCTAGTATTGCATTTGCTTAGCTTTAGGACCCAAGTTTCATTTTGTCAAACAAAATTTGACACGGGCATCAATATCGACTTGAAATTGTTTGTTATTGACATTCGTTCTCCCCAATTTTCTCAACGATTCAACTTCTGCTTTTATGACGATACTCAGGAGGATCCATGAGTGGTAAAGAATTGAACTGCAGAATATGTAGATCCAAGTATAATTTAGGTAGAAGAAATTCACATAACCACTGAATTAAATATATTTTTGCCGACAGCAATTTTGAGTGGGGGTTGTGGCACCCCCATCTAGCAACGCCCCTGTTATCCACTGAAAACATAAACCACTAAATTACATGTATTTTAGCTACCGAAAAACAAAGTCTTTAGCTTTTGGTTCCCCCATCAAAAGTTTGTTGATAGTTGTAGTGAACAGTGGTAGGCAAAGTTTGTTCCCAAAATGCAACAGTTCAAATCTATACCTTTATTTTATTTTACAACTCCCTCTTCAACAAAGTGAAAAAAATGATTTAATTTTACTTCTGTAATCAGTATATCTGAGCATTAGAAGTTCCACAGATGTTAGCTGAAATAATTTTCTGCAAATACTTATTATTCAATAATCATATTGCTAGATTCTTCATTTTTGGATAAAATATGTTGAAAAAGATATATGTCGCCCAACTGCGGTAGTGCTGTAGGCAATAAACATAATTGTAACATTAGCATTGTACAGAACTATAATATCACATTTTATTTAACTGTGTAATTATGTATAGTTCTTCATACAATATTTTGATTTCAGAAAAAAAACCCTGGCAAAACCTGCATAGCTTTGGAACAGGAGGGGGGGGGGTGATTGTTTTTTGTCTGGCAACCAGTCAGATTTGACTATTTTTGCCATATTAAATTCTGGTATAATTTAATTCTATCAGATGGTATAAAAAAAAAAATAAAAGGCTAGGAGATCTATTATACTTGGATTTACTAGGTCAAGAGGTCTTTCTCTAATTCCTATCAGCTTAAGGGAAAGAAAGAGAAAAGGAAAAGAAAAGGAAAAGAAAAATGGGAAAGCAAAAGAAAGGAAGAGCTCCAGTCCCGCACCCGTACCGCAGTGCGGGGATACGTCTGTCCCGTTGATGTAGAACATCAACGTCGATGAAGTCTTGATCTTTCCAGGGGACAAGACGCCTTTAATCCTACCTACATGTACATGGGGAAGACAAGCCCTTGCAGGGTGGAGCTTTAGATGAAGAAAGGTAGAAAGGTGGTTAGAACAGAAAAAAAGAAAATGAGAGTGTACAATATTTAATCTATATTATATACACAAAATTTTAGGTATTGCTATGGTAAGGCAAAAAAAGAGGACCATACTACTGACAGGAAAGCTCTTCATCCTAAGCCTAGGCTCAAGGAGGAATTATAGAGTCCTTTCACTTTCTCCCCACTTTTATCAAACCTTGTGATCTTAAATCTTGACCATGGATTGTTTTTTCTACAGCTATATACATATATACATACAGTCAAACCTGTCTATAGCGGCCACCGAAGGGAAACGGAAAAAGTGGCCGCTATAGACAGGTGGCCGCTATAGACAGGTCGGCGGCCATTTTTATTTTTTTGCACATACACTGTTAGTGTTACACGCAACAAAGTTAGTGTACATGCATCCATATATATCACTTAGGAAAACAAGCTATAGATCAACAGATTTGACGTATGACATGTCATATGATATATAAATGCTAAAATAATATGCTTTGTTAATAAATGAGAAAAACAATAGATATACAAGCAATCTGTCATGTCTGTGTAAAATTAATTTTCCCTCAAATTACCACGTACGTACCACCCGCGGTAGACTGCTTTTCTTGATTTTTATAGTCTAAAAACGATGTCTAATCATGCTTTTGCTTCCTGTCAAAAAATTACAATCATAAGTTTATCTTTTGAATAAAATCGTGCAATCAATTTTCATTTAATAAATATTTGCCTTTTGAACGGTTTAAAAGAAGTTTTAACTGTTTTTGAGAACAGGCGATAGAACTAGAAGGTGCTCGCTTGCATTCGTCGAAAGTGCGAACGTCGACAATGGGCTGGATCGCCGGTGGACGATCCGAGTCTAGTTTTCACGCCGTTTTTCAGCAGGACAATCTCTCGTACATGAAATCGTTATTATTGATCTTAAAAAAAAATAATACTTGGGTAGTATTTTATTATTTTCACTTTCTAAAAAAAATCACTCCTTTATTATTTTTTTCAAAAGTTTTAACGCTTTAATTTTTTTTTTATAAATCTTTTAAAAATAAAAAATTATATTGAAGTGTACGAGTCTGCGCTATTGCGCAATGGCGATCAATATCAATGCAATGCCGACCGCTATAGCTTAGGAGAACAATACAACTAAAGTGCAGGGGATTGCAGCTGGATGGTGCGAAGATTACGTAAACGAACAATACTAGTGCTTAATTCTTACTAAAAAGACTTTTAATCTCTAATTAGTCGGCAATGTGGTGAAACTATTAGATCTTCATGGCCATTGTAGAATCTATTCACGACGTTTGTGTGAGAGTGTGACTGAGCTAGGACTCGGTAAACACATCGCGCCTATGGCAAAAACTACTTTTTTGTGCATGAAGCTACGGCTCGACTCGATAATAGTGGCCGCTATACGCGGTCAGATATTGTCCGAGGGATACATAATGGGTGGCCGCTGGCCGCGTTAGGCAGGTGACCGCTATATGCAGGGTCTACAACACAGTAATTTCCTGCGGGGGATTTTTTGGTGGCCGCTATAGACAGGTGGCCGCTAAGACAGGTTTGACTGTATATAACAATGTTATGTACATGTACATTGTAATGTAAGTCTGGAGTAAATTTCAATAGCTGATCTCTGTTGCTGCATTGCACAGTGAAAATTCAATGGATATACTGCCCTCTTTAGTTGTTCATTAAATATCAGTTGAATGTGCACTGAAACTATTGATGAATGGCTCAAGTGGCTTCAAGTGTTTTTTATTCCATGAAGGTTTTTAACGAAATTGATCCATCTCTATAGAGTCTGTAACTGTGATAATGGCAAGCATACTGTACCACCTTATCATGTGTTTACACCGATGCATTCATGTACTGTAGGACTTTCGAAATGTCTTGATTCCAGTAGTATACATGTACTGTAGGCCTAGTAATTGGGGGGCAATTCCAGCGTAACGGACGGGACATCCAACCCTCACTTTTTTTATGTTTTTACTTGATATTATTTCATTTAAAAGTGATGTTTATTTTGATAAAGAGTTGTGATCTATGGGTTTGGTCAACAAAATGGGGAAATTTTTATTTTTTAAGCCCCACCCACAATTTTTGGGCCGGGCTTCAAGTTCAGCACAGGAAAGAGGAGGGGTGCATTGACACAATCCTTTCATATTTTCTGAAAATGCAGAGTGTATTTTTTTTGCATACAACGGGGCTGCTGCATATGAAATGACCTAAGTGCATGCTAAGAATATTCAGTTCCTTTTTTTGTCACCAGGACATGAAGCAGACTACATTAAGCTTTAGATCTTTTACCTACATGTACATGTATTGCCCCTTGCCCCTCAAAATAAATTTCATCAACTTCCTGTGAAAAGCACTTTGTAATCTCATTCTTCATTATTGCATGTATGTCAACCATTTCTATTTTGGAGCGAATGATTCCTATTTTTCGACCTTGAAACCAATGAAGCCTTAGATTCCTCTCTTTTAAGAAAAACTTCTACAGGTACATGTTACGTAGAAAGCATACAAAATACACTGTATCCTAACTTTGACTTGAGAGATTCCTATTTTATGCTGTGGAAGATTGGTATTGTTTTATTTTCACATTAAATCCTTGGTAGCGAAAATAATTGATCATCGTGTAGACGTACCAATCATTGTAATTAAAACTGCATCCCTGGACCATCACGAACTTGCTACTTTTCAATTAGTTAGTTTACCTAAAATAAATTGAAGTGTATTTTCAATCTTAAATTCACAAGGGTAGACCTGTTAACCTTTTGTGTCTACATGTATACAGTATCTTTGTCTCTCTACATGTATATGTATGTTGAGCAGCGACCTGGGCTAAAACAAAGTTTCACTATTCTTTGAACATAATCAGACAGACCCTATACAGTATACATGTAGATGTGTGTTTTTTCACTCTGTTGTATTGTGTAATGTAAATACATAAAATTGAAGTACTGCTGTAATCATTTTGAACAATCTGTTTGGGGTTGTTTTTTTTTCTTTCTTTCTATCTTTGTTCTTTATCCTGTATCTCTTTACATAATTTACAAGGAGAGCCCTTCCCAGATATTTCTTTTGGGCATTCCCCAGGCATTGGTATGCATGAAGCCTAGAAAGGAAATTGCATTAAGTCATCAATCTCGTTTACATATTCATTAATACATGTATATTGATTTATTAAATCAGTTATCAACGTTATTTCCTACAGGTGAATACTTCCAATTTCATTGTGTGTTATGACATACTCCATAAAGGAAGGGGTTTCATGGGGCATTAAAACTTAATCCAATAGAGTTGCTCTACATGTAGATGTGTTTTTCCACCCCTCCAGATGGCTTGCATGCCCCACATTGCAAGCCAACTGGAGGAAATCATATTATTAGTTTGTTTCCGTGGCTTCAAAACTAATGCACTTCATAAAAATCTGCTGGCACTGTTCCGTGGTCCCTCATCGCTATGATTGCTTGATTAACCAATTTTTATCTAGTCTCATATTGCTCATGTTGGTGTGTTTTTACAAGTAAGCACTTGCTAATTTCTGACTGGTTCATCATCTTTTTGTCTGTCAAAGGAGATTCTGGTAATTAATGCCTTTACGCTGTATGTGTGATGAGGTCTGTCCTGTCTAAACAAAGATATTCTTCTTACAAATCAAAATATGGAATCTATCCCCCCCCCCCCCCCCCCCCCGTTTTTATTGATTAGCAGATAAATCAAATAACAATATAATTAAGAAAAATATGGAATCTTGATGTGTGGCTAACAACATACTGAATAGTGTCCTGATCAATGAAGTGTTCAAATACTTACACGACATGAGCTCTTTTAGTACATTTATACATGTAGGACACACACATGCTCCTGTGACAATTGCTCTCCTGTAATTTCATTATCTAACCGAATTATAAACTTCAACCCTGGACCAATACTATACATGTACCTGGGGGGCGTTTCATCAAGTGTTTTGTCAGTGATTTTTACCAACAACTGTTATAAGCTACTGAAATCCTTGCATCTGATTGGCTGAGAGCAAATTTGTCAGTAAAAATCACTGACAATACGCTTTTAGAGAGACGCTCCCCAGAACCTGAACCTGAATCTAGCATTAAACCCAATTGAACCCTAAAACCTGGACCCTATGTCTTTGACGAGATAGAATCTTGAAGTCACTCACTGAGTCGAAAAGCCACTGTGAACAAAAAAAGGAGCAACCTTTAAAAATAAAATTTACGTCAATTTGTTTCAATGCATAAATTCTGTGACCACAATTGTGTGACATAAAATCTCATTTTTAGTGTGCAAGGTATGTTCTGAAATGCGTTTCAAAGTTCCTTCAACTTTGTCCCGTCGGTGTACGTGTCCAGGAAGGCAAGGCAGAGTTCAGAGACCTGGGAGATTCACTATCAGGGTCCCGTTTCATAAAACTTCTTATCCGTAACAACTGCCACATTTCTGTGACAAATGTGCTCTCAGCCAATCAGATGCCAGGATTTCAGTAGCTTATAACAGTTATTGCGACTTGGTATTGATAAAAAGTTTAATGAAGCAGGACTCTGATCACAGAGAGAGAGAGAGGGGACTTGTTATTCTCTTATCGCTTCCTGATCCGTGAGGGAGATAGAAAGAATGTGCAGAGGGTTTGAGAGTTAAAAACGAAGGACACAAATAAACGAGTGGAAGGAAATAAAATCGAGATTCGTTTTCGGGCATCCTGTGAACTTGCTATATTTATTCTTGAAATGAAGAGAGAGTTCAAGCACCTGGGTGCCTCGGGTCCAGAAATCTATTATTTCCTTTCCTGGGTTTTCTTGCCGGTTTCCACCTACATGTATCTCTGACTCTATCTTCTCTAACTGTATCTACATGTATCTCATAAAGTGCTACATGTGAGTACTTGTGCTTTCCATCTTATTCTGCCCTTGTGTCCCTTTAAAAAAAAAACGTTTTAGAAGGCAAGCATATTTGATTTTGGTTTAGGATATATATGGTAAAGAATAAGACTACGGACCTACATGTACATATATTGACAACATTGCGAAGATGCAATAGCTTGTATGGACTGGGAAAATGAGTTCAACATCGTAAATGAAATCAAGGTACATGTTAGTGCCCTATAATTGTGTGCTTCAGGCATAATTTCCAAAACCTCAATTTTGCTATAACATAAAGGGGGATTAAACTTGAACATGATTTTAATAGAGAATAAGAAAAAACTTTTAGGAATGATAAATAGTCTTTTTGCTTAGAATTTTTTTTTTTGTGCGTCTGAAATCTTTCACTTTTTCTGCCGAATTCTCAGCAGAGTTTACCACAGCGACAGTATGCCTACAAATTTTTGCTACATATACCGGTACATGTACATGCATGCATTGTTCGCACATTGTGTACATCTACATGTACATGTTGTAAGTCTTGAACTTGCAACAAAATTCCTTAAGAGCTGGTTCAGACCTCACACTGATAACGATAACGAGATTTTAATAAAAGGTACATATGTAGACTTATTCTCAGCTGTGGTGAGTACGTACATGTACATGAGTAAAATCTTGTTACTTATCGGTATTGAGGAGGTCTTACCAGCCCTTTAATTAGTCTTTTTTTTTATAATTAACATCATAAAATAAAAGGCCACTGAGTAGAATATGCATTAATTTATTACTTTGTATGTATTTCATTTGGACTCTGTCAAGTTCATGGACCTTTCGTGTTGATGAATGAATAAACTTTGCATACATTGTACAATACATGTACATGTGTGTTTGAACTCAGTTTGACCCTACGATTTGTCACAGTCACCTTACAGCATAACTTTGGGCTGGTACTGTATGAACATGCCCTCCTTTACCCCCATGAAATGAAATTTACTGTGAAGGAGAGCTTTGATATTTGATCGTTTAGCTGGGAAATCAAATATTTCCTTGCGCACTCTGATTTCCTAAAGAGAATCTCTCTACTTTACTCTTTAATTTGAATACTGCAGAGTGGAAAATGGGGCTAAGATCATTTGTGACAAGAAGCAGTTCTGCTATGCTCTGCATATGTTACATAGAGGGTAGTTATTTTACTTTATTTATGTTTTAACTTTGGACTCAATTTAGCAGGGCTCTATGTTTTAATTTTCCAGTAACATCCTTTTGATCCATTGCATGTGATATGAATGTGAATACAGAGATTCAGCTTGTATAATGTGAGCACTTACTCATGCCTGTACCTCTATCATGCCTATGTGAACTAGAGAACAAGTCATCCGGTTTATAATGAAGGAACCTATTTTTTTTTATATGGCCCAAAGGTTCTTACTTCTCAGGCCTTTATTCTTTACATGAGATGTCATGACTTTCAAGCAGGCCTGCTTTCAAGTATTCTTCCAAAAAAGAACATACGTCCTTCTGCCACTCTTGAATGTAGCCCTCCGTTCGTTCGCGTTTGTAGACCGGCCTGGATAAGGATCTAAACCAGAAACGACATGAGGCAGGTAGGAAGAGTTCCAGTTACAAGGACGCAAGCCAAGGACTTCAAACAGGAAAAACATGTCTCAGGAATATCACAGGAATATTACAGGGAGAAAAACAGAGATGCATTAGCCTAAAAGAGAGGGACGAAGAAAAAAAATTTGAATCTGATTTTCTTTTGCAGAGATAGGTTTTAAACAAATAAAAAACAGACAACATGTAGGTCTTTGCCCTATGGGAAAGGTGAGGTTTGAGAGGAAAGAATGAATTTGTGGATCTGTTTTTACATTGGCTAAAATGATGTGAAATGTAATTTTGAGGCGGAGGTGAAAGATGGATGAAATGATATTGATCTTTTGATGCAGGGCATCTAAATAAGGTGCACTTTACAAAAGCGTCACAGTGTGGGAAAGGAAAACTTTACCTGGAAAGGGAGAGCTCTATTTCAAGAGTGTTGTAAATTGTCATGACACTCTGGGGTAAATAGTTTTACTGTTGTTGAATATGGTCAAAATTAATGATAGAAGGGAGATTGTCTTGCCCTACACCCCCACATTCTCTCTCACTCACTTTCTTTCTCTCTCTCTCTCTCTCTTTCTCTCTCTCTCTCTCTCTTTCTCTCTCTCTCTCTCTCTCTCTCTCTGTCCTCGCTTAAATTGTTCTCTATGTAGATATCACTCTCTTGCTTACGCTGTATGTTATCGTCACTTACATGAACCCTCCAGGCCCCCCCCCCCCCCCCCCCCGTCCCTTACTTACTCTGTTTCTCTGTCTCTTTTCCAGTCTCACTGTTGAACGAAAATTAAATTGTCATCTCTAATTTTCCTTTTGGTCTTTCCTCAGTATCTCCACTATTGTAATTGTTGAATATCTCTTTCTCACATGTATTAAATTTACTTTTTAAAACATTTTCTCAATCATGTAATTTCTTCTAAATAATTTTCATTTGCCCTCTTATTGTTGTCCTTTATCTGTCCATTTCTCCCCTTACAAATGTATGTAATTGGAACAGTAAGAACTTTTTTATCACCGGATTTCTTTACTTTTAATCGACATGGAAACTTATATCAGAATTATTGTGATGTTTTAGGAAATTTTAAAGTCTTTAATTGCTAAATTTCTGCTACATTGTATCCGTGCATTATTTGCAGAACATACAGTTTTTGAATAAGTTCTTTAAAAAAATATATATGGATGCAGTCCCACTCTAGTACAGTCAAACCTGCTTTAGCGACCACCTGTATAGAAAGACCACCTGCCTTTTATTATAAAGACCATAATTTTCGTTTTCCCTTGAAAAGTGTGTTTAATTGAAACATGTATTAAAGGAACCTGTACATAAAGACCACCTGCTCATAAAGACCGCTTTTCTTGTCTCCTTGAGTGGTCTTTATACATGTAGACAGGTTTGACTGTATCTCCATGTACATGTAGTTGTACATTCTAGGTTCCTGGACTGTTGGATTGCTTCAGGCTCTTTCATGCAAGATTGAACATGATGAAGTGGTTGCTTGCAATGAGAGGCGAAGAGGAATAAATTAGAATGCGGTCATGTATAATTATATGGTGCATATACCCAGCACATGGGGCCCAGTAAGCAAATTTCTTAGGCAACAAATTCAATTCCATTACCTATTGAGTTACGTTGTACAAGTAAGTACTATACTTCCAGTGCATTTATCTTTGCATGAAGCTTATTATCCAAAGTGCACTTAATGTTGTGAAGAGGATATTGGTTTCATGTGGAGAGCTTTCCATTGTTGTCCAATTATGTGGAAGTTTCAGGATAAAGTGTTGTGAATTTCATAATAATGGACATGTACTTGTAGAGTTTTGGCAACGATTTCTCATCCTCTTGATGGTGCATATTATTTGTATAAAATAGAAACTCTTTTTCTAGGCATAGTATTTTTCCTATTTACAATGAAAATAGGATTTCCTTTTTGTTTCTGTATCACAGTGAGTCAGGACAAAAAGTTTATTTTCCCGAAAAGTATTTCTCTGGAAAACCCTGCACGGTCAAGCAAACCTTTCAGCAAGGTTCCACACTTGTCTTTTCTTTTCTTTTTTTCACAAGGGGTCTGCATTCAAATGTTAGAGTCTTTGTGCTGTATGCATGGGCCCCTTGTTTAAATTTCAAATTGCTGGGTCTGGAGTTCAAATTGGGGGGGGGGGGGGATGAGTAGCTGACCCTTCTTAGAATGGAGCATTGCCTTCAGTCTCTATATGGAACCAGTAAGACTTATGCTTGGGCAAGTGCCATAAACAACAAGTTGCCCAGTTTAACTGTTTAGCTGTGTGTGTGTGTGTGAACAATAGTGAAATTTGAATATTAGTATTTTCTATCCCACAATGCACCACGTGATCCTGCAGTAGTATTCCTCTACACAAACATCTATGATTTTAAATCGCACATGCGCCAAATCAAGACGGGGGTCATCAGACTTCCAGTTGCTTGTAACTACTTCCCCCCCCCCCCCCCCCCCACCCTCCCTCTGGGGGGCTTCTTTTCGAAAATTAAACAAAGAGATTTGTCCTGAAGACATGCAGAGGCTTCTATTGTAGCTCAATGGGTGAAATGCCCTCAGCCCTCATGTATTTTTAGCGTTGCACAACAGGTATCTACATAATGTAGCTTATATGTCGTGCTCTGAATGGGATGTTACCGAAATGCGTACGCTTTGCACGTTCAAAGTGCACTTTCATTCAGTACTTGGGAATAACAGGAAATGGTGAGGAGACAGAACAAGGAAGTCAGAATGCAATTGTCGAGCATTAATTAAATCCAAGTTGGGCCGTTTTGTAGGTTGGATATGTAGGGGCTGCTGTACGAACTTGTGGCAGCGGGCCAGAAAAAGAGTGCAAATTTTTAGGCTGTGAGTGACTTGCTTGCTGCACCGGTTTGGGAGAGAAAGAGAGATGAAAAGAAAGGGATATGGCGATGGACAGTGAAAGCTAGTAAGTGGAAAATGATAGAAAGTTTGAATGATATTAATACCAAAAGGAGGATCCTATGAATAAGGGGGACATGTAAAACCAGATAATCCAAAGGAAATAAATGGAGATGGAAGAGGGGAGGGAGAGGTAAAGAGAGATAGTGATGAGCAAATAATGGAGTATGAAAAGAAGGGTGAGTTCTGGGGAGCGTTTCATCAAGCGATTTGTCAGTGATTTTCACTGACAAATTTGCTCTCAGCCAATCAGATGCAAGGATTTCAGTAGCTTATAACAGTTGTCAGTAAAAATCACTGACAAAAACGCTTGATGAAATGCTCCCCTGGGAAAGGTGTAAAATAATTGGAGGAACACCATATGTAGTAGAAATGTCCCCTGAAAAGGATTGCTCTTCAAATGCTGTAATACTTGATACATATATGACGAGAAGTAGGTGAAATGTTTGGGCCAAACATTCATACCACATGTTTGTGCAGTCCCATATATACCCATTTCTGTGTGCAACTTGCATGTGCTTTCCAGCTTGATTGAGATTGGGTCCACTTCTTATCATTTTGATGATTCCAAAACCTCACAGTGTACATCACTTCTTATGCAGACATGATCAACCTTTCCCACTTGCTTTGAGACAGTTTCTTTCTCAATGTAATCCCATGACCAGAACTCAACTTTATCTTTGAGCGAAATCAAGTTTTGTGTGCTTTTGAAAGTGCACTTGAAAAGCTTCCGGTACAGTATGCTATCACATTCCTACATATCAAAGTTCAAATTATAGCATGTTGTAATGTCTGTAGGATCTCACCCTAGAATAATGCATGAACCTCTGCATTTACTCTATATTTTGATCTTTGTACTAATTTTATCAACTTTTTGTATTTTTCAGAATCTATTTTCTTCCTCAAGTGCTGTTCAAGAAAAGACCCAAGATCAAGCAGACAGGAAAAAGCTCTTCCATCAAGTGGGTGCCACTCCAGGAATCTTCAGGCAAGCGGTTGGAGATAGTCAAAGAAGTGCTCCTATCCTTCCCTCCTGAAACTACACCCGTCGGAAACAAGTGTATGGGGCTGAGGTGACTTGGAGATGGCGTCTTAAAGGCGTTTCTGAGAAAACGCCCTTGATGACGGGAAGCACCGGGCCGCCTCATCATGCTGTTGGAGGACACTGCTGAGCGAAGCACCATTGCTAGAAATGTGACGGTTAGTATGAACACTTGGACCTTCAGGGTAGTAGTAGTAGTTACACCACAGTCACACCGCCAATCCGACCCCACACCGACTCCAAACCGACCGATTCTTGGCCATTGGTGGCACTTTATTTTTTTGTTCGGTCTGTTGTCGGTCTGGCGTCGGTCTTGTTGGTGTGACTGTGGTATAAAGCATGAAAAAAAAAGTTGATTAAGAGTGAGCTAGTCCATATTGTCAGATTTTCTGGATTCACAGAGATTTAAAGGAAGTATCCATCCTGAAATTAGTTTGGTTTTAATAGAGGTAGAAAAGTGAGAGAAACAAAGCAGTGACAGTTTTACACATGTATGTAAAAAAATGTAACATAGGATGAGGATGATGAGAAAGAGTATCTTCATTTAAAATTCATTTATCTTTATGTACATATATTCCAAAATACAATGATATTCCAAAATACAATGATATGCCTTTATTTAGAAGATGAAGGCCTAGACAAACCTACATTAACTGATACTGACCACTAATCATATACATGTATCATGATGAAAGATGGGCCCTGCTATTTTACTGTATCCCCCGAACTAGTGTTCGGGGATACTATGGATTTGGCATCGTCGTGCCGCGTCCGCGTCCGCCGCAGAGATTTTCTTGTGAGCGCTCTACCGGCTGCAGTTTTTGTCGGATCAACTTCAAATTTCGCATGGAGGTGCATTATGGTAAGATGAAGAAGCGTATTGTGTTTGGTGTGGGCGGAGTTGAAATTGTTGCCATGGTAACCATATTTTTTAAAGAAATGGTAAAGATTTTCTTGTGAGCGCTCTACCGGCTGCAGTTTTTGTCGGATCACCTTCAAATTTCGCATGGAGGTGCATTATGGTAAGATGAAGACGCCTATTGTTTTTGGTGTGGGCGGAGTCAACATTGTTGCCATGGTAACCATATTTTTTTTTTTAAATGGTAAAGATTTTCTTGTGAGCGCTCTACCGGCTGCAGTTTTTGTCGGATCACCTTCAAATTTCGCATGGAGGTGCATTATGGTTAGATGAAGAAGCGTATTGTGTTTGGTGTGGGCGGAGTTGAAATTGTTGCCATGGTAACCATATTTTTTAAAGAAATGATAAAGATTTTCTTGTGAGCGCTCTACCGGCTGCAGTTTTTGTCAGATCACCTTCAAATTTCGCATGGAGGTGCATTATGGTAAGATGAAGACGCCTATTGTTTTTTGGTGTGGGTGGAGTCATCGTTGCCATGGTAACCATATGTTTTAAAGAAATGGTAAAGACTTTCTTGTGAGCGCTCTACTGGCTGCAGTTTTTGTCGGATCACCTTCAAATTTCGCATGGAGGTGCATTATGGTTAGATGAAGAAGCGTATTGTGTTTGGTGTGGGCGGAGTTGAAATTGTTGCCATGGTAACCATATTTTTTAAAGAAATGATAAAGATTTTCTTGTGAGCGCTCTACCGGCTGCAGTTTTTGTCAGATCACCTTCAAATTTCGCATGGAGGTGCATTATGGTAAGATGAAGACGCCTATTGTTTTTTGGTGTGGGTGGAGTCATCGTTGCCATGGTAACCATATGTTTTAAAGAAATGGTAAAGACTTTCTTGTGAGCGCTCTACCGGCTGCAGTTCTTGTCGGATCATCTTCATATTTCGCATGGAGGTGCATTATGGTAAGATGAAGACGCCTATTGTTTTTGGTGTGGGTAGAGTCATCGTTGCCATGGTAACCATATTTTTAAAAGAAATAGTAAAGACTATCTTGTGAGCGCTCTACCGGCTACAGTTTTTGTCGGATCACCTTCAATTTCAAAACAACTAAAAAATGACAAAAGTACAAAAAGGTCATTTTTGTCAGCAGTGATACCCGAGGTCCCAAATTGCCACTTTATCCATTTCAGTCACAACATTGATTCAAATGGGGGATGGGTGACGGGTTCGGGGGATACATGTACTCGGACTGGTCCCCCCCTCCGAGTGCTCTACTTATTATTTTGCCTCTCTTTTTTTCTCGGTATTAAGATGAAAGTGGTGGAGACGTGGAGTTATCTGTAGTGAATTCATCATAAACTTCTTAACAAACAAATCGGAAAGATTTGGCTCAAGTTGTTATCTTTTAGCTATGTAGAATAAGGGATGATATAGGGAAAGGGCAAAAAATACTGTATGCTACATGTACATGTAGATGTGAAAGATACCCAAAGTTTTTGTATGTGTGCTTTAAAAAGAAATAATGAAGGTGACAAGCAAGAAAGTTAGAAATGCCCCAATTAAGAGGACACAGGAAGAGAAAAAAAAAAGAACATTAAAATTAGGAGCACGGAAGATAAAGGCATAATAGAAAAGAAATGATTATAATGACACAAGGTTGTCCCCCTATCTCTGCTCCCGAGCGGAAGTGAAATTCCCCTACTTCCGCACTTTAAAAACATCCTCTATAAACCCAGATTGTAGGCCATCCGGGGTTTGTGGCATGCCACTTTGTTGCTATCCAGAGGAAACAGTTATTGTCCTTTCGCTGCAACGGCAGAGGATGAGTTTAATTTCCTGTTTGTTTGTCCCTGTGGAGCCTACTGACATGGCTCTGTGCTTGCCAACATTTTTGATTCCTTTCGCTCTTGCCCTCTTTCTCCCCCTCTCTCTCTCTCGTTCTCTCCCTCTCTCTCTCGTTCTCCCCCTCTCTCTCTCGTTCTCCCCCTCTCTCTCTCATTCTCTCACTCACTCTCTCACTCACTCCTACGTTTGCCCACTCTCGTTGACTCTCACTAGTTCTATATTTAAATACGCACACCTATTTCTGGGATGCGGAGAGCAACTGAATAAGGGGGCAGCTTGTTCCTGTCTTGTTTTGTGTGCGCGATTTCATGTTGACGTCTCTCAATCTGCCGGCTGTGGCTGTTCACTGGTCAATCAGCTTACGAAGTCAGTCGGTGGTTGATATCTTGCTGATGTGTGCATGCCTGCTGGAGGGGTCTGCTCTCTGCAAACCACGAAGAAGAAGACGTGTATAGTTTCTCTGGAGGATTTTGTCCAAGTCAAGGAGTGGAACTTATAGTTGTTTTGTTGGCTGTTCTGTGTTTCGACCATTGTAATGGAGATCCATAACAAGCTGTGTAGCCTGCAGTTGGGTGAGATTCACTGTGGTTTCCTCACTTGATGTGTTTGTTTTGCAGTGTTTGTTTTTTCACATATGCAACAAAGTTACACTGTGTACATGTACATGTGTACTGTACCTCAGATCAATGGGATTGTGGGTAGTGTTTGTACTTGTATGTAGGCATGAGTAGCAAATACTGACTCTACAGTATATATTTCTATGTCAATTTGTAGTTTGTTTATTGTGAATATAAACATGCACATGTACATGTACGTGCAGGATATATTCATAAGACTTGGGATTTGTCATAGCAACTCATTTCTTTCCATATGCTTATCAAAGATATACCAATATATATATAAAGGTGTGTTTCATTTAAATTTAAATAAAAATGTTCACATTTTTTATGTATAATTTGACAATAGTAAAAAATTAATTAATTTTGTAATTAGTTTTCATGTACATGTACATGTACAATTTAGGCCTCTTTGGAATATATGTGTATGTACAGTTGTAGTTATCTGTACAGTGTCCATACATGTATAATAATGATAATAATAATAATGATATACATGTACCATATTTACAATAGTACATACATATCACAATATGTCCCTATGCACTGTAATAAAAAGGAATAAGGAAAGGTGGATAGAGCAGCTTGAGAAGAGTGAGGTATGCTCAACATACATGTACTTCCTCCGGTTACCAGTTATCACTGGAAACTATTTCTAAAAAGAAATTTTTAAGACGTGCTTTAAAGTTGTCAACAGTATCACATTTCTTGATATTTTCTGCCAGTTTATTCCAAAGTTCTGCTGATGCAAACATGAGTTGATTTTACATTGGTAGCGTACTTTTATTACTTTATTGAAAATGATTGCCAATGTTTCAGAAAAAAATCACTAAAAATGACACTAAATTCTACTTTGGGGAGGCAATTTCTGCTTTTCTATGAAACAAAATTGTGGTATATTTTTACTTCCTCCGTGTCTGCTCTCCTTAACAAACTTTAGTTAAAACTGTAGATTAGACATTGATTCCCTGTTTGAAAATATGACGTGACATCGTCATGTAAACATAGTAACACTTGGCAGACCGCTCATGAATGATGTGGCATATTCATGTATGTTGCACACAGAAGGAAGGAAGTATCATTTGCTATCTGTACTTAACACTTGTTTTGAATTTTCCCCCTCTACCCCTCTCTTAAGTTTAATAGGAAAATGTGCATTACATACACAACATGGTAGGGATAGACACATCATTGTAGTGCACTTGAGTGCCAAGAGTTACAGTGTACATGTAGGTACATGTACATGTATGCTAAAGAAAATGTTGCAGACAGCATGCAACCCATAGTAAACATGGTAGTTAGGGGTTACTGAGTTATGATAATGATGGAAAATATTTTTCACAGAATCAGAGAAAACAAATATTAAAATGAAATATAATCTAAGCAATTTGGTCGTATTACTGTATGTATAAAGGAAATAGTGAGCTTGTCTCAACCATGCTGTAGATGATCACTAAAACCACAAATTTGCACTTGTCAGTGGATATGATATCCAGCTACTGTGAAATTTATATATTTAACGACCGTTCAAGGGTGACAAGGAAAGCAATTTTCATAGGTTTGTTAAAAATAAAAAATACACTGGAGTGGTGAGGATTTACTGTTGAAAGCTCCAACAGATCTCTGGTAAATTGAAAAAAGAGCTCTGGTTAAAAAAAATATAATGGAATACAATTGTTTCAATGCGGAAATTGCACTTTTACAACATTAAATCCCAAAAGAGCTCTCATGAACAGAAAAGTGTGTTTTTTACACTGTTTCATAGGCAGGGGTCTTTACATACATGTACAGTATTTTTTTGTACAGTATATTCTCCAAAGTCAGTAGTCAGTAATAGCAAGAGTTGAAGTAAAGGAAATACCGTGTGGTCGTCACCTTTGAGCAAAATTCACTGCATTTATTTCCTTGAAATCCATGACGTACAATGTATTAAAACTTTGACCGGAAATATGGAAGGATACAAAAACAAGACAGAGTCTGTAGATCACAAGTTAATGACATGCAGCTATGAGCTGTGAATAACTTCTGACTACATTTATTTTATCAACTATAATAAAATTGGCTTTTTAGTTAATAGTTTCATTATTAAACTTGCCTGTAAACATTTTGCATAGGACGATTATGTTCCAGGAAGAAAGAAATACATGTAGATGTAGCTGTATATAGGCCAAACCTTTTCTTTGGTGTGATATGCCACCCAAGGCATAAATAGGGTTATGTAGTTAACTGCAATGGGAATCTTAATCCTTAAAGGGAAATCCAACCTTGATAGCAAGTTGCTTTGAAAGAAAGAGGAAAAAATCAGAGAAGCAGGTTGATGAAAGTTTGAACGAAATCGGACAAGCAATGAGAAACTTGTAATCACGATACATATGGGAATTTCAAATTGGCTGAATAGGTAATGTCACTGTGATGTAGCTGTGGACAACTCCCCCATTCGCTCCAACACACAAAATGACTAAAATGTCACTTTTTTCAAAATGTATTACTCAGTAGGATCTTTTTCTTCATGAGGACCTATAACAATATGCTACATGTACATGTATCTGCAATATATTTTGAGCCCTGCCCTGAGGGTAAAAGCGCCTCGAAGAAAACCGCAAATTAATGATATTTTTGTGTACGACAAATGGTAGAGTTGTCCACAAAAATGTCACAATCGACTCACCAAATTGCCAATTTGAGATTCGCATAGATGTAGTGATCTCATTTTTCAAACATCCATTAAACTTTCTCAGTCCTTGACCGATTTCTTTCAAACTTTCACCATCCTGTTTTTCTTATTTTTCTGCTTTCACACAAATCAATATTACCAAGGTTGGATTGCCCTTTAAGTGTGTTTTTAGAAAAGTATATAATGTGATACATGACTTTTTTTCTTTCTGTTTTGAAATGTTTACAAACTAGACTATGTATAGTAAAATCTTTTCATGAATTAACATGATATTTAGGTCTAAATATACTGCACACAGGAAACCAAGGGAACATACTAGCGGTTGTTGTACACGTGTCAAGTGACTGAAAGGGAGCTGAATATTTCAGCAGAACTTCCTGAAAGCGAACGCACAATTATGTGCTGTGAGAACTCACTGCTGCTACTCTACAATATATGCATTTATAAAGAACATACTTGTATGTGTCTACATGTACATGCAGAGTTTTTGTTTGTTTGTTTGAAGTTTAGAAGCTGGGATGTGTCAATATAGAAAAGCATGATTGTTCAACCTTTGGTGTAGATTTTTTTGTTCTGTCAGTTACCCGATACTTTTTAATACATATGCTGTTAATTGTAAAGCCTACTGGGTTCCAGATGCATGTATTCCTTAATAAGGTTGTGGTTGGGAGGCCTTGTAAAGGTGGCTCTGCAAAACTAATTTGGTGATAAACCACACCACATTTTTGGGGATTGTTATTCCGGGGGGGGGGGGGGGGGGGAATTATGGAAAATATGTTGCCTTAAAAAGATTATGGTCAATTGACTGTATTCTATATATTGTTAACATGTATTAAGACAGTGTGAAATACACATAGTATGTTCTATTTTCATTGGCATCGATCTGAGAAAGTTGAATTTATTAGGAGACCAACTCCCATCTTCAGAATAAACTCTTAATACATGTTTACATACATGTACATGTATATTAAGACTGAATTGTGTGGAAAACTAATTGATGTACATGTACATAAAAAACAACACCATCAATTTCTAATACTTCATGTACATGTACATGTAGGTCACCAGCATAAAAGAACTGTACAGTATAGTGTAAAGGTTGCCCATGTACATTTACAATATATGTACAGTGTATAGTTTCTACAATGTAATTGGTATCATTGCAAAAAGCTTGAACAGAACAACTTGTACTCAATACATATAGTATCCATGTACATGTACTTCCTTATTAACCCATAGAAGTTCAGAGTTTATAAAAGGTCTTTAAGCCATTAAATCAGCTTTTCCTCCTTGAATTGGCACCAATTATTTGAATTTTCTACCCTTTTATACACTGTAGTTTTTCTGTTTTTGTAATGTAAAAATGTACCAGTGTGAATGAAAATGAACAAGAAATTGCCAATTTATAACGAATATGAAAAAAAAGAAGAAGCTGAAGAAGAAAGGGGGCAAGGCATTTGTCCGTGACCTCTAGAGATCAACTGGACATTAGAGGATGTTTCCTCTAATGATGTATTATAAGTAGGATCAATTAAGGCAATCGGAAGTGACATCCGTTAGTAGGGGAGTGTGATGGCTCCATGGGGGTTGTACTGTGGAAACTTGATGTGTCGGACATGTTGGCCTACTGTGTATGGTATGGTGGGGTAACCTCGCTAGTTACAATGTACATGTATATATGTAAGGACCGCTATTCAAAAGGACCACTTATTCGTAAGGACCGCTATCCATAACGCGTGACTAAATGAATAGCGGTTTTGTATGAATAATGGTCCTTCTGAATAGCGAGCAAACCATAGACAAATTACCTCGCTATTCATATGGACCTCCATTCATAAGGACTACTATTCATAACTATCGCTATTCATAACGCGTGTTAAATGAATAGCGGTCCTTATGAATAGCGGTCCTTATGAATAGCGAGCGGACCCAGGTATAGTAATTGTATGGGTTTGTCCACCCATGAAGCTACAAATGGTGCGCCCTCTATATAACGTACAGTATGTGGTGAGCGGTGAACCCAAAGAGGAAGAGATTAACGAAAAAGTTGAGTCCTGATCATGCGATAACATTGTGAAAGAAACTGTCTGGAAGCAGCTGGGAAAGGTTGATCATGTCTAAATAAGGATTGGTGTATACTGTGCGGTTTTGGAATCAACAAAATGATAAGAAATCAACCCAAACTCGCTCAGAAGCACATGTACCGCACACAGAAATGGGTATATTGGACTGCACACAGAAATGGGTATATTGGACTGCACACAGATGTGACATGAATGTAGGTGGTAGCCGGAGGCATTATGTTTTCGGGTCGTCCTTCCGTCCCCTTTTCGTTCTCGCGATTTTTTCTGTCTCCTGTGCTTTTTAAGTGAAAAGATTTGTAATTTTGTTGGACCAATCCTTATTAGAGTGTACATGTATGCCATACATTTCCAATCTGGTGATGGCGGAGGCATAAATTCCGACCGCCCGCGGTCAAAGATTCATCTAATTTTTACCCTGATTTAAGAAGATTCCTGATATACATGTAACAAGGTAATTTTCATGATCCCAAGATCCTCGTTATACATGTACATGTACATGTATGTAGTGAGTTTCCACTATATGTAAACAATGTAAATATGCACTGCAGTGGGAAATCTGGGCGACTACCAAGTCTCAGTCATGGAACGAGATGGAAAGCACTGGAAGTGGCCGAATCCTAAAGACATTTTCTACCCAAAGAAAAGCTTGATCGCCAAATTAAATAAACCAGATGTAGCTAACATTTCAAGTTTTCTGTTCAGTTTTACACCTTTCTCAGACTTTTCATCAATGATGATGAATAAAACTGTATCTTTGGTTATATGAGTCTGCATGATTATTGAATATGGCCAAATGTTTAAATACCAATAGGAACTTTTACCATTTTGGTACTACATTGCTTTCATGTAGAAAGTTAGAAGAATAAATGATTAACCTGAATGAGATTTACAAATGGATAAAAACATGGCAAATAAATGCACAAATCTGCATTTGATTTAAGTTTGGTAAAGGTGGCACTTTCTGTTTTCACAAATTGCTTTTGAAGGGGGGATATAATAATTTCTTTCGCCCAGTAACGCAATAGAGAAAATGTTTTGGTCAGAATAATTATCTTTGTACCACATAATTATGTTACCTTTATCTTTGTGGCAAGTAGTTTGATCAGATAAATTTGCTTGACATTGCTTACAATAACTCATTCATGGTGTTGGAAGAGAAACATATAGTCTTTTAAGTTCATGTGTTAGGTTGGGTCAGATTACACATAGAGTTGAGTCTAGAAAGTATGTTTTTTAATACAGTATTCATTTTGCTAGTGTAATATAATACTTAATGATTATTAAAATCTTTTAAGGACTGACTAGTGTTAAAATGTAAGTGTCTCCTGAGTGATTCACAGAAACTTGAAACAATTTAATTTTAAAGAGAATGGAAGGAGAATATTTTTCACTCTGCACCACTTACAAAATGCATGTACATGTACACTATAACTATAACTGACATCATATACATGTATGTGTGGTAATTTTGCTTGAATGTTGATGATTAGCCATATAAAATGGGTTAAAACACTTGAGAATATTGTCAAATATATGTAAAAGGTTAACAAAACTGTTCCATTTTATGCCTAAAATAATTTAAACAGTTAAATACATCAAAATATACAGTTTCAAGCTAATTTTCATGGTCAGGAGCATGGCAATGATTATATGTTAAATATGTAACGTGAGTAACGCTAATTTTGGTAAATTTCTCAAACATACATATGCGGTCCAAAAATGTAACGTGAGTAACGAAAGTTTGCTTGTCTATATTTTCTGGGAAGATTTGTTGAATTGAATTCTAATAACATACCAAGGTGTATTAAGAAATCATACACCTTGTACAGAAAAGAGAGATTGTCAAACCCCACAGTAAAAAAAATATGGCAATTACAATATGCCAAGGTGCCTAAAATGTGTAACGTGAGTAACGTGGAATTGCCCATAACATCATTGGAGCAAATATACAAAGTAATCATGTTTTCTATTAATTTTGATTTTTAGCCCCAAATAAGTTGCATTTAATATGTATATTTGGCTTGTAAATGAAGAAAGGGATGGCAAGGGAGATCTTAGAGGTGTCGTGGTCTAGTGGATACATGTACGTCACCGGACTGTGGATCTCATGGTTCGCTGTTCGAGTCCCGCCCCGGCGCTAATGTCCTTTGGCAAGACATTAATCTACATTTGCCACCCTCCACCCAGGTGTAGTAAATGGGTACCTGGTAGGAATTTATTCCTTGAATGCTTTCAGCGCCTTATAGGACAGCTGGGATAAAGCCAGGGTAATAATAATACTATTTCGGTGCTTAGAAACGTATTAAAAATACATGTATTATTATTATCATTATATTGAACACATTATGCAGACCATGCCGAGAAAAAGAAATGTTAGAAAAACAAACATGTGTTTATATAGTAATTACAGATCAAGTACATGCACATTTTGGTCAAGATGGTATAATAATCCGATACTCATTTTGTCCAAGGATTTTGATGATGAATGTCTCTACAAGGAAATGTTGTGTTTTATGTACCAGGAGTCAGCTTACAAATACAAATAATCCTTTATTTATTCATAACTTCCTCAATTGGACATGATTACATGCTGAGTAGGCTCATTGCACAGCGAAGGACAAGTGTTAATGATTGGAAAGAGAATTAGATATTTCCAAATAGTGAATGTGTGCATGAAGTTGCATTTCTTTTAACTGGGAACGCAATTAGTTTTACAAGTATGTTTCTTGCTGTTTTCATAACTTCCACTACATGAATTTAATTCTTATTTTCTACTAAAATATATTTGTGCGGTGGAGATGGAATAATTGTGTGATCATTGTATTTGTTGCAGGTCCGTGCATCATGGAACGCACCTCCATCCTGAACTCTGCTAACCATCAGCACCACAACAACCACCACAACCAGCAGCAGCAGGAGCAGCTGTCACCAACCCATCAACTCAACCATCACTACCACCTGAAACCTCTTCAACCTGGTCGCGTCATGGCGGTGGACCCGCTCTCCCGCCGCTTCTACCACGGCCGCATTACCCGGGAGGAGGCCGAGGCGCGACTCCGTAATGCTGGCTGCCACCACGGCATGTTCCTCCTGCGCGAGTCCCTAGGCCGGGAAGGAAACTATGCCCTATCTCTATGCTTCGAGGATGACGTCTACCACTATGCCATCGAGCGGCAGTACGATGGCACAGTGGCCATCAAAGATGGCAAGAACTTTGCAGGCCCTATCGAACTTGTGTCGAATCATATGCATCGAGAGGATGGGCTGTTGTGCCGGCTTCAAAGGCCATGCTACCTCCAGGACGGTACTTCTGCAAGGGCCTTCAGTGACATGAACCACCAGCAGATGGAAGGAGCCCTGATAGATATCGCCAAGAGCCAAGGAATGGCTGTAAGTATAGCCACTGGTTTTAACATCTTATCGAACATTCAGTTGTACATGTAGAAATAGCACAAGATTCTTCCGCAAGAATAAAGCATGTACACTTTACATGATATGACATTTTCATTTGTCAACGGATAGAGTTGATACCATCAGTATTCCAATCATTTCCCAGTTGTAAATGGTGTGAAACATAAAGTACTCTAGTAGCTGTACCATAAGTGTATATATGTTTTTTTCTTGACATTTTAAATTTTTCCAAATCATACAATCAAAGTATTCCAATCCTTTCCCAGTTGAAAATGAAAATGGTGTGAGACGTAAATTGAAGTTTATAAGTACTCTAGTACAGTACCAGTCAGCATTCATTGACTACACTATTACATTCTTCAGCCCAGAACAATAGATTTGGTCCCCTAATCCCATTGTTCTGGCTTGAATAGCGTAAGAGTGTAGTCAGTCTGTACCATACATGTACATGTATATATTTTTTTCTTGATATTTTAAATTTTTCCAAATCATACAATCAAAGATTTGGTCTTAGAAAGAAAATTCTTTGAAATCAGCCATTAGAATCAGATGCCCATTTTGAAGAATTTCCAGTATTTTTTTTAATATTAACTTCTTGTAAACCTGGAAAAAAAAGAGTATTTTGGTATGATAGCTTGACTTTTGATCAAGACCAGATTCGATATTTTGTGTCAACAGCCTGAATGAGTACGAAACTTGGTATCTTTAAAGCCCACAGTTGTCCTATTCATACATGACTTCGAGTTGTTTGAAAAGACAGCAATGTAACTTCTATTGTACATACTGTAGCTCTGCTGTTTATTTAAGACTGAAGAAGCAACCAAAGTCAAATCATTATTCCTTCTGCAAAATGTTAACATTTATAAGGAACTGAATTGTCCTCGTACGTGTTCTGTCCACACCAAGCCAAATTGTAAAATGAGCTGAGTGTGTGCCTCTGTTTAAACTCTGAAACTCTTTTAAACAAATTGTTTTATTATGGTGACATTCGGAAGAGTTTGGGAATGATCCTTCATATTAAGTCATTTGCTCTGGTGTAGTGGTATTACATGTACTGTAGCTCCATGTTTTTAAAGATTCAGTGCTACCCGGGCTGTTGCTTTGCCAGCTGATGGGCGCTCTACGGAGCAACAGGTGCAATCACCTGAGTGCGCGACTGCTACATGTAGTGCTCTCCTATTGTCGCCCATGGGCGGAACAATAGTGAGTTCACATGTTATCAGTAGTCGGTGGGCGAATACAGTTTGCCCTCGCACTGGGCGCCTCGGGCGCCCGGCCCATGGCTGTAGCATCTTATTGCTCAGCCAGTATGGGTAGTTTGCGCGCGGCTTTGGGTACATACCCTCAGCGCACTTCTCACCTGGAGGGAGGCGGGCATCCCTCTGTTGAGGGTTTGGTTCGTGTCTCCGAAGTTGTTTCGGAGGACCGCCCGAAGTCTGTCTGACCCTTCTCAATCTGAGATGCTCAGCATGATGCGGGGTTTTGCCCAACGACAGGGTTGGTCCCTCTTACCAGATACCACAACCCCTGCTTCTGTCTCTCTTCTGGGATCTCTCGCGTCTCCTGTACCCCCAGCCCTCGGGGCTCCGCTGGGTGAAGAGACCTATAGTGGTCCATGGGAGTGTCCGCCTGTTTTGGTTTTTGTTCGTGGACCATTGTCCTGATCAATTCAAGCGGAACCAGTTTTGGATGTGGTTTCTCAAGCTTCGGTTTCTGAATCGACATTGTTGGAGCAGGCAGAGCCTCGATCGCTCTCCCTTTGTGGGGTAGAGGCGATTGCTTTGTTGTCCATATATCTCCCTGAATTTCAGTCAGCCCGCGCGCAGGGTTCGACTTCGCGTTAGGTAATTTGACCGCATTGAATCAGCGCTCTTTTGTTAAGCGCCCTGTTTCGATTAAGGGTAAAGCCTCTGGTTATTGATGACCTGCTGCACACTCTTTTTAGTTCGCAGTGGTCACAACTTTCCAGTGCGGCTGCTTCAGTTACGTACCGTCGCAGGCTCTTGGCTCTCTCTGCCCTTGGGGTTAAGGAGTCTGTCATCAAGCCACTTCTCTGGGATGTTCCGTCTCGGGGTCCTTCGCTCTTTGGCGGTCAATTCGCTACAGTCTTTCAGAGAGAGTTTGATGCGCGGAAGTAGGTCTTTGAGATGACTAAGCAGTTCCGCGCTCCCTTTAAACCGACGCGGGCCTCGGTCCGTCGGAGGCCTGTTGTTCCCACTTCGGGGCAACACAGTCGTGTTTTGGGGGGCCCGCCTGCTGAGCTTCAGCCAGCTGAGGTACTCGTGGCTCTCTGCGTGGCAGGGCGACGGCTTCGCACAAGACTAAGCCTAGGCTTTGATGGCTTTTCTCCCCGCTTGGGAGGCCATCTCCGGCGACGCATTTGTGTTTTCCGTCGTGCGAGACGGATTCTTCATAGATCTATCCGTCTTGCTCCCAGGAAGGGCTATAGGATCTTGTTCACCTCGCATGTCTGCCCTGGCTCGTTCTCATGCCTCAACGAAGATCAAATCTCTGTTGAAAAGAGGGCGATAGAAGGGGTAAGAGACCGGCCGTCTCTTTCCCTTTCTCCGATCTTTGTTTTCCCAAGCGCTCGGGAAGACTTCGATTGATACTGAATTTGAAAAGAATAAACAAATTCATTCCTTCAGTGCATTTCGAAAGGAGACCCTCGCCTCCATTCTCCCGTTGATCAAGAGGAAGGACTACGCGATCTTGATAGATCTCAAGGACGCGTATTTCCTTTTTCCCATCCATCGCCCTTCGCGCGATCTTCTCGGATTTTTCCTTCCTCTCAAAGACTTTCGCTTTCGCGCTCTTCCCTTAGGGCTGCACCCAGCCCCTTGGGTTTTTACTCAGGTTGTAGCCGTTCTGGCAGCCTCGCTGAGGCGCTGCTGCCTTCGGCTATTTTGCTACCTGGACGACTGGCTCCTCCTAGCGGAGTCGCACGATCGTTGTTAGACGAGGCTCGCTTGCTCGTCAATTTTACTCAAGACTTGGGTTTCCTAATAAATTGGGAAAAGTCAGAGTTAGTTCCTACTCGCAGCCCGGTTTTTCTGGGGGCTGTGTTGGACATTCGGAATCAGTTGGCTCGGCCCAGTCGAGACAGGATTCTCACTGTTGTCTCTGCGGCTCGCAAGCTCATTGATAGTGGCTTCAGTTTTTTGGATATCTAGCCAGTCTAGTCGATGTTCTAGAGGATTGCCGGCTCCTTATGAGTTCTTTTTAGAGGCATCTCCTCAGGTTTTACAAACCATGCAAGGATTCTCTTTTGGTCTGGTTTCCAGTACCAGTAGGAATCAAGTCTCTTTTCTCCCGTTGGATAAAGGAGGAATTTCGCGCGCAAGGCAAGTCCTTCCGTACCCCCTTCCGTCGATCTCGGTTTCGACGGACGCTTCTTTGGGGTGGGGCGAACATTGCAACGGCAGCACGGTCGCGGGGGATTGGTCTCCTCTCGGGACTCTTCCCCATATCAATGTCCTGGAGTTTATGGCAGTTCTTTTAACCCTGCTCCTTTTCAGAAGTCGACTTCTCAGTCGTTCAGTTCTGATCCTCACGGACAATGTCACTGTGGCGGCTTATATCAATCGGCAGGGAGGCACTCGTTCTGCTACCCTGAATGCCCTAGCGGCACAGCTGTGGAGGTGGTGTCGTCGCATGGCGATCACACCCGTGGCCTCTTTCATCCCCGGTCAGGAAAACCTCATTGCGGATTTTCTGTCCCGGGGCAGGTGTCTTCCATCAGAATGGATGCTCCATCCAGAGGTCTTTTGCTGCATTCACAGTTGCCTGGGCCCTCTGGAAGTGGATCTTTTTGCGTCGGTCCTGAACCACCAACTTCTGAAATATTGCTCCCGTGTTCGCGATCAGGGAGCTTGGGCTCTGGATGCTTTCTCTCTCAGTTGGGAGAATCTTCGAGGGTTCGCCTTCCCTCCCTTCCAGCTGATTCCGCGAGTCTTGCGGAAGATCAGGGAAGATCGGGCTCGGGTGCTTGTGATAGCTCCTTTTTGGCCCAGGAGGAGTTGGTTTCCGGAGCTAATGAGCCTTCTGGTGGCTCAACCGTTCCTTCTTCCGTTAAGAGCGGATCTAGTGTTGCAACCCCTATCGGGGATTCTTCACCACAATCCGGAGTCCCTTCATTTGACTGCTTGGCCCCTGTCGGGGAATCTGCAAGACAGTCGGGTCTCTGTGATAGAGCCGCAGAATTTTTATTGTCCAGTCGTAGAGTTTCTACTAGGGAAATTTATAATTCCCGTCTTTCGGTCTTTTTCCTTTGGTGTAAAGAGCGAAATCAGACCCCGTCTAAGGCTCCTATTGGTTCAATTGCGGATTTTCTAAATCTCGCTATTTGACAAAGGGAGATTCATCTCTACTATCCGAGGCTACCGATCGGCGATCGGGGCCATTCATTCGGGGTTCTCAGATGGTTCGGGGATTTTTAATTCCCCGCTGTTGAGTGGTTTGATTCGGTTGTTCTTTGTGAAACGTCCTCCTCGTTCTAAGTTAGTCCCGTGTTGGAGTTTGCCTAAGGTCTTAGAAGCCCTGGCAAAGCCTCCTTTTGAGCCGTTAGGTGAAGCTTTGCTTCACCATCTTACGGTTAAGACGCTCTTCTTGGTAGCCATTGCCTCTGGGCAGAGGCGCAGTACTCTTCATGCCCTCTGTCTTACTCCTGGTCATGTTCGCTGGGAGAGAAAAGGTGTTAGATTGATTCCTAAGGCTTCTTTCATTGCCAAGAATCGAACGGCTTCCTCTGGCCCTGTTGAGATTTTTCTTTGTCCGCTTTCTGAATTTTCGTCAGTGCGCGAGGACAAGGTTTGGTGTCCTGTTAGAGCTCTCAAATGGTATATTGATAGGACTAAGTCTTATCGTAAGGATGATCAGTTGTTCCTGATCACTCGAGAGCCTTTTTCTCCTGCTTCTCTTGATTCCATTTCTAGATGGATTGTCGAGGCTATTAGGGCTGCTGGCACAGAGGCTCTTTTGTCTGACAGTAAGCCTCATGCTCATGACACTCGTAGTGTCAGCACTTCTTGGGCTCTGTTTCAAGTTGTGGCGCTTGATGATATTTTGAAGGCTGCTTATTGGCGTTCGTCCAATTCCTTCATTTCTTGCTACCTTAGGGATGTCCCTGCAGGTGAGGCTATTTTTGCGTCAGCCACCTTGAAGGCCGCTGTGTCTTCTTTGTAATCCTGTACCCTTCTGCTCTTGAAACATGCCTCCCGGTCTTTGAGTTGGCGCTGGTCTAGCATAATAGGTAGGTATATATGATTTATTGCAGTAAATTTGTAAAATCAGCACTGATTTTCTTATTTACTATATAAATCTATATACCTACCTATGACCCTCCCTCCTTCCCCTCACCTTGCAAGCAACATGTTTCTACTTGGGGTTGCTCGCAAAAGAGGAAGATGGCCGTTGCATGTTGCCGCGCGTGAGTGGCGAAGGGGAACAATAGGATTACGGGGGGTGCGCACAATATTGTGACTCATTTGTGTTAAGTTCTCGAAGGGTTCGCGTAGTCAAGCTACTAGCATAATAGGTAGGTATATAGATTTATATAGTAAATAAGAAAATCAGTGCTGATTTTACAAATCTGCTGTATACGTGTACAGTACGGATACAGGTTATACATGTACTTCTGATGTACTGTATTCATTTTAATTGAAACATACATACATCAGAAAAACAGTTATACTGAATAATTTGTATTTGGAGTGTCCACGAGTTTAATTATTTCTACTATGGATGGCGGTTCTTTACACCATCTGTAATAGCTTAGAGTTACATTTCAAGACTTAATTCCTTTCCCTCCCACGCTCTAAATGATTTATGCGTATGAAGTAGACAGTTATAAAAGGCGTTAATAACGGCTCAATTATTCTGTAAATAGCTTGGTTCCTAATCGGCCTGTAATCAGGACAATTAGTTCGTTTGAAGTGTTGTGGAACTGCCAGGAAGTGGCTAGGAGGTCATTAATTTATGTCCAATCTATTTGACGAAGACGAGGCATGCACATCCCTGATAAAAGGTGCTGTTGTAATGAATACATGGTCAGTATGGTTTTTGTGCTGGGAATAGAAATTGGATTACGCTGGAGTGTTATTGCATCGGAAGTTTCCACACAATGAAATTGAGCTGTTATGATACAGAGTATCTCTCTCTCTCTCTGATAGAGTGCTGGACATGAATATTTTAAAGACATTACACTGTACATATACATATATGTGCATGCATCTTGTCAGTCAGAAATATGTAGTGGAAAGAAGAATCTCAATTATTTGTGTTTTTTGTTTAATAGTCCTCCATTGTTGAGCAGAGAGCAGTGTGATAAGTTTCAAGAAATTTTCTATCAACCATATGCATTTGGAAATTTTTGCGCGGTTAATTTTTCATGCTCTGCTGAGTAAAGTTAATATTGCTTGTTTTTAATTTCGCCGAAGCGCTAGGCTCATGGGCAAAAGATTACACTAACAAAAATATTTGCGTGTTTTTATTTTCGCGCACATTTCATGCTGCGCGAAATGTGTGAAAATTTCCACACCGCGAAATATTCCACTTTTACAGTACTCATATACATGTACATGTACATGTTGTATATCATGTATTTGTTGAGAACATTTGATTTTTTTTTTGGGGGGGGGGTCAAATTGTTTGAACATTCCCTGCCAGAGAAACCTGATTTATGAGATTTTCAAAGTCGAGCAGATCCATTATAAAGTGACTGAATTTCTGTGAGAGCGAATTATTAAATTTTATCTCTGATTCTCTGAGAGTCTTTAGCCTGTATTCATAGAGGTGAACTACACCATGTACATGTAAGTGAACCCTGACTGAAAAAATGGAGCTATGAATTTACATTTTATTATTTTCTTCTTTTTTATTTTCTCCAGCCTGACGTGATCGAGAAGGCACTCCACTCTACGCAGCGTCCACAGCTGGAGCGAGCCCTCAAGAAGATCATGCACCAAGACAAACCTTGGTTTCATCATAAACTCTCTCGAGAGGAGGCAGAACAGAGGATCGTTTCTTCGGGTCTCCAGGAAGGAAAATTCTTGTGAGTTGTAGAAAGAAGTACCGTAATGGCACAAGTCGTGGAGGGATTTGTTGAGGAATCACCCACCATTCGATGCCGAAAATGCTTGTGAATAAAATCCACCTGAAATATTGCATCTTGCTTTTAAGGCGCGAACGCTACTGGGTGCTTCTGCAGGGCTTCTGCTGCTCCAGTGTCGCCGCACTTTGCACCAGTGGTGCCGCACCCTTCGCACATGATATTACCAAGGAAGGATTAATCTAAGATAAATCACTCTGTTGTAAAAATATTCTCTCAGTACATGGCACGCTACTTAAACCATACGCATGAAGCTATCTGGCTATCGCATTGTCTTGGGGGGGGGATTGTGCATGCGCACTAGTATAATGTGTTTGTCGGGACGCTACATCATGATTTGTGTGTTGTAGGAATGGCGCGTCAAGACTGGAGGATAAGCATTCACGGCAAGACAGCTAGCTTTGAAGAAAGATCTGTTTCCAATTAATTCTTCATGCAAAAAATTGTCTGGCCAACATCTATGTAACTTAAGCTCTGTTGCATCAAAAACAGAAAATATGGTACATAATATTTTTTTTGTTTCAGTCTGCTAAAGAGGAAGTTCTTGTTTTACAAAAAGAATTAGCAGAACATTAAAAAGCCCCATGGATAATTCTCTTTGGAAACAAACTTTTCCTGCCATCATTTTTTGCACGATCAGCAGCGAGCGAAACTCCGTATAGTTGTTCCTTATTTATTTTGGTAAAATATCTGCTAGTCAATCACATCCATGCATTTCGCTCCGGTGAGACTAGGGCAGTTGACACAGGGCGTTGCAGCAATGAAGCTGTATTACAAGGGCGCGCCACAACTGGTGCCATTACAATACTTTACAATCATAAAAAGATTTGACTTAAAAACTTTTGAGAATTGTAAAAGACAAGTATTTATGTGGCATCTTCCATAGCTGCTTCACAGGTGTAAACTATGATTTCATAGTTTTCTGGTTTTTGTTTTGCCTTTATTACCATCTTATTTAAACATGTTATGTATATGTTATAATACTATGTACTATATATATTTTTCTCATACTCCGAAAAGGGGCCGATAGAAATAAAGTTCGATATTCAAGTTTCAAGGCAAAACACTTTCTTAAATGGCAAAATTCACTGTTCTCTCAGTTTTTATTAAAATCTTTCATGAATCCGAAGCACATTTGGAATTAGTGAAAATTTCATGCACATGAACGTTTCTGTTTTCCCCGACATTCGATTGACCCCCTGAGCAAAATAATTTGGTTTATGCACTAGTTAGTTGATTTAGTGCATCTTCTAACTCCGTAACTTAAAGATAAAGTTGAGTTCTGGTCATGAGATTGAATTGTGAAAGAAATTGTCTCAAAGCAATTTGGAAAGGTTGACTATATACATGTATATATAGCGCATAAGAATTATGTGTGCTGTAAGGTTTTGGAATCACCAAAATGATAAGAAATTGACTCAATCCTGCTGAGAGTCACATGCACTGCACACAGAAATGTGTATATAGGACTACACACAAAAATGTGTGGCCCGAACATTTCAACTGTTTCTTGTCATATTTTTAATGTGAGGGCATTTGAATAGGAATCCTTTTCAGCGACTTTTCTATCATGATATTCTTCCCATCTGACATGAAAAGAATGAGAAAGCTCACAAATTATTTTTCATCTCTCCCAGAACTCAACTTTCTCTGTAAGTCAGTCTATGTTAATTCAGGGGAGCGTTTCATCAAGCGATTTGTCAGTGATTTTCACTGACAAATTTGCTCTCAGCCAATCAGATGCAAGGATTTCAGTAGCTTATAACAGTTGTCGGTAAAAATCACTGACAATACGCTTGATGAAACGCTCCCCTGGAATGCAAAAATGCAAGTAGGCAGATGACATAGTGACAATTTATGCTAACAGAATGACCAATAGAAACTGAAAAAATCAATCATTACCTTGAAAATCAATGAATTTAACATGTAATTAAAACAAAATCGTCAGTAAGTGAGTGTAGTCGTACATTAAAGTATTATAACCAAGTCAAAATTTTAAGTAAATATACTTTATGAAATACACAGAAACTTGTCTGGAAAGCGTGGGTCACATTTGTCCAATAAAGATAACAAGATTTTCCATTAAAGCTGCCCCACTGTTTACAGACATGAGCATACTCACCATATATATATTGTAAGGTGTACCTTTAAAAATCTTGTTATCGTGGAGAAGGTTTACGGTTCACCATGTGTGTTGGTAGGAGGAAAGGGAAAAGGAAATTAGAGATGGATAGACGAGAAAGGATGACAAGAGAGAAAAGAAGAAATAATCTTTCGTGACACTGGGTGAAGTCCTGAAAAGGACTGTAGACCAGATGAGATGAGATGAGAAGACTTGGTTGATGACCGATGGATGAGCAGCGATGGATTGAGTAGCGAAGGTTTGAGTAGACGAGGCTTGAGTAGGAGGTTACTCGACGTTTCGGACAGGTTGACTGTCCGTCATCAGGAGTGTTATCGTTATCAGACAAATGCTGCCCATGTTTTAATAATAGATCCCTAATTATTAAATATATCAGGGGTATAAATTTTTTTATACAAGAGCCTGATCAGTTAGTCACAGACAGACATTTGAACAAATTTTGAAAGTTTGAAGGCCTGTAGAAAATTACTATTTAATTGAAGAGAGCTATTTATGTTTCATTGTAAAGGGCATCATTGAAGGAGTTCAAATTTTATCAAATTTTTGTTGCCATGGTCTCCCACTAAAGTATAATAATCCATAAAATATTCAGTGTCACGGACAGACAAACTGCATACTCTTTAACCGATCATGCAAACAAATTTTTACGAATGACTCTTCATGATTAAGGAATTATTATCTATCTCATAAGTAAGTTGTAATTCAATTTTAACGTGTCTCTTTTTCCCTCTTAAATGTCTAGAGTTCGAGAGAGAACGGAAGAGGGAAGTTTTGCCCTGTCATTGTGCTACAACAACTTTGTCTACCATTACAAGATTGACAAGGACTGTACCGGTCAACTCTCCATCAAGGAAGGGCCCAAATTTGATAGCCTCATTCAGGTAGGAAATGCGTTGATGATTTACCCTGTTCATATCTGAAGTCTGAGCAAATTTTGCCTCAACCCATTAGAAAGTGAAATGTGAAAGTGAAATGATTTCCAACAATTTATTTCATGCAGTTTAATAAATGAAAGTTAAACTGGTAACATTTCTGAGATTCATCTAATATCTGTTTTGTATGGTAATGTTGATCGAAGATGGACTCCACTGGGTTCGGGGAGAAGGAGAGAGAGTTCAGGGTATTTGCTTTATTGTGTGGTAAAGGTCAGCATGAATATATGAGGAGTCTTGTTTGTCTTGATTGAGCTGTCAAAAGACTTTTCAGACATGCTTGAGAGACTATACTTTCGAAACGGTTGAAAACACCGCATCACGTGTTTCGAAATTTGCCTCTCTTGAAGGTCACTTTGTCAGTATTCAGAAGCAAAGTACAAGCAATCACTATGTGTAAAGCGGAATGGGGAGGCAATAATATTCATTCTCTTTACACTGACCTAGTTATTACTGAAAATGTAACTGTCTATTAAAATGTACTTTAACTTTGATGTTCATGAATTATTTTGTTCACTAGTAGGTGCATGGCTCAGTGGTTAAAATAGTCGAACTTAAATACTGAAGATTCTTGGTTCAGTGTCATGTCAGTGCTGTTGTGATATTGGTTGTGCCATTGAGCCTAATTACACAGTCCCATGGATAAGACGCATGCTCTTGGTCTCTGTGTTTCTTTTCTACAATCAAACTAAATAGTTTTGGTTGGTTTGATGGTTTAGTTTACCCGACTGCTGAGAAAGCATGTGTATGCTTGTACATGTAAGTAAGCAACAAGATCGATGGCTTTAAGTCCTCTCCAAGGGATTTGGTAATTAGGATTAATGCCTTTCCAAAGGGTACTAGCACATCCACTGTGCCATCGCACCTGCAGGAAAAGCAATACATTCCCATCATTCTTCCCATCATTCTTCCTTGTACTTGAAAGTATGTCTTCTGTTCTGCCATGTCACTCTCGTTCCCCCCATCCCCCTTCATTCCCAACTACCATGTTTACGTTGCATATTTATACACATATTAGTTTGGACAGCCGAGGGAGCAAGAGGAGAGGCTACGATGGGGTGAAGTCTAGTGAGCTGCACTCGTTTGTACATCCGCCTTCTGTCTAGCCTAGCTGCCTCAAATTAATATTTCCTGTTGATATTACCAGGGGGACCTGGGCTCGGAAATTTGCGGCTCAGATTAGGAAGATGTTGGGTGCAGGGTTTCCTGAGATATCTCCCTGCTGCACTTGGGGAAGGGGTTAGACTCGTTTGGAATGCCGGAGAGTGAGAGATAGCGCGGTGTCACCTTCCAACTCCCGACGAAGACATCAGCGTGTTGTTCCGTTACATTTCGAGATCCCCTCCCATTTGTTGTTGTCGCGCTTCTGAATGTCTCTTTTCCCTTCCGATTTTTTGTAATTGAGCTTGTCCTGTAGCAGTTATTCTTGACATTTAAATGTTTCTTTGTCTCTTGTCTCATTTCTCTCTTCTTTTCCGTCTTATACTCGATCGTGATGAAACCCTGAAAAAGATATCTTTGTGTCTTTTTTTTAATGTCTTATTATGTCTCATAATGAAGGCATCAAGTCACTGTTCCCATCAATTTATAGAACATCTTCTATTTGTCTGACATCTTTCTTAATGCCTCTTTTCCTTTTCCTTTTTAATAATTAATCTTGTCCTGCTCCAATTCTGCCTGACCTTTCTCTCCCTGATCTATTTACTCAGTAGACTCCCTTTTACATTTCTCTATTTCCCTGTGTGCCTTCTTCATGATTGAATACAGGAAGAGAGAGAGAGGGGAGAGAGAGAGGGGGAGAGAGAGACGGAGAGAGAGAGAGAGAGTTGTAGAGATATTCCAGTGTATGCAACTCTAGAAGTCTTGGATTTGTTATTCGTATTTGTCTATTGATCCCTTCCTACATGTATATGTTGTTCTGTTTTTTATGCTCCATTTTCCTCGCTCCCCTTGCTCTTTTGTTGTTGGAAGAAAAGTTGCCCTTAAGGTTATATGAAGCATATTGTGTACATTTCCTATGCAAGTTAGCAAATGACCTTTTTAAACTGTTATGCAATTCTCAGGAATTTCTTCAGGTACAATATGCTTCCCTATTAAACTGTATGCTCATGAAAAGAAAGAGATAAGAGAAATATGCAATAAACCATGCTTAAAAGTTCAGAATCATAAGTGATTGTTTGATTATTTGTGTAAAAGTCAATGCAAATCACTAAAGTGCAACTTTTTTTTTCCATGCATTTTGACATAAAATGCATTTTTTCATAAAATGCATTTTTTCACACCGATGATGATATCTGGTGGCAATGATATGCCAATTATGTTATGAGTAATAAAATTCCCTATTCATTTCCGTTTGAATTATGAAAATCGGTAAAGTACTTTTTGAGATATATCAAAAAATGCTAGGGGGGAAATTACTTTTTTGGTTGAGTGTATAATCTTTGACAAGAGGATGAGAGAGAGTCTGTCAACCCTAGTTTGTATATTTCTTTTTAAATCATAAACCCTGTGAACAGAATTCTATGTGAATTAGTGTGATGCAAGAGATATGAAGAAAAGAAGGAGTTGATATCCCAACTCCGTACTTCTTTAAGTTTAAAGGGATATGCCACCAGGCGGCCGTGGGGAAAGTCAGGATTGCGTAATCTCCATTCACTCGTACACAAATTTTGTGTGTCGAACGCATCCGTCGGACTGCTGGGATTACATTTCGGACTGCACGAAGCCGAACGAATCTCGCACGAGAGCTCGAGCTCGAGCTCAGGCGGAGCGTGCATGTTGCGCGGCGACTACATGTAGGTTGTGCAAAGTTTGCGCCCCGCGGGGCAACAGCATGATCAGGTAACGATCACGGTGCCCTCTCGCGGCATAAAAACGTCCACAAGCTGCGGTTGAGTATCCCTTTAAATGTCACTACATGCATGCTTTTCTCTTCCTTGTGATGAATAGATGGTGGATCACTACCAGCTGAAGAAAGATGGTTTACTTTGCTGCCTCCTCGTCCCCTGTCATGACAACAACCGAGACACACCCACTCGGAGGCGGCACTCAGGTAACCATGGCAACCAATCCTTTAATATTGTCTGTTTGGAGCCAGAAGTGCGTTATGTCATATCATTTTACACGGAGATAATGCCCTTCTGGCTCCAAACAAGACCGTATTCTCATGCTTTGCTAACTTGATTCATGCTCATTCCTATAAACACAAGTTAGAAGTAAAATTTTGATAGTTTTTCATGTAGAATCAGCTATTCAGGATTCACTTTTTAAATAAGCTACACCATAAACTTGTAGTCGAGTGAGTACATGTAGTTGCTGCAGATAGATTTCAACATTTTTTAAACCTTGACTTTGTCAGAGAACACCCATGATTACTCCCGTCAGAGTTGCATGGCACTTTTTATAGGACCATCTCAAATGTGTTGAAGTGACTTGGAAATTCTGCTGATTTTCCTTAGAACTGGGTCAAAATTTTAAGCAACCATGCAGTGTTATTCATGAGCTTTTAATCTATCCCCTTGTTTCTGACATTTCTCATCCTGTCTTATTTTTAAGTGTTGATCTCTTACGTTTCTCCAACTCATGTACATGCACATGGTCATTTTAATACACTTGCTCAATTTCATGTATTCTGCATAGATTGCAATGGCTTTTAATAATAGAGCAAGGATTTATGAGGCTTCAGCCTCGTAACTCTTTGAATAGATATAAAGAGCCCACAATATGCATACTTCAGCCTCATAACTCCTTGCATTAGCCCACCAAAATATCCATCATTAGTCTGAATGTAATCATTCCTATTTCCATGCTAGAATTCAAAGCTAATTTTATAAGTTGTTGTGAGTAGGATATTGGATAGAAAGACGAAAAATGTAAAATTATAAATATGTTCATGCCTAATACTGTGTTCATGTGGTATGTATGTAGTCGGGATTTGCTACTGGTGAATTTGTAGCAATTCTGGTAAATTATAGGGATTTGGTAAAAACCTGTAACAACATAGACTGGTAAACACACTATTATTACATTTTATTGCTGTTTTTATGTGTTTTCTTTCAAAGGTGTAGAAGAACTTGTTGTCTATGATGGTAGGTCATTTTGTACCTCGCATGAGTTTCTTTTTTTCAACCTTATGTATAATTTGTGCTCATATTCACTGCTTTTTACGTAAACAGGCATTCTTTGAATAATTTACCTCACTGGCCATTGCCTGGGGAGCGTTTCATCAAGTGTTTTGTCAGTGATTTTTACCGACAACTGTTATAAGCTACTGAAATCCTTGCATCTGATTGGCTGAGAGCAAATTTGTCGATAAAAATCACTGACAAAACACTTGATGAAATGCACCCCTGGTCTCTTTCATAAAGTGATTGTGTAGGATTGGATTAGTTCATTCAAAAAGTGTTATGTGGAAACTGGTCAACAAATACATGTGTATATGTTTAAAGACTTTGATGTACTTCAAAATTTAATTGCAAGTGTGCTCATTTTCATGGAAATGTATTCTACATGTAAGATTGATATAGATTTTAGGAGTCCAGAATATACATTTTCAGTCATTGAATGTGATTTGATTTGGATATACATGTACATGTAATACTCATTTTCGATATACTTCATTCTGAGTTATCTCTGGCGTAGAATTTCAGCCGGTCAGTATACTTCTTACCCATCTGTCTAAATAAAATTCAGTCTCATCTCTGTAATAGTTATGATAAATTCAAAGCAATTTTTATTGTAAGCAAGGTCATTGGATTGAAAGCCTGAAATCCAAAGAATATGCTCATGTATACGGACAAATTCAAGATTGCCACAGGTTAAGTTGGTGGCATTGTCGATAGGTTTACAGGGAGTGAAATAACATGGTGTAAACACTGTTTTTACATTTTATTGTTGTTTTTATGTGTTTTCTTTTAAAGGTGTAGATGATGTACTAGTAGATGAAGTTGTTGTCTATGCTGGTAGGTTATTACTAACACGTAGTAACATGTAACATGAATCTTTTTTTTTTCTTCTTCATACGTTTCTATAATTTGTACACATATTCACTACTTTTTTACTTATTGAATTTTCTTTGATATTTTTTTTCACTGACCATGCTTGGTTTTTTAACGAATAACATTTTAAGTAATTGTGTAGGATTGTTTTTTTTTTAAAGTATTAAACTGGTTAACATACTAAACAAACATAAAAAAAAAAAAGATGCCATTGAGCTTAAAATTTAGTTGCAAGTTCTTTTAAGAGATACATGTATGGCAGGGAATATATCTTTGTTCTATTCCTGAGTATGATCAACACTATTATTATTAACTGCTCAAAAATTCTACAGTTTATAATTAAAAGCATCAAAATAAACCATATGTACATATATTTACATGCGTAGACATTTATACATTATTGCTAATTATGTATTATTACAATTTGAGGAAGAAGAAGAAGAAGAATAGAGGAAGAAGAAGAAGAAGAATAAAGGAAGAAGAAGAAGTATAAGGAAGAAGAAGAAGAGGAAGAAGATAAAATACGAAAGTATAACAATGTTAAATCTAGGTATTATTGATATTCTCTTGTATCTTTACTCTGCTTGTAAATTCATCAAAATATGTTTTCTTTTAAAGGTATAGATGAGGGTGATGCTTATTCCGGTATGTTATTTTGAGGGAGCTTTACATGTATCTACATGTACACAACCTGAGTGTTTCTTCTTTTTTTACAATTGTTTTCTTCTATAATTTATGCACATATTCACTGCTCTTAAATCTCTCTCACATTTATTATGTTTGATTTTGCTCACTGACCTACGTATGCTTGGTCTCTTACGTTTTATTTACAGCAATTGGAACTGGTTTCTGAGTGGCCACTATTGAAAAATGCTAACTAGTCAACAATTTTTGTAAAGACTTCAATGAGATTCAAATGTACATGTACATTACTTGGTACTGTACTTAATTACCGCATCCATGGTAGCAATATTATTTTAATCATCAATCCACGTTGGGCATGTGCGTTCATACAAGCCTTTTCTTGGCTTTTTAGTGCATGCCCCTTTTCCATTCATTTATGTTCAACCATGTAACAACTCTACTTTTTCTATTACTTTTGATTGCTTTGTTCATGTTTTTATTGACATGTTTTAATTCTCCTTTTTATTTGTCTGTATATGACTTTGTTCATTTTTATGAATTGGAAATAAATACTGAATTGAGTTAAATTGAGTAACTTCCAGCAGGAGATATGGAAGGGGGTTTATGAAGATTTTTCTTTTTCCAAGTTTATGGACATGATCAGAATCCCAATGAAAAATTAAGTAGTGCTACTTCAAAATTTGTATCAGATTTGGAGGGAGATTATGGCCATTTTATTTTTCATGAGAATAATGGTTAACATCTTTAAAAATGTCTTGTGTTTATAGACTTTCTATAAAAGTGGAATAAGCTTTACATCATATGAGATTCCTTTACTGTTTAGTGGGTAACTTGTTTGGAACTTGCAGTTCTTGAATTCCAATGAAATGTCCTTTAGAATAGAATTATCACATTATTGAAATTAAAACTAACATCTCAAGGCTACTAAAACATATCTCATAAACACATGATCTTACATCTGTCCTTTTGTTTGTGGGGATTGTTTGCATGTAAATAGAGCAACACATTTTTTCAATAGACAAAAAAAAATGAAATATAGAATCAGAGGTTACGCAAAAGTACTAGTCTATAAGAACTCAAAGAATCAGAGATGATCATCTTAGTTTCGATAGTTTGATTGATCTGGTTTTGAATTTCTCTGTTTCGGGGTTGCAGTGTTTTCAGCTAGTGGGGAAGGTACAGTAACACTAGTGAAAGTTGCAGTTTTTATATATTTTTAACCTGTTTTTCCCCTCCTTGACAACACAGTTTTCCTTCTGCAGTATTCTGGAGACTTTGAATTTGCTGAACAGGCACTTTTTATGTTTAGCATGTTCACAAAGAGAAAAAAAGTTGCAAAGAATTTGTCATGGTATGGGTAGGACTACATTATCATTAAGTACAGGTTGTAGCATATTCTACTACAATATACATATATATGTAGGTTCAAATTAGGATATACTTTTCTGTGTAGACCTTTATATATTTACATGTAGTTGTAATGTTCGAGTGTGTGATGTGTTGTGATGTACATGTAATTTAACTGAGGTGTTGAGAAGTACGTACCGAGTCTGGTGGGATTTCTCATACAGCACAATGTTAACACCACTGCAAGTTGCCGTTTTATCCTGATTTTTTTTTCACCTGATTTTTTTTTCACCTTGACAACACGGTTTTCATTCTGAATTATTTTCATCTTACAGTGTTTTTTTTCTTTGCATGTATTAGGATTATCCACTTCCAATGAAACAAATACGTTTCAAAAGAATTGGTAATATCTTCTAATAATTCAGCACCTTCAGATATATGCCATTTTCTGTAAGGAAACTTTTCATTCAACAATGTCAAATCTCTACTTTAATTATTAAGATTTATATTTCATTTTGTTTTTGTTTTTGTTTTTGTTTTTGTTTTATCCATACAATATATTCTGTGAATCAAAAAAGATGAAGAAAGTGATGGTATGTTAGCTTCAAATATATTTACCTACATGTCTTCAACTAAATATTCCTCTCTTTCTCTAAACTTTGAGGTACTCATGGCACTTCACTTAATATTTCTGAAACTTTCTACCCTGTATTCTTTTCCTGTGGCACACCAAGAGATACATTTATTATGTGTTATATGTTACTCACGTATTTGAAAAGTGGTAGTATAATAATCAAACAAGACATGTATAATGTATTCATTTGTATGGATTTTATCTTCTGGGCATGTAAAGTAGAACTAATAGAACTAGTGCATGTTAGTATCCATTGTTCAAGTATGCAGGGGAAACTTTTTACCTAATGTATGATTTAGTACATTATCTCTCAAGGCAAAATACACTAATTATACACCATTGGTTTAGGATACTGCTTGTGGCTATTTCCATAAATAAGGGTCTCAATTTGTGTCATTCTTGGTGTCCCGCTTAATACATAAGGAACACACTGTTTTTTTGTGGCTCTAGGTAGAGACAAATAGTGGAGTAAGATTGAGTACTATTCTAACAGTGAAGATACAATATGTTATGCTCAGAATTACTTTGGAGTCTTACTCCACAATTGGCATCTTACACTCAGAGTCACAGAAACCTGTGTGTTCCTTATGTAATCCGGGACACCAAAATGTCACAAATTGGGACCCTTATTTATGGAAATACCAATGTACTAAAATTTAACCATTTCCCACCTTAATACATTGTGAAAAGTAATTTCTAACAAGCCTTGATTAAAATGCGAATTAGATTACAATTATCATAATGAAATAAAAAAGAAAAAAATCACATTACACTGTATGTTATCAAAGATCACACCCCTACAAAGCTTTTATGCAGGTTTTACAATACTGGACTTTTTAGCTCACCTGAGCCTAAGGCTCGAGTGAGCTATTGCGATGGAAATTTGTCCGTCGTCCGTCGTCCGTCGTGCGTCGTCCGTTAACTTTTTACATTTTCATCTTCTTCTCCAAAACCCATGATCAGAATTCAACCAAACTTGGTAGGAATCATCCTTAGGGGTGGGGGACCCAAAGTTGTTAAAATGGTACATGTGGCCCCCAGGGGGCCCAGGGGGAGGGCCCCCAATTGTAAAAGCTATGTAAATTTCAAACATCTTCTTCTCCAGAACCAGGCATAGCTCAGACTTGGTATTGTGTATGGAGATACCTCTATAGATGAAGAATGAATGTTGTTCATGAAATTTCTCTGAGTGGCCCATAGGGGCCCTGTGGGGGTAACATACTGGAGGGGGGGGGCGCTGCCAGGCAAAATGTACATTCTGATCTTCTCTAAAACACATGATCGGAATTCAACCAAACTTGGTAGGAATCATCCTTAGGGGTAGGGGACCCAAAGTTGCTAAAATGGTACATGTGGCCCCCAGGGGGGGCCCAGGAGGAAGGCCCCCAATTGTAAAAGCTATGTAAATTTCAAACATCTTCTTCTCCAGAACCAGGCATAGCTCAGAGTTGGTATTGTGTATGGAGATACCTCTATAGATGAAGAATGAATGTTGTTCATGAAATTTCTCTGAGTGGCCCTATAGGGGCCCTGTGGGGGTAACATACTGGAGGGGGGGGGGGGCGCTGCCAGGCAAAATGTACATTCTGATCTTCTTCTCCAAAACACATGATCGGAATTCAACCAAACTTGGTAGGAATCATCCTTAGGGGTAGGGGACCCAAAGTTGCTAAAATGGTACATGTGCCCCCCAGGGGGGACCAGGGGGAGGGCCCCCAATTGTAAAAGCTATGTAAATTTCAAACATCTTCTTCTCCAGAACAAGGCATAGCTCAGACTTGGTATTGTGTATGGAGATACCTCTATAGATGAAGAATTAATGTTGTTCATGAAATTTCTCTGAGTGGCCCAATAGGGGCCCTGTGGGGGTAACATACTGGAGGGGGGGGGGCACTGCCAGGCAAAATGTACATTCTGATCTTCTTCTCCAAAACACATGATCGGAATTCAACCAAACTTGGTAGGAATCATCCTTAGGGGTAGGGGATCCAAAGTTGCTAAAATGGTACATGTGGCCCCCAGGGGGAGGGGCCCAGGGGAGGGCCCCCAAGTGTAAAAGCTATGTAAATTTCAAACATCTTCTTCTCCAGAACCAGGAATAGCTCAGACTTGGTATTGTGTAGGGAGATACCTCTATAGACGAAAAATTAAAGTTGTTCATGAATTTTTTCTGGGTGGCCCTATAGGGGGTCTGTGGGGGTAACATACTGGGGGGGGGGGGGGGGCAAGTTGTCCGCCATCCAGAAACTTTTTACATTTTCAGTTTCTTCTCCAAAACCAATGATTGGAATTTAACCGAACTTGGTAGGAAGCTCAGACTTGGTATTGTGTATAGATATACCTCTATAGATGAAGAATGAAAGTTGTTCATGTGCTGGAGAGAACATGCACCAGATGTGATTTGATCCACCTCAGGTGAGCGTCGTGCCCCCTGGGGCTCTTGTTTCTTTTCTGAACGTAAATGAATAGAAGACTGAACTGTCCAAAGAGCTCTGTCTGATATACATAATGTATCTATTATGTAACATCCCTTGGACAATTAACATTGTTAGAAACTGATGAACTAGTATTATTTTGGCATTTCTTTAGAATTACATCATACTTTTTTAAAAAGATCTAATTATAGCCCTACATGTATATGAACATTACATAACATGATTGCTGTTTCCATTGATTTATTATCCAAATGGGAACACTGTTGGTTATTAAAGGGTGCGTTTATGCTTACTTTTGAAGGCAGAATGAGCGTTTTGAAATGCTCATCGTAAACGTTCATCGTTAACGTTCATCGTTAACGCAGTTCCAAGGGGTACTGCTTATGCTTCCCTTCTCCAGGCGATTTCGGGCTCTGCAGCTGGATTCACAAACCTGCACTGTGCATGCTACGTTGACCCGGGACGGCAGGTCAAGTTGGGACGTGCGTTTTTTCGAAACTGTATGTATACTGTGATATTTTCGTGTCGCAATCTTGCACTGGACTATCGCCTTTCTCCGTCTCGATATACGGTTATTATTTCAGCTATTTACATCTATTATTTCGGTTATTACGTCCGGACTTCCTACCATTGTGGAAAAAGTGAGAGCCGACCAACACTGTCACTGACCGGGTACAAGTAATGACAACTCTCACATCTCTCAACTCAACATTATGTTAAAATAGATTTACCACAAATATTGGTTCGATATAAACGTAAATCTACCTTTATTCTGTTGATTTTGTTGGAAACCCTGCAGCCACAAGCTGGTCTGCCACTTTGTCATATATGGGTTTGTTCCTCATCAACCCATTCAATTCATCTTGTATTTCGGGTTCGGTCCAAGCAAGGCAAAGGGCCTTCACTTCCTCTTCGCTGTAGTTTGAGCCCTTGACACTTATTTCAACACAATGATATAAATATGGAAGAAGTACTAGGGTTTTTAAAAAAAAAACTGTTAGATCTTGCTTGGATGATGACGACTATATGCACATGCCTTGAGAAAAAAAACAAGCATTGCATAATATTGTGCACTGTTAGCGGCGCGCGGTGTTTCACGTGAACCAGAAACACGTTTATTATGACGTCATTTAAACGCGTTTACAAATGATCGTGCGTTTATGCTTCCCCAGGAACCGTCTTTTTCAAGAAACACCCGTACAAAACGCACCTTTTTGTGCAAAAAAGCAACCGTTTCCCTCCCTTCAGAAGCCAAGCCAACAAACAAGAGGAGTTATTTGATAAGATACACGCAACCGTGTTTTGAACTAAACGCGTAACAAAAGCCTCATTCTGGCCTGAAAAGGGTGAGCATAAACGCACCCAAAGTTAGCCTTTTCCTCAAACCGTATCTGTTACATGTACATGTATCTTAACTACTGGTTATAAGTGGACTGCATTAATTTTTTCTGTGGAATAATATTTGTTCTTTGGACAACTATAATAATATTCCCTCTTCCTTGGAGTGAGAAATTATTGGCTCTTCTTTGGGTGATATGTCTTTTGTTATTGACTCTAACACTCACAAAAAAAAATTCTTCTATTTATCTTCTACTTATATTTTCCTATAATACTACGTACATGTAATTGTATGGATCTCACCTTTCTATCTGTTCAATTTCTTTCAAAAACATCACTCTTTTCAGAATGTACAAAAGCTGCACTTGCGACTGCAAATATATCTTTCCGTTGCAATATGACAACAAAACAAAATCAAAAGCAGTTTCGTTTTGTGCTTCTAAGGAACTATTATTTAGGTTTAACAAACACAAAAAAACTATGATTCACTGATTAGGTGTTTACAGATATGATTTGATAAGTGCATAGATTTACTCAAGTGTATGATTTCATTTAATATTTCCAGGGTGTGGTTCTAATTAAGTTCTTGACGGCAATGCGTGAGAACGAAAAGGAGACGTATATTGACTTGAAAATGCAATGAACAGCGCATTACAAGGAAATAGAACCATTGTTGACTTGTAAACCTGAATAGAACATCATATATTCTGTGTGCATTGATTTCATTTTTAATGACCTATTTAGTATTATTACAGGTGGTTTTTAACTTTGGACATATGAGTCAATAATCTGTGCAAAGTGTTTATATACAACACCTAGGTAAACTGAGAAATCATAACATTGAGTGAATCATTTCTTCCAAGTGAATGAAATTTGTAAACTTTATAAAAAGCTATTAATTGTTGTTTACACTAAAAACATTTTCATGAAGAAACAAAGAAGCGAACTTGTAGCAGATTTCTTTTTTCACGCACTAGCAATGATCACTTTGCATGATACTTAAAAAAAAACATGTTATCAAGAATTCTACACATACATGTAGGATAGATTTATGCACAATTTCTACATTTTCTGCTTAACCATAAAAATATGATTGAATGATCTTTTTATGTACATGTATATAGATTATAGTTCAAGAGCAAATTAGTCAATCAATGAATCTTGCCTAATAATTTGCACATTTTGATTATACATGTATTATATTTAAAAAAAAATCTGCTTTTTTAATAGTGTGCCCTATATATATGTATGTAATCTGTATGTTATCTAGTCTTGGATTTGGTTGACAAATTTCTCTTGTCTTCCTGTATCCACTGTCAAACCTCAACCTACTTTTGTACTTCTCTGTGATCAAAAGATGGATTATATGCATGATTAGGTATCTACTCTCATAACATCATCTTGACAAAGTTTCATGGAGGAAAAAAAATGCAATGTCTTTTCATGACTAGAGATCAGCTTTATTGTCTTATAAAATGCATAGTACTATTTACATGTAAGTGATATTGCAGGCATCAGAGTTGTTTAGGATTATAATATATTTTGTAATTAAAGGTGAAGTATAAGGAGTGGAAAGTTATTAAGTTATACACGACAGTTTACTTTCTCTTTCTATCACATTGTGTATCTGTCTGTCTGTCTCTTTGTTTTGTTTTGTTGTTTTCTCCTTTATCTCTTCTTCTCTTAGTCTTTTTATTACCATATTCTATCCCCCCCCCCTTCCTCTCACATCCCCCCTCTCTCTCTATATCTCTCTCTCTCTCTCTTTCTCTTTTAGTGTGTTCTTTTCTGTTTTTCCTTTATACATCTGGATCCCTATTCCTCACAATTGTTGTACTGTTCAGAAATGAGTTATCATCTATTATTAACTTTTCAAGTTGCCCTAAGAGATTACATAATACTATTCATATACATGTTTGCCTCAGTTCATATTTTTTCTCCAAATATTGTCATGGATTTTTAACGCATTTGACTACCAACTGGTTTTCCATGCTGTTCATAGCAACTATACAAAATATTTTCCTCATGTCATTCACTGAACTAAACTTACTTTTCGGATACCCAACAAAACTAATGCTGGCTTTTATGGATTTTTTTTTTCTTTGCTTCCTCATATTTATTTCTCTTTCCATTATCTCTCTATCTCTCTATCTCTCTCTCATTTTCTTTCTGTTTCCAACCAACGCTCCATCATGCTCACAGACATTCCTCCGCAGAGACCTGGTAAGTTTTTATTTAATAACCATGCCCGTCTTCCAGCCACACATGTACATTGATTACATTCACCCCAATACCTCTTTAATAGCTCAATTCTTTGTTTGCTTGAACTTTCTGTTACATACCATATTGCAAGACATATTCACAAACAATTTACAAGACATTTTTTCATACGCATAAGGCCTT
>CM046859.1:21493005-21633005 GCA_025617745.1 Heliocidaris erythrogramma
CAAATGGAATTGATTACTTCGCAGAAAAGATGTAGCTGCTTTTTTACCATGGCTCAAAGCAAAGACGCCAAGGCGACAATTCTGTATTGATGATGTCCGTCCGATATTCTAACCATGTATAAAGGAGTTGAAATTTGGAGTCAAAACAGAGGTCATCAGTTTGATATTAGAATATGGGGGTCCGACGAGAGCAAAATAAAACATATTAGTTGGAACGTGCTGTCCAAAAATAAAGTATTTTATCTTTTCAGGTTGATAATCCTTCACCTCTATTCTTTGTCTCTAAACCCCTCTGACTAATTCCTAACCCCACCTTTTTGATGTTTAGAAAAGCATGAGTGATTGTCGAAACCTTACACACAGAGCACAATTATGATTATAATTGGTGCGCGAATTTGGACGCGTTTGTGCGTCCATTTAAAGAACGGGCATCTGACCAGACTTTCCTTTCCTTTTATCTTAACTCGGATACGTATTAAAAGACCAGAGGTGACACAAACAAAGAAACATGTTTGATAATTGCATCCATTGATCATTGTCCGCTTAGGATGACATGCTCTAAAAAATTCGAATGGACATTCAATAATAATTGTGTGAATACCGAATACGCAGAATATGGCAATTTCCTCCATTCTTTTGAAAAACTGACCATTGGTGTGACTTAGGGTTCTGGCAGGGGTTGATAGATCATTATCTATCTTCCAATCAGGTGACTGGGTTGGGATGCTGGGAAGTGTTGTCCGAGGTGGGGGAGAGAAGAGGCTTTTTACCCGTCGTTTTCTTTTATTTAACTCGGGAAGTTGCGGTGGTATAAGCAAGCAGCGTGAAGCTGGCTCTCTGACCCGGCCAATGGGCGGCTGCATCGCACCACTCCCATTTCCAGCGTCAGGTGCAAGCATCGTTGGTCATTTCAGAAGAGAGAAGAATCATCTCCCCCTATGAAGTAATCAATCTTCTCTATCTTTTCCTGCGATGGCAATCTCTGGGTGGTCATAGGGGGAAACCCGGGGAGGTAGGAGAGTTGGAGGCCGTGTCGCTTGACCACTCTTTTGATTGAAAGGATGCTCGACATAGGGCACAGAAAGCTGCTTTTAGGGTCAAAAATCTAGTTTTGTTCTCTCCTGAAACTACGCTTGAGTGATACAGAAGTACACTTCAAATGGAAACTACCTTTCTCTTCCTCCCTCTCCTTCTCTTCCTGTTTCATTCTCTTTTTTAATATCCTCTTCTTCCTGCGCTTACCAATTCCAACGTCGTTTGTTTTCCGAGGTTTGAGCAAATAAACGAAAGGTTAATAAAATCAGAATTAGATATGACTTAAGAGAATGTTTCATCCAGTTGAAACATTGTAAAGAAACAATCACCGATGCACCATGGAAATATCATTGTGCAATTTCATGATATCGACTACAATATCTTGCAAGCACAATAGAATAAAAAATCGTAATAAAAACAACCGAAAATCGAATATTTGTTTTGTTTTTTGTTTGTTTAGATTACACGACAGCTTTAAAAGTGAATTCCCACAGAAATATAAGCATAAAAATGGGGTACTCAAATATCGTGCCTCAGTATAGCGTTGAAAACAAAAACAAAACTAAAGTGATTCAATGGGAGCTTAACCATGTGTTGGTACGACACTGAGTGTGTGTGTGTGTGCGTGTGAGTGCGCGCCCGTACACTTTATTTTTTCCAATAGATTATATTTATTTAATGTGTATATGTTATAGCCCTTCGTATAGCCGTTAAATAGAATAGATGCAGTTTCCGTATATCAATGAATCTATCTATTAAAACAATCATAATATTGCTGATATTGTAAAATGTAGAGAATAAAAAAGATTTTTGCCGAAATATATTACATTTTGATCTACTGATACCGTAGAACAAGCACTACCTAATTCCATATGAAATATTGAAGTAACATTTAGAACTCTTTTATGAGGTCATATTTGATGAAAAAATAGGCCTCGGTGGGCACAAACAATGCGCAAAAGATTTTCCATGCTGTTTTCGAATTTATGCAGGTGATATTATTCAATGTAGTTCCTCATACATCGTAATGAAAACGACTTGGAATAGCATTTAAACTACTTAATAATTAATTCAATCTCTCATCTTGGGAATAAACAGAGAAAGAACAGACCCAAGATAAATAATAGATTGCACCCTATGACCAATAAATAAAAAGTATTAGTATAAGGAATTGCTTCGCCATTGCTTGCACCGAAAGTCACCGCGTTTATTAACTCTCAGCGTTCAATAAGGAAAAAAAAACTAGACCCTCCTCATATTTGCACTTGGCGCTACTTTTTGTTTGAATTTCCAGCAATAGCAGTTTTTTCAGGCCAACCGAAAAGTTAAAACATATTTGATCGTACACAGAACGGTCCAGAAACAATCTAGTGCCGTGCAAATAAAAAGTGGTACTAAAGGAACAAGACAAAACGGAAAACTATTGACTCAATACCCCGTGTGCCCAATGGAGGCCGCGTTAATTATTTGCACTCGTTAAATAATGCTTTAGTCCGGTGTTAGATGCCCCTTAACATGAAACGTGTACATATTTATTGAACCGCGGCTACACCACAGTTTACAAAAGAAGGCAATGGGAGAAAGTGTGCTTTCCAGGTGAAGAATCCACATCCACTACATCAATTGTAGAAAGAAATATTAGATTGTTTTGTTGCTGTTTGGTTTGTGTTTAACAACATGCAGAAAGTCAAGTCATGTATTTCCATTATTATAATCAAAATATATATATAGTTATCTATGTCTATATGTTTTCCCTTAATTGCTGCTACATTTATACACTACTAATTGTAAATACAAATTAGATAATGTTTTAAAGTCTTACTTTCTACCTAATAATGGCAAGACATTATGAAATGTTGTTACTTACCAAAGATAGTGGGCTATTTCAAAAAATATATCCACAACTACTCGTCTCGACAATCAACTAGAAATGACTGAGGAGCTGTACGATTGGGGTCCTTATTTTTGAACCCTAAATATCATTCAAATTTCTCTGTCCATCATCTCATTTTCTTTTAATATTCGTTTCTGTGTCGTTTGAATCTTTATCCCACCACAGCGCTCATTTCTCCTTTCATCCTTAATACAAACCTTACTAATGCACCGAGCGCCGGACCCGCACCTGAAAAATGAAAATGGGATGGAACGGTAGGGAATCAAAGAAAAGATAAAACGTGAAAAATAAGAAGGAAAATCAAAAGAGCAAACGAATTGCTTTACAATGGAGAACATAGGAGGTAAAAAGAGAAGCGACTTTGGTGGTAAAAAGCATTTTGTTCGTTGAGGAACCTTGGAGTCCGTGCTACCACTGGGTGAACGGGATTATCGGGGAGGGAGATGGGGAGTAGTAAGGGCGAGTACTCGATATGGGCCCGCCTACCCAAGTCTCTACCCCGCCATGCCACTCTTTTCCTTCCGAAGGAGAGGGACATCTTTTGTCTCGACCGCTTACTTATGAATGATTTTTACAAAGAAAGAGAGAGAAAGAATTAAAGGAGAAAAAAATGAGAGGGGGGATGGGGGGAGAACAAATGGAACTCAAGTTTGTTCTCGGCATCCCCAGAGGCTAAATTAAGATCTAAATCCCCTTGCCATTTCCTTGAAGAAGAAGTATGAAGAGAACCTCCCATCTTGTTAGGCCGTGTGCGAGCGTGCCCCCGAAACAACTGAAAGGAATTAAAAGTCAAAATGAAGCAGTTCTCGCAATTAGGATTAAAGAGCCCCTCCAATGCCATAACCCCCGTGTGCGGACGGTCTCCCTGCCAAAGTACGAGTCACCCATACAGGGTGTCCAGGCAAAAAAAAATTCCCTCGAGTAGTTGTTCTGATCGTCTGTAACGGAATCATGTATAGACAATTCTGAACTAATAAAAAACATATTTTTAATGTTTGGTTTACTGTTAAACCAACCCTTTTTGACGACACCACATCGCAAATTATCCGTTATGCCATTCATTTTTTCTTGTCAATGAAAAAGATTTATAGACTTATGAGGAATGGAGAGCATGGCAATCTTTAATTATTCTTACAAATACTGGGCCGTATAATAACAATAACAACTGCCCCATTTCTATGACAAATTTGCTCTCAGCCAATCAGATTCAAGGATTTCAGTAGCTTATAACAATTATTGTAACTTATCATTGATAACAGTTTTATGAAACGGGGCCCTGGACTGGTAATGTCTAATGAAGATCTGTCCAATAATAATCATGTAGAGAAATGATACAACTGTAACATTTTCATAAAAGATATTCAAATATACCACAAACAGTATCTTACGAAACACTCGATTTCCGGTAACGGCGACGAATATTTTAAAATGAGCAGAGTATGTTTTGTTCTGCATTGTTTTGTTTTTAATTTGTTTTTGTGTTTTTAGTAATAGCCTTCAAAGAATTGTTGTGCAAACATAAACATACTATATGAATTAACTCCCCCCCTTCCCCTTCCTCTCTCTCTCTCTCTCTCTCTCTCTCTTTCTAAACGTAAGAATAATAAACACAAATGTACCTTTTTTTTTTTAACCAGAAGGGTATGTTCTCGAGACTATATCGAAACCACTGACCGTCCCAAGAAAGCCTAATCATATGCAAATCGTTGAGCAACTGTCGGCATTGTTATGTCATAACGAATATTCCGAATAATACACTGGTTGACGAATTCATAAGGGTCCTTTTCCGTACTTTGCATTACTTATCGCCACCTCTCTCGCTAGTATTAAACCGCCCAGCTCAAATTAATGAGAAAAAGTGGTCAAGAAAATTGGAAGGATTTGGATGGGCAGAGTACACGAGATATCTCGTTGGTCCTGCACAAAATTGCCCCAAGGTGTAAATTGAAGCCGAATTCAGATTCGAACTTGAGATATCTCCTTTACTTCGGAGCATTCGATATAGGGCAGAGTCAGCTGATTGACTTTAGGGAGGCTGTTTCTTATCGCCTGCTGTTTCCATGATTCTGTTTTACAACCTTGAGCGCATTCAAAATGTTCGCCCTTATTCCTCCACATTTTAACTTAAAGTAAGTGGTATTCAGAATTTACTGAAAGTACGGGAAATAGGATATGAAAAAAAGAGGTTGAACTATGATGGCCTATGTGTAAAACGGTCGCAAATACTTTCAAAAAATCAACCTAAGGCAATTTCATTGGCAATGTGCTCCGTCTTTTGAAATGTGCGAACATGACAATGGCAGGTTATAATCTCAAGATAATTTCTATGAACAAGACAATGTGGTATTGAAATTGCTGTTGAATTGATTTCTTGAAAGTCTTTGCAAGCATGTTGTGATATGTAATACGAACACTGTTACTGCATTTTCACTCGTTGTTGATATCACATCACATGACATGACCTGACACTCCTTTTCCAGTTCAGTATCATGTTACCTGACGAGACAAAAAAGCAAAATTGAAAACAAAATAGAGGTTGAATATGAATGTGTGTTTAATCAGATTGATCTGTTGCATAACAGGTGTGATTCTATTCTTAAAAAATATATTTTGCATTTTATCACTTATACACCTGTATTCTAGGAACATTTTTTGTTTCAATTTTCACAGAAAGCAAACTTAGGCAGTTTATCGTTTTTATTAGCACTGGAAATGGTTATTTATCATTTAAAGTAATTTCATAAAATCAATTACAAGCTTAGATATTCCCGGAACATAATCAGAATAGAAATGGAGAATAGTCGAAAGCAATTAAATTACCATCTGAAATAGACCAAGAAATATTTGGATATGAGCGACAGATGAGAGAAAAAAATCACAGAGTATGTTTGGTGTGTCAACCCAGAACCTCAAAGTACCTCCTCACCATCACAAACACCGATTCAATTACTCTTGTTATGGGGACAAACTCACATAAAACGATATTTGGTTGTTTGTATTGCATTTTCGACTTTAAAATGCAGATAATTGCCACGATTGTGTGTGCGTTTACGCAAGCCCGGTTGTATTGCAAAGCACATCCTTCCCAAAATAATTACTGTTGAACCAGAACGTTTCGAGTTTGTGCAAGCTCCATTGTGCTTCAATATCGCCAATAAAGATTTGGTGACCAATAGAAAATGCATATGTTTTGATTGGTTTACACTGCCGAAAGAAAAACATTTATGAACGATTCGCACACTCCTCAAAGGTATAAAAGGGCTAAACGAAAATTTACTTCGCAAATAGTTGACATAATTGAGTAAATTTACTTTTGTTGATGAAAGGAGAAAAGGAGGAAAAGAACAGTGACCCTTCATTCGTCATGGGTGGAATACCTTGCCAATGACAACCAATGGAGGAAATTCAGGGACTAGAGTAGAAATGAATTTGTGCATGCCCAATCGACACATTTTTAGATATAACGATAGTGACCATATATTAAGTAAAATCATGTAAATTGTGAAACAAAGGTATAGCTCTACGCCTTATTATCAATAATTAGGAGTTTCATTTTTGTCTTCATTCTAAATTAATTCTTTTTATGTTTAGTCAGTTAAAAGTGAATTTTTGTAGCTTTCCAGTCTTATTCCTACGTCCAATTCATTTAATCAATATGTAGCTTAACGTTTGCATGAATATTTCATGTATAAACCTTGGGGACTCAATTACAATGCACGCTAACTTATGATTATGTTCATCCTTATAAAATTGTCTGTACTTTAAGCAAAGTTTATAGCTCACTTTGTTCCTCATTGGATCATAAATTTGAAGTTGAAGTAATAATCTATTTTTTCGTGATATTTGGATAATTCTAAAAGTTTCTACAGTTTGTAATTAACTTTGAGCACTATCACAAATCAGAAGCTTGCAACGTAACGTATCGGTTGTCTGATAAAGGAGGCCAATCGATTTTTCAGATAACTTTTAAATATCTTAAACTTTATCAAGAAGAGGAAATGAAACGAAGGGGAATGAATGCAACGGAAAGAGAAGAACGAAGACCAAGTGAAAAAAATAAGATTGGGATGATTAAGATGAAGGGATATTAGTAGCATAACTCATCAATTGCATAGAGCTTCCAGATCATTCAAAACCATGTAACTAAACTGTTCACCATTATCTGTTTGATGTACGACTGCAGGCAGGGAGACATGCCGAGGCACACCATTGCAGTTCTCAATAATTCATCATTCTTCACCCGTGCGTTTACCGAGAGAAGGAATAAGAGTAGCAAAGTAACCCTATCTCCTCAATTACCTGACGTTCTTTGACAGATCATTGCACTTTTAGCTCTTAAAATGAGGCCGAGAGGAAACAAAGACGAAAAGAAACAAGCGACATTGTCTTTACTTAACCCCATTCTCCTACGGTTTTCCTCTACTTTTCTTCAAGCAAGGCTTGCGCCAGGCCTTTTCCTCCATTGTATCAGTCATTCTCCTCACCCTATACCAACAATCTCCCCAAAGTGTCATGCAAATAAGAAAGCCCACTCGGTTAATGGTAGCTAGTGAAAAGGGGGCGGAAATATGTTCGATGGTTTCGCGTTCAGGCGTTTGCGTTTAGACGGTAGAAAGGAAATTTGACATCTAGGGAACGAAAATAGAAGGAGTCCCTTTTTCTCTCTTTCTCTTTACTCCTGCCTTTTTTCCTTGGATGTGATGTTGGCTTTCCCTTGACTTCCATCACCATTTCTGACACTTTGATACCTGCCCTTTTCTCCTTCGAATACACCATAGGCACGCACACATAAACGCACACCCACACTTTGCTACCGCACCGGGTCATAGATATACAAACCTACATTGGAAGGCAGGCGACGCCTATGGCGCCTCCTGTCAAGCCGTGGCGTCACGGCCCTATTGGCAACAGTTACCGTTATTGGCAGGTGTCGAAAATATAGGAAGAAGAAGAGCAAAAACACACAGAAATGGAGGTGAGGGGGGAAGCGAGAAAAAAAGAGATATGATAAAATCAAAGAAAATCTTGTTCAATTGGCAGATGGCTGAGGAAATCCGGCGAAAGTGGTTGCAATCACTTATATTTTTCTACCCTCTTCTCCCACTTCGATCTCATTTATAAGCCCAATTTCATTGTACTCCTGAGAAGTGTTTGGCATTCTTGTTTCTTCCTTAAGCATTTTCCTATTATTATCTCCATTATCTTTAACATTTCTCCACACGTGCTGTAAAGGTATGTTGGCTCTTTGTCTTTTATGGATGGTAAGGGGAGATTTTAATGGAAAGATTTGGGCGGGGATAAAATCGTGACGTAGTTTGGGACCCCCATGGTATTCACATTAAATGACTTCAATGGGAGATTGACCGTGTCCAAATTAATTTCTAATATTTTTCGTCACACATTATATATCCCTCTTATTCTGTTATGCTCTCTACCTCTCATTTCAGCTCTTTCTCTTTTTTTTTTTTCTCTCTCTCTCTCTCTTTACGAATAAGGGACATGATTTCCACTAATTTGCATATCATTCAAATATCAGGGGGGGGGGAAACACGTTACAGATGCTCTGGATTTAAGTTTCTTGCCACCGATCAACCAACAATAGAGCAATCTGGCTATGCGTTATGGGGACTTTAAAAAACATTGAACAAGAACACGTTTTATCAATTTGATAATTCAACAATAAGCCCCCTCAAAGGCCTCTCTCAATAAAAAATAAAATTAAAATAATTTGATACATGATTTTTCTTTAGCAAGCTGAAAGACATGAAAGATGTTGAGTGTTCAATTCAAAAGATGAATATACTTTTTTTTTTCCAAAATATGAATAATTTCCATATTTTAATCAGTCCATATAAATGATCAGAATTATTGACACTTCGTTGTCATTATGAGAGAATGAACAATATAATGAAATATGGAATGTATGGGACGATGCCTTAACATTGACAAGGACTCATATCGAGTGAAACGACCTAATAACGTATAAAGTATAAAGCGAAGAATCATTAAAAACGTTTCTGGCCCTTGAGATGGATTGCTTATTCCTTCCTTTATATATCAATTAACATGGAAAATTGTGCAAACAATCGTAGTTTAGTCAGTATAGCATTATATAGGCACTCTGTAACTCCTTGAAAACAGGGTTTACAACAGCGAAAAACTGCCTTAACATTGGAATCATTACCCAGTATGACAGACCTTTACCCCTCCGCCATTTTATGTAGAATCCTTGTCGTCTAGTACACCATATGGGACTGTTTACCGTTATGATTATGACTGGTGTCGTCCTCAATTTCTTCCTTGAAGATAATAAGCCTTTCTCCAAAGATGGCTCAGCCAAGAAATCAAAGAACTCCATGGTCTAAGATTTGGCCCCTTTCTTCTCTTTCGAGACGATTCTCGTCGGCGTATGGCCTGCCTTCGCCATCATGGCCATCGCTCAACAAAACCAAACGGCGGTGTGAATACACACCATGAAACAATGGCCCATGCTGGAAACAAAAGAACATCGAGCAGTTGTTCCCTTCAAGATGGGCTTCTTTTGATTCTAAAGATATGAATAAAGAACGATGGTTTTTGGCTTGTCTGATTAAAAAGGAATATAATGGAGGACATAAGCCCAACGAATTAATGTCATCGAGAGTGACCCGACCTAAATGTATAACTCAATCTACTGGATGTTTCCTGAAGGCCGATGCTTTCAGTGAAAAGTGGTGAGTTTGGCGATTCGTATTTACGGCAAAGAATGTGAGCTTGAAACAGAAACGATAATTGGGGTTGACGTAATATCATCAAGCCGATAGCTATTGTATGGTGCAAGCGAGCGAAGCAAAATGTATATGGATGTTTGATTGAAAGAAAGGAAAATGTTTCGTCGCCGTGGCATTGAAAATGAGAGGCGCCGGGGATAACGCGGGTGTAACTGGTTCTTTTATAAAATAACTAAAATCATGTCTCAGTGGAAAAGACTTTCTCTCTCTCTCTCTCTCTCTAATTTTCTTTTACATCTAAGCTTTTATAATGCAGGCCAATCACTTGTCTTCTCCTGAAGCGTGTTCTAGTATTGTGCTCAATATATTGCACGATGAATTCTACGCTTACAATTTTTTTATTCTATGCCGGCATCGATATTAAGTCTGTTGTCGTTATAACACAAACGAAAGTGAAGATTATTGTTTAAGAATAAGCATGGCCTTGCTCCAAAGATCAATGGCTGTGACTTCTATGAAAGCGTTGTATCAACGTTTTTCTTTGATGAATGCACAAAGGCGATGTCAACGAAATGAAGGCAAGACAATAGACATAACAAGCTCGGATTGAATGCCGTCCTCTCTTTGAAAAGGGAAGATTGACAAGATGTATCGTTGATTACAAACTGGCGGAAAGGAATTCTACCAGCCGAGAAGGAGAAAAGCATCTTCAATAAAGAAATAGAAGTGCCTTTCATAATGATCGTGTATTCAGAGTGTTTAAAGGAAGCGGAGATTGAGCCGATGCAAGAAATAATCAGCGCAGCAATGCATTTGATATTTTCTTTCTCTATTCATTATTGGTCATTCATCTTTTTCTACGCTATATGAACAAAATATTGTTTTAAAGAGACTGAATGGTCATCATGATTAAAAAGTCTGAAAGAACCGGATATTTTGTTGAGATAGGGTAATTATAACAAATGGGTGGGAGCATGTCGATTATGTATAGCACAGATGTATTTTAAGACACACACAACTACAACACAAGTTTTCGAGATCATGACATTTAAAAAAAAATATATATATTTTTTTATTTTTTATTTATTTATTTATTTATTTTTTTTTTTTTTGGGGGGGGGGCGCTAAAAATGCTTAAATGCATATCGGCAAAGGAAAATTTGCATATATACAAAACTGTATGCAAAAATGTACACATGGTAATGACTTGGATCAAATACAATTTTTTGACGATATGCCCGCAATAAGCATATCTTTGGCGAAATTTCATTCAAAGTGAACCCGATTAATGCTGTATTTTGACTTAAGATAATATAAAGGCGGATTCATGGTGTTCTAAAGTGAATCGCAATTTGAGGAGAAGAAGGAGGAAAATATACACGCTGTAAAATCGTCGACAGAGGGCGATTTCACCTTTCTGAAACTGACTCATCATCTTAGCAAGATTCTCTTTATTTACCTTAAATACCCTGTTATGCAAAGTAAAGGATTTTTTTTTTTTTTTTTTTTTTGGGGGGGGGGGTTTATTTCATAGCAAAATGAAAAAAATAGTGATGTGTCACACCGTATTTAAAAAAAAAACCTCTCGTTAAAAATCTGGTTAATAAGGCGGAAAAAGAGGAATGGATGGAGGGAGGGATAAAGAAAAAGAGAAGAGCAGGAACAGGGAGAGACGAAAGAGAGGGAAGAGAGATAGATAGAGAGAGGGGATGGCAGAAGCATGAAGAAATGACTGAATTAAAGACAAACAAAGAGACGAATATACATACAAACAAACTGTTCAAACGAGATGGGTGTGAAAGAGACTTTGAGAGAAGGCAAAGGGGTGAAGAAAAATTAAGATGGAGAGACAGATGAAAATAAGGCAAACATAAGATATAAATTCATACAAAAAAGAAGGGAATATAGACTGAATCTGTGATCAACGGAAATGTTTCTAATTCTTATACGACCTTCCACATGCTCTCAAGTAGAACTCGAGTTTGCAGTAACACAAACAATCGTCTATTACTCTTTCAATAATCCCCAAAGTTAGACTATTAAAATGATTGAATTTCTTCTTTTGTTTTGTTTGTTTGTTGTTTTTTTTAGTTCATCTCTAATATCCAAAATTAATAGGAAAATTGGCAAATTAAAAAAACCCTGGGCGATAACATGTGTTTAACACCCAGATCTCTCACTATCCCCACTTACAATACCTTTATTACCCCCCCCCCCCCCTCTCTCTCTCTCTCTCTCCGTATGTCTATTATTCATTCTCTTTACCCTCATCTTCATTTTCAATCCTTGATTGTGTTCATTATCACCCAAACGCCACTGCATTTTAAGTGTGTATTAGAAGGTAAATTGGATTTACCAGGTTAATAATAGATGTGTGCATTCCGACACGGCCCAATGATGGACAAAAACCATGTCTCGCCGTGCATCTATTTGCTTTCAAAGAAAACTAAACATACATATAAATCTAGATTATACATCATGAATTTAGAATGCATAATAACAGAATATGCATCGATGGCCAATAGCTATGAACGCGAAACACACCTCGTCGGACAAAAGAAAATGTCTTCATTTGTTTCGAAATCAAATCGCCGCTTTACGGAGGAAAGAAATATCAGTATTTTCTTGGACCGAATATAGCCATAATTCTTCGTCATCAGCGCATCCATGCATGTTTTTGGCGGCCACCGAAAAAGTGCCGAAATTCGCGCGCTGTTCTAGTTCATGGAGTAATATCTGGGTCAGCTATCTTTGTCCTGGAGAAAATATTGACGTCGTAAACAGAGAGAATTATTGCTGGCAAGCAGACGATCTCTACAACAAGAAATAAAAGGAAACTTCAAAAAAAAAAAGAGAAAAAGACTGTCAGTCTCATGATGAAGGTTAATGAGTACGCGTGATTTGATGTGAATAGAACAAGACAAGGTCGTGGCTTGTATCTTTCTGGTTTGATATGTGTTGTACACCATGTATTGCTTTTCCATCGTGCATTGTCCTAATTTTACCATTTTAACTCTGACAATGTCTCACATTTTAATGATTTGGAAGGGGGCGCATAACCTTAAGCTACACAACAATGTGGACTGAAGAGAAAACTAAACATACATATAAATCTAGATTATACATCATGAATTTAGAATGCATAATAACAGAATATGCATCGATGGCCAATAGCTATTAATCGTTAAAAAATAAGTTGTGGTGATACTATAGGTCTTCTTTCTGCTGGAAAGGATCAAGGTTGTACACAAATGATTTCAAAAGAATCACAACAATTTCTTCTCAGAAAAGGGCAGATGCTTGACAATGTAACCCTGATTACTGACTCATTTCAAAATTGCAATAATTGGGTTTCCATTGAATAGCAAAAAAAGAACGAAGTATTCAATTTTATTTTTCATTATAGAATTCCACATTGTAAAATGTTTTAACAAAAAAACGTTCAGACATGAAATGAAAATAAGTTAATCATATTGATGATGGGGCGGTGTAGTAGAAACATAAATCGTAAGCATAGTAAGGAGGTAGAAAAGAAGAGAAAATTGAAGAACGGACAGAGAAATGTTGGAGGACATTGGGAAATGTTTTTTGACATTTCAGAATATAAATAGATACAAGAGAAAAAAGCTATGCTGATTCTTTATAGTCCCCAGGATTCTAAGTTCCCATCTTTTACAGTCTTCTCCGAGTCATGGTTAACAAAATGTGTAAATATATAATATTCCATTAAAAAACTTTCTGTACATTGATATTGATGTTCAGGTTAATGAAGGGGAAACCATAAGTCAAGTCAACTGCGATTGCGGGAATGCGACAGAAAGAGGGAGGGAGAGAGAGAGATAACTTATATAGAGAAACAGAGATTGGAGAGAGATGGGATAGGAGAAATTTCAATGAGACAAGCAGCGACTCTGTACTTTCGAAGCTTCATTATGACGAAATTGGTCGGTGACTTTACATCACGATGTAATTGTATCATTTAACCCCCGTAATTGACTGGAACCCCAATAATTCGGTTGATGGATGTCCATTGGAAGTCAAACTGACCCCTACGTTCCTTTTTTTTTCTTCCTTCACATCACTCTTTCAAAGTGGTACAGTGGCATAACCCAAGCACCTTCCATTGTTGCGCATACATACACAATGGTTTCCACAGAGAGCTTGAATCACGTCTTTTCTCTACCCCTCGATGACCATTCTACGGTATAGGAGGGATGTATACGTACCCCCCCCCCCCCCGTAATTTCACCGATTCGCTGATGTGATGGGTGCCGCTGGTGGTGATGTTATCTCATGCTGACTCAGATTCAAGAGTGGTCAACGACAAATTTCTGACAACATGGGGGCTGTCGATGGATATGACCAATCGGGGCAAACGATTTTGCAAAGGATCAAAAACAGCCATTCTTCTGCTTAGCCCATATAGGAGACGAATGGTTAAATTTCAAAAATAAAATAAAATGAGATGAAATATAAAAATAAAGGTGCAATCGCCAGACTAGGGTGCAAAATGGAGAACGCTATGACAATGATTGATTGGTCGAGAACTTTTCAAGGAATGGATACTAAACTCATCAATCAGATCTAATGAGTTACATGAACAGTGGTCAAACCACTATATTTTAGTTTCAATCACTCTCTCATGTAAAGAGTGACTGCATCGGTCTTACAAAATGGCCATTAGCCAGCATGATTAAGATATACATTCAAGATGAAAGTATTCATTGGCGTACAGGCAGAATTTCGGGGGGTTGGCTGACGTCGATAACCCGAATATAAAGAAAATCAAGTTTCCAGGCGAAGCGAGTAATATCAATATTTTTACATCTTATATCAGTGGAAACGTAGTTTTGTCATCAATATATTAACAGTTATATTATACCAGATAGTTGGTAATGTCGAAATTCTCGGGGGAGGCTGCAGCCCAGCACCCCTAGTACGCCTATGGAGATACCTGTGTGCAGATGACTGGGGGGGGGGGGTAGAGCATTGTTTTGAAGCTGTGCTTCGTTTTGAAATTATTTTTAACGTTACGGCTATGACTATGAACGAAAATAACAAAAAATAAACAATAATTGCAGCATTATTTATTTCTTCTTCTTTTTTATTCTCTCTCTATCCCTTTTTTTTTTGCCAGTTTCGTTTTGCTGTTGGAGGAAATTAATGGACCTTCCAAATATTGTTTTCTAAGAACGAGGTGAGGCTATTTTTGGTGTTTATTCTTCTTTGTGAAGTAACCATAATAAGAGGTCACATCCGTGCTTGTATCACTAAATCGCGATATTTTGATAACTTTTATTCTTGTTAACAATTGCGGTGTGGCCCATACAGCCTCATGGCAAACAGCTCACCGACCCTCCTCTGATGTATTTAGGTTAATAAAAGACCAAAACTATTTGTTGCTCTCTTATTTTCAGGTGTTCAGGTATTTTTTTTTCTTCTGGACTGACCTATTTACCATTGTTCAAAAACTAATAACGGCACTAACATTATCGATTGCGATGAATAGCTGACACAGATAAACAGATGCGTGAAAAGGCCATTTTCGGTGGCAAGGTTTCTCGACTCAAGTGAGTTATGCCCTTGTTATTTATATTATTTCATGTAACATGCCAGTTTTTTTGTATTTTTTTTTAATTCTTCCTTTTTGGGGATGACTGACAGGCTGTTTCACTTGTCAGGTATCCAAAGCCAATGCTCTTAATTGCTAGCCGCTAGGATATTGTTCGTCGTGGTGAACAATTTCATGCACAGTACACTCTAAACAGAGTTAGGTATTTAAAAATAAACGTGCTTGTTTGTTGGGTGAAATGTTACTCAACATCAGGTAAAATGTACCACTCAGTCGGTAAAATGTACCCAATGTTAAGTACAGTTTTACCCAACAAACATGCATGTTCCCATTTTTACCCAATATGGGTGAAATTTAACCCAAACCTTTTTACAATGTAATTATAGACATCGCAATAATACTGTAGTTTTGTTTTACGCGGTCGTCTTTCCAAAAATCAATGGCGTTGAAATTCAAACCTTGGACTGCTGCTGTTGACACCTACTTATACGAAAGAAGAAAATGTATACATAGCCTGAAGAGAAAACTCTCAAGATCGTAAATGGACTTGGAGGTTGGGTATTAAGAATGGTTTATTGTCAAACACTCGTCCAAATAAGGTTCCTAAAGTTCAGCTGTGGGTCGTCTGCAGCAGATCATTTTATTTTTTTTTTATTTTGACGAGTCAAAGAAAACTATCTTTAGTCCCATTTTTAGATAAAAGATGTGCTCCATTTAAATCCATCAAAGGTATCCTGTGATGTGGATGTTCAGTCGCATTTAACAATTGGATATTAAATGGATGCTATCTGAAAGTAGATCTTCAGTATTTCTGCCTCGCAAACAGTAACAATTGATGCTTGGTATGCACGATTGTTTAACTATGGTAGGGACGTGAGGTTAGAGGCGTTAGAAAAGCAATGTCTATTATCAACGTTCTTTCAATCATGCCAGAAAGGGAAAAGATAAATGATATGGCAACATGATAAAAGACACTGTTAAAATACATGATCTTTCGAACACCTAACCTACTTATTCATTCAATCATTAAAAGTTCTTTTATCTCAATGGTGGGGCAAGGAAGGTATGATGATAAAGGGAACAAATCCGATGGATTAAAGATGGGTATAAATCAAGCTGCATGTCTGTCTACCTAATCCATTTTCTGATCTATTTCCAAATTTTTATCCATAAGTCATTCCAAATAGCAAGCGGGATTAGATCATTAATCACTATGATAAATTATGTTTATGTTTGAACGGAAACAACTAGTCAAACGATGTCTCTCTTGAGATATACAGAAACATACATTAATTTCAATGCTTTTCGTTACAACGTCAGATTTAATATTCATTCATTTGATATGTGTCAACAGTGATATACATATATACATCCGGTCATAAATCTTTATCTAAAATTCTATAAAATGTATGATATACATTAAAAGACCATGGTAAATGTCCTTATATCAGTAGTACAAAATGCATTTAAAAGGAAAAAAAGACAGACTTTGAAAGAAAATGTTAATTAGTGTAAGACAATATCTGAAGTAACAAAGTAAGGGGTAAGCGCAAATTATATTTTGGGACTTGTGCTGGTACATTTAGCATGAAACAGATAGACATTCGAATAGTAACAAATGACCCTCCATCTCACTGAATTAATATTGCATTCTTTCACAGATAAAGACAGCGTCTTTTAGTGCGGACGGTTTTGGGTTTATTAGCTTTTACCTTCGAGCTATTAAACTTGGCTGGAATTTGTTCATTTACCTCGAACAAACACCTATGAAATTAATTTGATAGGATACTCTTTTGCCATAAGGTTTGTGCAACCTCTCTCGATGCTTCCCGTCATGATATTCTCAAATTTTATTAGTATTATGTTATAGATTCTTAAAATTCACATAGATTTGATACTATCATACACCCTGTAGATTTTTAATTTCCTTTTTTTTAACTGGCTCGATAGAATTTCTAGATGGTTTTATTACATTTTCAGTGTCACAAAATAACAAAATACTATCGCCCCGTATTATTGGACATGTTCTTGACTGACTTTCACAAGAAGGTCATGGAAATACAATATTAAAAGCTGCGTTTTCGTCTCTTTGACTTTCCTTTAATATTTCCTAAAGAAACTCTAAGAAGTTAAGGACAAATCAGATTGTTAAGGACAAATAAGATGGTTGGCTTAAGGCGTTGGTAGGCTTTTCAATTCGGAATAATCGATAAAGTGTCGAGGATTATTCCTTTTTTAAAAATAGTTTTTTGACCTCCACATCGTAAGTCGTATGGGTGAAATGAGACATTGAGATTCGTCTTACAAAATTAGAGAGAGTAATATTTGTGGCGGTTATGTATTTCTAAACAACTTATTTTGAAAGGAACGCTTGCCTGCTCGCTAATGTTAGGTTTAAATCAGTGGCGGGTTTTGTAGCCTCTGTGCGACCTTCGTGTTGCTAGAAAGAGATGGAGAAGAAAATATGAAACATGCTTTCCTGCCAAATCAATATTTCAACGATTCTGTTTGCACCATGTTCGAGGCATATCCTCTGATGATAAATGAAATATGATTATTGTTCAGCTTAATCCACCTTGCATCCCTCAGCACAGCGTGAGGTGGCGTGTGTCTAGCCCGCCCGTTCTGCCGAGGCGAGGCGCAGCCTCAATGCTGCCTATAGTGGCGCCTTTGAATGCTATCTTCACCACCAAGCGCACATTTCTGGCGCCGTAAGCATTAGTTTGGTATTTCTGTCCGTAGACTTTATACGATGTGTGCGGTGTGGCGCTTCGTGTATGTGAGGAGTCAAACAAGACGGTCGCGCGCACGGCGCGAAGTGATGATGGGAAACTAAACTTGGCAATGGGGACACTTTCTACATACATGTACCCATTCTTCGCGGCGGCAGTAATGCAGAAAAGGCGAGTGAATGGGCGATAATGCCTCTGCGCGTTGTTAAAAGGAAAATGTTCTTCTTAGAGTCTCGCATTTTCACTAGGTGGTGCATTTTGTTGTATTGAGAGATCATACTCAATTTTCTCGAAAAGGCTTAGCATTTTCTTTCTTTTTTTCCTCTCCCGGAGGAAAGGGAGTCATGATAAATAAACGAACAGTCAAACATTAAGCCCTTTAACGAAATCAATGAAATTGAGCGTGGTTTGTCGTACATTGTCCTTGATGAATTGTCGGGGATGTCCTTCCACATCAAAAGAATCTTGGTTTATTGTGCTATGATTTATCGGCGACGCGACGGTGATATGAAATGGGTAGAAAAAGACAGCCAAGCAGAGAGAGAAAATCGTCTTATTTAGCTATTTTCGCTTAATACTCGCTCAAAAGCTTAAATCCATAATTTATTTTCTAGTCTTTCCATTTGTGTTTGTTTATTGTGACTGTTATAATGAAACCCATTAGCGATGTACGATAATGCTTCACCGCCATTATGGTTGCCAATGTCAACAATATTCATATTTCAAAGCTATTCCATCTTCATGATTTTGTTCGCGCTCTTAAACAAAATAACCCGTTGTAAGTATAAGGCCTTTTAATATGTTCTTGTCCCTATACCAACTTCTGTCTTTTCATTATGTCTAGTTTGGTCTTCTTCATTTTAATTATATTTCAGAGTTTCATTTAAAAGTTTGTCAGATATTTAAAGGGAAGAAAGGTAAGCACGTCACCAATTTTAAAGTAAATCTAAAAAGACATTGTATTCTTATCATTGGAGCTGACAGTGACAGATTTGTAAGTGAAACTATAATTATGTATTCCTGTATATATTTATATAGTTTTTTATTTCTTGGAAATGAATTGAACATAAATCTATTCTCAAATGCTCAGAAATACATCGGTATGATTCTCGCAACATCTATCAAATGTAGTGTTTAAATTAGCATCTTATAAAACGCTGCTAAAAAATAATACAAAGGAAACATATTCACGTTTAGTATAACCTACATTTTTTGAAAAATCTCTTTCTCTCTCTCTCAAGATTTTTTTTTTTGAGGGGGGGGGGATCCCATGACATTTTGACAGACCTAATGGCCGACAAAGTGACAGACTTATTAGCAAATGTTGGATATTACAAACATTCTTTTGAAAAGCGGTGGCTTTAATGCATGGGTGAGTAGTTTCCTCCATCGCCCATTGCTGGTTCCATTATCGGCAATCTATCTCCATACCTGAGAATCAACTGTTTTATATTCTACGATCCAATTATCAAACGTTTCCTACCAAGGAGAAAGAATCTAAATCAAATTGCTCTCTTTCAGGTCCCTGTTCTTCAATACAAAATGGACAAAAAAATCATCCCAATTTCGGTGATGAGTATAAAGTACACTCTCTTGTCTTTCTCCCGTCTACATCATCTATCTCCTTCATAACGCCCTTATCTTATCTCTTCACGACTTGTCATCTTGAATGGCGGTCCTCGTTGTTTCCATACCAATGCACCCGATAAATTATTGTTCTTACGCCTGACTTAAGCCCCCAACTCTATTCCTACAATGCTCAACTCTGCGTATGAGGCATCCATCTTTTTTGCCAGTCATAAAAATCCCTTTTGACGTCGCTCAATCACTTCTGCTACAACAAACACATTCACGCAAAAACAGGTATAATGCCATTATCAACTCTTCAAGTATCTTAACCGTTTAATGTATACGTCATTCTGTTTATTCGTTGGACTTCATATCATCTTCGAACGTTTTTGAAACTCTTCCGCACATTAGACAATGTCATTTACTAGATTGAAGAGAGTCATTATGAATTGAAAATAAAGTTTTGACATTCATCAGATAGGTAAGCTCCTTGCTCTTTTTGCCAGAACCTTTAAGTTGATGATATATCTAGATAATTATGATGGAGCATCCAATAGTCCGTAATTACAAAAATGTGCATGCATTTCATTCTTCTATTTCGTTTTTAGATGATAGTACACTTAACATCCTTAAAGTCTACTCGTCTTCCTCGTCCCCACCCAACCCTTCTCGTTATCTCTGTTTCTTTCACTCTTCTCTCTCTAACAGACAGGGATTATTAAATGAAGGCATCAAGGACAGTATACCAAAACTTTCAAGACGTAATTCATTTTATTTTTATTTTTATTTATTTATTTTATTTATTTTTTTTTTTGGGGGGGGAGGGTGGTTATGTTTATGAAGATTATAATAATATTAGATGATCGTTTCGATGATGATGACGATGATGATGGTGGTGGTGGTGGTGGTGAAGATGACGCTGGTGATAATGGTTAAAAAATGATGGAGAAAATGATGAGAAATGATGTAGATGCATATAGATAGTGATTGCTAGTTAAATGTTTCTATGAATGACCAAAATGAAATATCACAAGTTCACAACAGCTTATTCCTCAGATTTAGAATACACGTTGTATAGATCTTCATTGATAAAAAAAACATGTATTCAATTGCAATACATCAGGATTCCTGTTTCAGTTAAACCCCTTTATAAATGCCCTTTTCGCTTGGTTCAGAATCTTCACAACGATCTGGACGACTAACCTGGCGAACAACATGGCCTTACATTAAGATGGTAATCATGATCGTTACATTATAACGGTAATGATCTTGGTAGAGTCATACAAGGATATCGGCTCCTTCATGGCTGAAACGGGATCGAGATGATGATCATCATTATTAACAACCAGTTACCATGGTAACCGAATAATCAAAAGGCGTAAAACGTGATGGCAGACAGGGTGGTGGACAATTTCAAGCGACTCATCTTAAAAACATTCAAGTGAACCGTGGACATGATCATGATGGTGGAGGACCTTCAGAGGCGTAGCGTGGGTCCATGGGGGGCACTGCCATCAGTAAGGGGCACCGGTGGATGAAATGTAAATTGACAAGGCCACTGATTAAGTGGAGGGTACGGGAGAGGTCTTATCATCTTCTTAATTACGTTTACTTTCCCATCCCCCTATTCCTTTCCCTTTCCTCTTTTGTTTCTTTTTTTTCCTTCGCCATTTGAATGGGGGCACGTGCCCCGTCATGCCCCCGTAACTACGTCATAGCGGACCATGATTCTAACCAGTAACCGCTTGTGATGCTAAGATGGCGGTTAGATCTCCGGATGGGGGTGACGATAAACATGATAAAACAGAACTTTGGAGCTGAACTGGTGGAAAGGGGACAACTCCAACTCACGAATCAATAAGGTAAACAGGCAAGAAGGAGATAGTGGGTCTGTGAGCTCATGCTTAAACTAAATCTAAAGCTGTTGGGCAATGATAAAGCTTTGAAAAAGCAGACTTAGCTGGTGCGCAGACGACATTTTTCCTTCCGCATCTCTGCGCCCGCCAAATTCACGTTCCAATAATTTCGGGAAAACACGACAGCGTTGTTTCCCTTTAAAGGTATGGTGGTACTTCATTTAAACCATATTAATCCAACTTAAAACCGGTAACGAGAATACAGACGATAACTACCCAAGGTTTTTGGAGTGCTTTTTCCCCCTAGTATTTCTTAATTTGTATACACAATCATGTATAGTTTTATATTTCCTTTTTTTTATGAGAGATGTTTAAATCTGGCGAGTATTTTATCAAAGGATCTACAAGGTAATGAATTATACATAACAACATCGCATTCCTTGTTCTTAGGATGTAGTGTAGCTCTTTGTAAATTTTGCCTTTCATTTGGCAAGGAGTTATGGCACAATCAAGGATGCCTCCTTCAGCAAGAAGGTTGTTAAATAATGGAAATGATGAACGCTCGTAAATAAAAACAATATCATTTTTCGATTTCAAGCTCGAAAAAATTATGGGATCAAAATACTTATATTCCAAAATAGCTTTCCGGGTAATTGATTGATTTCATTACCCCGCCTTTCGTATACTGAGCCCTCCATTATTTTGAAAACAAGCAGATTTCGTCCTCTCTAAAATCCCCATCGAAATTTATCGAGGGCCAAAGGAGAATTAATCCCTTAAACCGATATCTGGGTTACGTGAAGTAATTTGTCGTGATACTAGGTCAAGCGGTTCATAATCGGGTGATGAGACGCAAAGGCGAGAGCATGAAACAGAGAGACAGAAAGAGAGAGTGGGAGAAAGAAAGTGGCAGATAGAGATAGATAGAGAGAGAGGGGGAGAGGGGGAGAGAGAGAGAAAGAGATGATAGAGCTACACATGTATCCACTACAGACCAAAGTTTTGTCACATTGACAGGGATACACAGGAAGAGGCAGGGAGAGAGAGAGGGGGGATGAAATAGTAAATAACCCATAAAATGTTATTAAAATATGTCTATATGCGACAGTGAGATAGAGGTCTCTATGACAATAAACAGTAAACAGAAAGAGAAATAGAAATAGAGAGAGGGGAGGGAAGGGGAGATGAGATGGAGAGATATTCAAACAAAAAGACAGAGACAGAGAGAGAGCGGATTGTAATGTTATGGGGGAAAGTATATATATATATATATATATATATATATATATATATATATATACATAATATTATACACACATGAACCCTTCCCGATCAAATTACAAACTAAATAAGTAGGCAGACAGACAGACAGACCGACAGACAGACCGACATACATAACATACAAAGACATAGATACAGATATACAAAACATCTAGCATTGCTGCATTCTTTATACGATTATTTTTCATTGATTTACCTTGATTTCAAAATGTATATTTTAACTTCATCTTCACGATCGACTTCAAATGCTAAAACGAAACATGTAAATATATCGCATCCCTGATGTCTAACGCAGGGAAGACACAGTGACACAATCAGGTGTTTAGATCAGGTGTTAATCAAGGGGTGCTATCTTGTAACACCTTGAGTGTAAGTATAGTTACCTTCATGATGTAGGTCATTAAGGAGTGACCAAAATCATTTAGTCATTGCGACACCGATCCTCTCATAGCGGGTAAGAAGAAGGAGGTGTAAACAAAGAGGACAGAGAGACTAAGAACGAAGAACAGAAAGAGAAAAGGCCTTATTTACAGGGTACCAAATCATATAAAACAATAATTCGTGTGCAGTTGGAATGAATAAAATCAACCACTGGCATTCTGTGGGTTGAAGGTTAGGAGTATGAAGAAAATATAGGTAACATAAATCCCAAGCCGTACTTGTTTTTCATGCGCGTCCTAAATTGTGCGTGCGCGTACGGGTGCTCAGTCTACAAGTCGTTTCTATATATATTGATAGTGTGTTTAAATTTGCGATATCTCTTTGTAGAATTGATATTTGAAGTTCATATTTTGAAGAAAAAAAATAGCGAAATAGGACCCCTTACATGCAGAGCAAAACTGGTTGGTATCCTTTTTGATTTGTTTTTTACTGTGCTTTTCATTCTCTTGTTGAATTAACTGTTAGCTAATGCAAGATTAGTTTCACCATGATCGAAATAGGCCCATAATACACAAATGGGACTTTTTTTTAAATCTTGTACTAAAGAATACCTGAGTATACTTAACTCAAACTTTTTTATCAATATGATCAATGATGTATACGCCTAGGAACTTACAAACTTCAGGACATACGGGTATTAACCATCTTTAATCCCCATAGATGTAGGGATTAATGAGTCACCATGCAATACACACGGACAGCCCTCGCTGGACAACTAATCATGTACATGTATTAACATGTAGGCCTTTGTGAATAATAGTTTGACCAAGACAGAAGCGAGATGACACGCTCGCTGTGGTCATGTCTGGATATAATTCCGCCGATTATTAAACTGGAAATGAACGCCAACTAGCATAGGACGTGCATCGCCTGAGGCTACTACTGAAAAAAAGCCCCTGACCAGAAAACACTAGGGTGGGACTACAGCGAGTGTCCTGACCGAACTTCGGAAACTCCAGGGAGGGAGGACGGAGAAAGAAACAAACGTGTGCCAGGAACGGACTAACCGTTTAAACCTGGGGAGGAAGAGAGGAGAGAAAGGGGAAGGAACACCAGAAATTGCTGCTTTGTCATCGAGTGATTTAAACTTTCCTCTGACTGCTGGCTTGGTTTGGCTTGAATTAATGATTGTGTCTGAGTAACGAAAAACCAGACAGCCTCAGGCGATAACCTCCCAAAATATTAAGAGATATATATCCTTTTTAGACTAATTAAAACCAGCTTAGTCTCTTCCCTCATATTCATTCTCGTTATAGTTTCGTAACTTGTATTTTGATTCGCGTGGGCTGTGCCAGACTTTATTCACGGAGTCGGTTGTTAGTCATGAATCGCGGGAAGAGGGGTATTCTGTTCAGTGGAATATATATTATAACCTTTTCTCTCTCTTATTTTAATTCTTCGGTACTTTTTTTTTATTAACACTGGGAGATTAAAAGCAAACATAATAGAGAGAATATACCCGTCTTCTAATTTGAAGTGGTAATGTTTTCTTACAAGTTTAAAACAAGTTGGAGGGAGATTCGAGCTGATACTCTGTATTGATAAAGCTGAAATAAGCTCGCCAATACATTGCTATCTTACATAAGGACAGCTAATAAGTAAACTAATTTCTAGCTACGTAACTCCATATATATGTATATTCGCATATGCAATGATATCAGAGCACTTCATATAAACCAATTTTTACAAAATAATTTCGTCCTCATCTCGAAATTAAAAAAAAGGCTTTTTCCCATACACTTTCACCTACTTCTTGTTTAAAAGTTCTTTTTAAATCATTACAAGTTGTACATCCTTTTAAAGATATAAAATTAAATTTAACTGAATTACTATGATATCACAATTCTTTTACACTAATTCTATTCAAATGTCTTTCATAATTTCTATTCCCGCTCATTTTCCTTGATCGTGGCCGACAACTATACATTCCGTTTCTACAAATTATGGACCATTTCTTTGAATTCTCCTGTCTTTTATTCATTCTTAAAAATATTGTAATTAAATTATCTATTCTATAACAATTTCCTGTAATCTTATTCCTATAACTATTTCCCTATTTCTCACCTCTCAACAATCTCTACAAGTCTTCTAAGCTTTTTTCATAATATAAGTATTTTCAAAGTTTGTCACATCTATATATCTTACTCTCCCCCTCTCTATCTCCATATTCTCTTCCTCTCTGTTTTCCAAATTCAAAGTGCACTCCGAGATATACATGGCTGAGTAGATCATAATTCAATAATGCCACTTTGATGCTTTCTCCAAACAGAATATGACTAGGACAAAACATTGTGACGAGGAAAGGGCAACAACTCTAGCGGGTATCCAAGGAGAAAACGTACTCCAGAGAGAGGGAAGACAATCAATTATTCTCACCATCATGACCACCTGTACAATATGTACCTTTTAGCAGCTCTCCTTGGCGCTTGCCTACGCGCCAAGAATGACAAAAAATCGACAACAAGAAATCAAACTTCGCTAGATGAAAAAAAAAATGGAGGTGAAAAGAAAGAAATAGAGGGAAAAATATAAGCATGTCCATGAATGGAAACGGGGATCAATCGTTGACTGTAAATTGCAAAATGTTTTGACGCTTTTACTGAGGGTCGCCGAAGAAAGAGAGAGAGAGAGAGGAGCAGAAACAAATCTTGTTAGACACATTTGTCTTGATCACGTGATTTCATGAAATTAAACACTAGTCTGATTGACCAAATATCGACTCGTTTCTTTTCATCTTCGGCGCGACAGCAAACCTGCGCTACTTTGTGCAGACAACAGAGTTGTTGCTTCATTCTCGTCGGTGTGATCGATGTGAACTGCTGGAGATCGCTTCTTTGTGTAATCTTGAGGCAAGCCCAGAGGGAAAAAGTACTCGGTTCTTATCTAACAAAATCATGTCTCTCATAGAGGAGAAAAGTAATGACGTAATACCAAAACGAGGTCTAGCATTTTAGCAGTTTTACAGTATTTACTTGTTCTTTGATTAGAAGAATTATTTCAGAGTGCCTTAGTACAAAGAACTTAGCTGTATTACTCAAAACAACATATTTAGACAATGTAACCATGATCAAAAGATTGAAAGCAGTAAATCTTCTTTATCATATAAGCTTTTATTTTTCACTTCATCTCTGCCATACAAGCATTACAGGCACTTTGCAAAAACTCACAACAAATTAAAATCCTATGCTATGCTCAAACGGCGTTTATCTCGGTCATAAATCTCCAAGATTTGCTTTGTTCCCTCGACAATTTGTTAATCGAATGAAAAAATCATGAGACCATCGCTGTTTTCAGAAGGTGCAGACGTGCGAAAATTAAAAACCAAACCAGTTTGTGCAATAAAAGATAACGAATAAAAATTGAAACGTGCCACTTCTTAGCCCGCAAGCGGGTAAAAGCAGGTTCTAAAAATGCAATTAAGATCTCATAAACAAGTGTCTGTTTATTATACAACCAAAGAACCCTTGTTGTGCAAAAACGCTAAATCTGAGATAAAAATGGTAATGGAATAGGAAAAAACCAGGTACAATCGCCGAATTTATGATCCTTGATTACGACATGCATTAAGTTGATGCAACAATATTTTGTAAAGTAATTCACTTGTAGGCAAATGCTTTCTAAATAAGCCTTTTACGTACAATGCAGGTCACAGTACTATGGGCTGTATATCGTCGTGTGATTTTGTTTTAAGTGTTGTTTTTTGTCGAATCATGCTAAGTGTATGTTTGGTTTAAAGATGGCATGTATTTCATTAAAGTATATACTGATGTCAGAAAGTAATTGAAATTGAAATTGCGTATTGAAATTGTATATGTAATTTACACATTGGCACCTTCAGGGTTGCTATTTCCCACGAAGAATGTAAGGATGATGCAAATTTGTGATCACGAACAAAACCAAAACATCAGGATGTAAACAATAGCAAAACATAGCCTGAAAATTTTTAAGATTTTTTTTTTGTTTTTTTTTTGGCAGGTATATGTTTACATATATTATTCACAGGATTATTACGTAAAATGTGTGTGTATTATAGATTTTAGGAATAATCATTTCCTTCACGGATCGTGTGTGGAAAACACAACCGTCATGATTGAAGGCCTCTTTGACACACTTGGTTGGTTTCATATACAGCCCTGGAAAGAATTATTAGACCAGGGAAGTGTTACTTCCCTGATTAGACCAAGCTTCTGTAATAAAGGTAGTAATAATATGCATTCAACTAATGAAAATGCTATGTCTTCGTATTTCATTGAATGAATAACAAATTCCAGCAATTGTACCTTGCTTTCATGATATATTTTATTTCCTTCTTACCACAAATATAACACTTTCAGTAACCATTCTTTGTCTAATATTTTTTTGCATGGCTGTATGGGTTGAATGGCTGGTTGGTTGCTTGCTTGGTTCTTTTACTCATTAGCTGTTGTGACGTGGCTGTACTACATTTGGTGCATTTCCATATTATTTTGATAATCTGAATACAAAGGTTATTTTGATTGTTTCGGAATACATGAACATCTGAAATACAAATCGGGGCAGAACAAAATTAGTTTAAATTAAAAAAAAATAAGTTTTGATTTTCATCTCTTGAGACAGGCTCTGTCACATGAACCGTTTATCAAAGTTCACATTTTCTTCAATGTCTACCTCGTAATTTCCATAAATAGTAAAATAATGTAATGTTTCACAAAAGGTTCATGCATGTATACATTTGATGAATATTATACACCCAATATACCACATTAAGAACATAACTGTCGGATTTTTACGAGCAATGTAGCTGATTAAAATCAGGATTTCAGAAACGTTTGCTTGAGTCAAACTCATTGATCACAAGCCATGTTGCATGTATTTTGTAATTTGGAAAGCTTGGTATGCGCCATTGACTTATAAAGATGTGCTCTATGCCATACAAATCGTAATTATTACCGGAGTGCACTTCGTTTCATTTTGCACAAGAGGCGATATAGCTTTGTTAGAAAATAACACTGGTTCAATATCTACAATCATCTGACAGCAACTTATAGGAGTAAACATTCATAAAATGCTGATTCTTTATCTTGAATTGTGAATAAGCAGACACTTATTTAAGAATTTAAGCATTTTAAGAATATTCCGTTTCTCCCAGCCTGATCTCCCGATGGCCTGACGAACACGACGTTGTGAGATGGCGCCTGACTACGAAATATGAAGACGGCAACTGCAGCTTGGAGAAGAAAGTGTTTTACTCCTGCTATAGCACTCTACTTTTATCTGCAATATGGTTATAGGTTCTCTATTATATTTCATTTAGTCATGTAATGGCATGACAAAATTCAGAACATGTCTTCAAGTGACAGCCGAAAAATCCAAATGATATCTGATTTTGAAAGATGTTTTTTTTTTTCGGTCAGGAAATATTCAAACAAAATTCTTTCCGTACGCCTTGCCCCTCTCTCTCTGAAAAATTCCTTGTTTATGTACTACTGCATCATCGCATATTATCTCTTCTTCCTTCTTTAAAGTTTCAATTTTATATTACACCTTCAAATTCTATAGATGCCTTCAAGTTTTTCATTTGACACAGTATGGTATATATATATGGTATTTTGTTTTATCGGCTTCTTCTTTCTTAGTTCATTTTCCGCTTCCTCTCTCTCCTTTCTTTTCCCACATTTTCTCATTTCACGTTCTTTCCCTGTGGGGGATTTTCTTATATGTCTTTCTAGTACCCATTATGCATATATATTCTCGCACATATCCGCCTCCTTTTCTATCCTAATGTTATTCCCCCTTAGAGGAAAAAAAATCAGTACTTTTCGTTAATCTTCTATTACTTTCAGTTTCCATGTTCATACTGCATGTGTTATTTCTTCTTGATGTTTTACTCTTCGCCTAAACCGTCCTCCTCCTATCCGTTCCCATAGCTCTCCCATGTCCCTTATCGTATACTTCTTTCATTTCGTCATCTTTATACTGAGCATGGAGATTTCGGTCAGTGACACACCATCACCGATACTCGGCCATCTTTCATCGTCTGTTTCTTCTTCCAACAACTGGGTATCATCTTCTTCATAGCCAAGATTCAGATGAGTTCAAGCGAGGCAATGTTGTCTCTCGGTCGCTACCATTGGTATCTATCCCCTCAAAGGCTTAATCCCACATTGATCATTACAAAAATAAACGCAAAATATAAAAAAAAACGAATACTGACATACATGCACCTATTGAATTGAAACGCTGTCATGTGTTCTGTTTCAAGGTGACTCATTGAGAAATATGATTGGTTGAGAGCGGTCACGTGATCGATGAAGGACGAGACATTTCTAGGTTGGTCAACATAGGCTGAAATTCTAATATCTGACCCATTTGGATTCCAACAGACAGATGACTGGTTGAGGGTTTATCACGTGACTGATGCGGAAGGAGACTATTCATTTGTCGTCAACACCGTTGTATGATATATCCCTTTTTCAGAAAATCCATCGGCATTCCATATTCTATTACAAGTCGCTTCTAGGTTATGTTTGAAAGTTCAGCAGGTCTTTATATTTTACCATTCATTAAGATTTTCTCACAACATTCCACACTATGAAATGTAAGTTCTAAACTAAAATAGAAGACGTATCCCCAAATAACCTGCCATATAGTTTATCGAGACTTTGTCTCTTATCGAGCTTATCGAGTTATTGGTTATCTGGACATCTCATACCCATAGCCATGAATCGTTGACAAAATGTTTGTACATGTCTATATAAAGTGTATTGTTCGCAAAATTTTCCTCTATCCTTTAAAGAGGCAATGCGGACTGAAATTAGTGTTACAAAGATACATTGATTATGATAAGGGAGAAGCTAAGCATGGTAAGGCAAAATACCCTGACGCACATCCCAACAAATGAAACTGGAATCATAGTATCGGGAATTTTCCATTTACCCCTTCTCATGCCCACGCCTTAGCTTCATTGTTTTATCAATGCCTAGATTGAAGAAGAAAAGTTTATCATTTATCATATTACATATCTTGCTTCTAACGTGCAGTGTTCTTTGCCCCACACATGTGATTTTAGTTCATGTTAGTTCTAACTCCCAGGAATACGAAAGTATCAATTTCTAAAATTGAATTACTTTTCGGATAGACGGAAGGTTGGCACCGAAACACATTCGAAAGTATAACGCACTATCCTACCCTAATCTCTATATTTTGACTCATTTTCGTAAATCGCTTGGCTCGTGGGGATCAAAAGAAGTATCCTAACTTTAAAAGAAGATACCAACTATGAAGAAGCGTCCCGATTGCAGAACTCTGAGTGCGTTCCCCCCGTCTAGGAAGCGGGTCTTCGAGTGTGGCAATTTGTCTAACCTATATTCTCTCGAGTTTCTTTGATTGACTCTTTGTTGACAGTCATCCGTCAATACTGCAATGTAACCCCTTTTCATTCCCCTCTTTAACTTCTACTTAATAAAGCATTAGTATCACATGGCAATTGGAGGCAACAAACTGTAACATTCTGTACCTAATCTTGTCTCTCACTCATTACTTTATTCGTCATCAACAACTGTAATAATTCGGTCTTGCTTCTTCTTAGTCTGACTGCGGTTCATGATTAGTTACTCTTACCCTGTAAAGAAATTGCACTTTTGCTGGCTTCTTGCTTTTGAAGTGTTGAACATAGTAATAACAAATCGTGCATTCACCAGATACTGTACATATTGAATCTGAGTTATGACGCAAAAGATTTTAACTGTCTGCATGTGGTACTGACATACACCTGAAAGGCAAATGGTGATTTCTTTTACGACTGTGTGTGTCATATGTCACGATACTTATATTACATTGACAATCAAACACCAGAACAGCTACTCTATGATCTATAGTCCTTTTCATCGTCGGGTTTTTTTTTTTTAATAATTTAATCTAATAATCGGAGGGGCGTTCGTAATCACAATCAACCTTGGCTATACTTGATCACATTCTGTTCACGCCATTGTTTTGCACGTATAGCTGAAAGGTCTGTCATGTAGATCTCTGTTTGGATACTGGTTTGGGGCATTCGCTTCTGGCGAAACACAATGCGCGCGCCTGTCACTTCCCGCCCTACCAGCCCATACATCAAAGTAGATGTGCTATCAGCGCGCGCGTGCCTGCGAGCGCGAACCCGCTAATCAAGATGGCCGCTGCGGGGAAATAACTTGGGCAAACCGCGTGGGGGAGGGTTCCATTTCATCTTCAACTTATTAGCCGTCTGTGTCTTTACGTTGAACGGGCCAATATTATGCCGTTTCGCTCTTTCATTTGAACCTCTTTTACAAACCAGTGTGACAGATTAACTTCAAACATTTACACTGGTCTAGAAATAGCTGTGCTACATTACGAACAGTTCATTTTGACATAGTTCCTTGCACTTTACAGTTGAACTCCTTGTTTGTTAACGTGATGACTCGACGCATGTCTGATATATTTAGGGAATGTTCTCTATACTTTTGAAAGGCTTCAGGAAATTGTGTGTCCAATGGAATCAGTTCATTTTTGGCTTGAAATGATCACCAATCGAAATGGTTCTAGATTTGAACGTCACATCCGGGCACCATTAATTAGAAGAGCAAAAAAAAAAATGAGTTACAATATTGAAATAAGGAAGAATATTACGAAGAACGCGTATTTCATCGACTTCCGAAACATGTAGGGACTAACGGACAAACTAAGCAACTTTTATCACTCGCACGGTATCAATATGGACCATTATATACCAACAGCTTGACAGTCCGGGGCACTGGAAAAACAGACATAGATATTAAAGGAAGTGTCGATCACCTCACAAAAAAGACTGCTAAGAACTGATTTCTCTTTGTCATCCAGAAAGTCATTTTGTGAGTAAAATGAAACAAAACACTACAGATAAAATAACGTCCTGTTACCGAGATTAATAATGCTACATCGTCCATATGAGGCGTTTGATAAAAAAGGGGAGATTTTCTTGATTTTATGTGTTCAGTTTATTGGGGCTAGTGAGCAAGAAACACTGAAGGTCTACTTTAAGGAATTCATCATTATGTCAGAATGATTTATCTCTCAACATTCTGACTGCTTCTTTGTTTCCAAAAGTCGTGCAGACGGCACTAAATGGATTAATCGGTAATCGCATTTTCACTGTTATTGTTGTTTTTTGCACTTTAGTTTTTATAGTTTGTAATCATACGCAAAAATGATAATTATCTATAATTTGTGCAAGCATGGAATCTGAGAACGTCTTAAGAAAGTATTTTCTGGGAATTCATTCAAGATATTTTCCCTATCGCCCTAAAATTATTGCATTTTCCCATTAAAATCGAAAGCAAAGCTCAAATCAAGGAGAGTTAAGGTCCATTAAATACACAGATCTCCATGAAATTGAGATATATACACGTCTGGTAGGATCCTTGTCGATAATGCATATTACACAAGACAAATACAAGTGCATTCGACTCGGCCAATATTTTCCTAGTAAGTTATAATAACCCTCTCCAACAGAAGAGAAAGCAAGAAAATATCGAAAAGTACAAGTTCGCCAGTTTAACATAATAGCATATTTGTGCGAGGGAATGTATGATGAATGAATCGGTCACTGATGTAAATAATGGATTGCGACACTCGCGAAAACAAATAAGAATTGATTTACAATTGATTAAAGTTCAAATGACATGAGGGAGAAAAAATACGGATCATGGTTATTGCTGGCACGCTTTAGCCGCCTGGCCGGGCGAAGAAAATTCATCGGTTATCTGCTGTCTCTTTCTCTTGAAATAGCGTGAAGTGAGACACGGGGAAAGGGCATGGAAAGAGATGAAACTGTTACAGCAATATATTTTTTTATTTCAAACCATTATTTATTTTATAGAATTTTCAGTTTTCATTCGCATGAGATAATTTCGTTGGAGCAGGACTGGAGTCACAAAGAGAGAAGAGTTATAATGCTCTGGTCACAACTGATTGTGCGGGTTTTTACACTTGCGTGTCCAGTGTCGCGCTGTGGGCCAACTCCTGCAATTCGTACGTTCTCAGTTTGTCATGTTCAAAACTGTGCAAATTTCTGCGTCTCGTCTTGCAACCTCCTCATTAACATACCCCTCTTACCTGCCAGAACTCTTGAGGCGAATGTACAGTCCCCGTACAGGTACTGTGCAACCGACTCGCGATATTTCACGGCTCAATATAGAGCCATGGTCTTCGTGAGACCTCCGCAAGAAGCCCGTACGCGCGATGCTCGCAAGAAGCGCATGTCACGTTCATTCATCAAGACATGTAGCCACACGCAGAGATAATTGTCAAAGGTTGGTCACAACCGGTCGTGCACCTCCCTGCGTGTGGTCTGCTACGGATTTCGCAGAAAATCCTTGCGTCGCACGCACGGGTCCTCACGTTTTTATCCAAGCACGTAGGAGCACGCAGGATACGCAAGGAGGCTGTTGGACATGGCTACATGTTCTGATAAACGCACGTGACGCGCGCAGCCATCGTATTTCCTGCACGTGCTTCTTACGTTCATCGCACGGGCTCTTTGCGGAGGTTTCACAAAGCCCATGGCTCCATACGGAGCCGTGACATGTCGTGCGTCGGTTGCACGTCAGTTGAACGTACCTGTGCGGGGTTGTACGTTCGCCTCAAGAGTTCTTGCAGGTAAGAGGGAGTATGTTAATGAGAAGGGTGTAAGACTCCCAAGAAGGTCCAGAGAGGTGCACGACTAGTTGTGACCATGACAAAAGAAGGACGTACGAATCACAGGAGTGGCCCACAGCCGATCGCAGCTGCGGACACGCACGATCAGTTGTGACCATAGCATCAGACAGGCTCCCTGCGTGTCTTGGGTGCTCATACGTGCTTGGAAAATGTGGGGACCCGTGCGTGCGACTCAAGGCTTTTCTGCGAACTGCGTAGCAGACCAAACCTTCACAGTGAGGTTCAACATGAGGGGCAGGAGATATGTGAAAAATTATTCAAAATGAAAATCAACATTTCGAAAATATATAACCTAAATTTTCTTCCTGAAATTTATCGCTGAAACAAGTCAGTAGTACCGAATATAAAATTATTTAAGTAGATAAAGAATCGACGTTCGTTTAAGCCTAGGTCACATCCCGCCGTGCGTGTTTTTAGTCCGTACGTGTTCTGCGGAGGCCACGTCCGCCACGTTTTTCTGAAAACGTGGGAAGGGAGTAGCAAGAGCAGGGAAGGAGTACGTCAACGCACTTCACACGCACTACAACGCAAGGTGTATGTACGTGGCCCGCACGCCACGCCTGGACGTGAGTGGTTGCGTGCATCGTACGTTGCGCACTTGGTAAGTGAGTTGTACGTGCTTATAACGTGCTTACAACGTACAATAGCCGTGCGGTTGCCTCGTTATCGTACGGAGGCCGTACTTTCACGTACGGTGTCTTTACTGACTTGCAGGGAGTAAGTGCGTGCAAGTACGATAAACGTGAGTTTTTTCCCGTCACCATCTGCCGAGACTTCATCGCTCCTCATGTGTTTGTCACCTGCCTTTACATCATCTACGGCCCGTTTCTGTTGGGCTTCTCTGGCCCTATTAGCCGTCTTTTGAGCTGACCCATTTTTGTTAAGCTTCTTGGGCATCTTGGAGACGAAATGATGATACTCGTCAGTCTGCTCGGCTTTTGTATATCCTGCAGAAATCAGCGCGCACAACGTGCGTTGCAAGTGCATAGCACGTACTTCCTCGGTGCGGTTTACGTGAGTTCTGCGTGCTCACTAGACAATTAAACTGGAGAAGTGCCGAATAAGCACGGACCCCGCACTTATCACGTGCGGAGCACGCTCGTGCTAGGTGCGTTGTCCGTAGAGCAAGTAACTGTGGGGAAATTTTTCAAAAACTCACTTAGCCCGTGCGTTGTGCGCTCGTTAGCAGCAGAGGGCACGCACGCCAACGCACGTCACCCGTACTAGGGGTGAATCTGTAGACCGCCCGCAGCCTGAACGCAGCGAAAGTTCCTCGTGCACTAAAAGTGCTACGGCGTGTCTGCGTGCTCCCAAATCCGTACTGAGGCGGTACTCACCACGTACGGATCCCCAAATTTTGTCCATGTTTTTGCACGTAGACAGCACGCACTTGCAAGTACGGCGGGATGGGACCAACGCTTTATGGTTTATCTCTTAGTGTCCAATATGTTTCATTCTATTAATACCCTACAAAAAAGAAATAAGATAATGACACTTATTGAAAATATAATCACCTTGTACTTGAATTTCGACAGAGGTTATTTGATTTTTCCCTACATACGATATGCACTCTTGCTAGAAGTCTTGTTTTTTACCTTTTTTATACATCTTTTTGAGGCGTGTTGAGTGAAGGCTAGACAAGCTAGCATTGCCAAGGATTACAGTTGGTTAATTTGGGTGAATTGTTTTGGTCGGCTCGTGCAAGCACGTTTGCATGTTTCATTAGTTCTGACTTTTGCTTCGTGAGATTTCCCGACCTGGCTCTATCATCTTCCTTTCAATTCCGCTGACATGACCACCGTTTTGAAGTTTCTAAAGGTAGGATCATTGAGGTGCTTAAGCACTTTGAATTCTTTATTTGATTTATGATAATGCTGAGTTTTCTTGCAGCGAAATTAAATTTCCGGAAACAAACTTCTAAAACTAATTTTTAATTGTTTTTCATGTAGTTCTCATGAAAATGCTGAAGTTCTTTTGACCAGTCAGCTATAAATGAAAATGAAAATGACAACAACAAAAAAAAAGAAAATAATGAAACGTACGGTAAGTATTAACATGAATGCCCACATGTGGGAAAGCGCATGTTTCATATCCCGACAGCTCAAGAAATTTCAGGTTTTAATTTCTCCTCCTAAAAGGGTATTCTTATCAGTAGGGTAACAAAATCAGTTTTTGATAAACGTTACGAGAATTCTACTGTGGAATATTACCATAGCTATATATCACATTTAAAGGGTGATTGAAGAAGATCATCAGCCTACTTCACGTAAGCACATCATAATTAAATATATAAACATGATAAAAGGCATTTAGGTATAGTATCAGTTGAAAGAAAATAATGACCCCATGCACTTCATGGAGTTCAGGTGAAACATTTGTTTCAATTTCTTAAACACTCTAACGTCTTTTCAGTCCAGCAACCAGCTAATATCTGTTGTCAAACGAACTCTTCAATTGGTTAATGAACCAACTTGGACAGTAAATAGACTCATTTCCCGCGCTAGTTCTACATCAGTGGAAGATAGCAATGTGTTCACATTGCGCCATACCAGACGTCGACACAAAGCCTTACAATCGTCATGATCGTGAGGCGATGTATTATTCTTCTGCTTATTATTATTATTAGGGCTCGTTTAAACCTGCTGTAGCTCATGTGGATATGTATGGTATATAGTGCAATGCACGATTACATTACTTCAGCATTGCGTTTACGCAGAGTGTCACCTTTATGTTAAGAAACTTCTCAGTGTGACACTTATTGTTTGGATAAACATCACGTGTTTTAACACAGATGTTTTGATAATAATTAAAATTATTATCAAAACATCTGTTCTACCTGACTGCATCATCTTCAATGATCGATAGGGAGGCAAACAAACATTTCCTTGGTTAATTCACCCGACAGAGGTACCTTGGGCTTTGTGGAAAGAGATGTTAAAATATTGATATTAAAATTATAATTTGATATCTTTACATAAACAAAATATTATGGCATGAAACAATATAATATACCGGTTGCTACCGAATTTGCAACGAATATCCGCCAAGTTCCCTATATAGTTGTGATAGATAGTGGGAATAACAATCAATTCACACAGGTAACCCAATCACTATTAAGTCTCAATAGTATCTTAAATAGCATTTCAGTATTTAAAATTATATGTTCTAAATGTATCTCTTGAATTTTTCGCTTTTTATACTATACATATGGTTATAAAACACTGTAAATTTGGCATCGAAGTCGTTCAAAGATTGAAGATTCAGAAAGAAAATTATTACAAGGAAAACAAAAGGGACAATTCCGAAGAGGCACCAGTGGAAAATCCTAAAGAAATTCAGGAGAAAGTATCCTCTTGATGCTTTGACATTCTTTTAGTCGACACCCACTTGAGAAGTTGGATTATCCAAACAGTGTCACGTCAACAGAAGGCAACAGGGTTCGGTTGTGAGTCAACAGAATCGGAGGGGGTAAGACACACATTAGGTGAAGATTGCCAGGGATTTGGGCTTAAGAATGCTGGAAACGTGTAAATTAATACAATATTATGTATACACACTCGATGAGCGAAGACTAAAGAAGATACACCTTGGTCCTCGGAGTACTTTGGGTGGGGAACCCATTAAATGACGTAGCCACGGGGGGCATGGTGTACGAGCCCCCACTAAAGAAAAAAAATAGAAAGAAAACAAGAGAGGGAGGAAAAAGACAGATGGGAGATGGCGGAGACAAAGTGAATAGAAGACGATAGAAATCGCTCCCTTACCCTCCTCCCACTTTATGATCCTCTTCTATAACGAGTATACCGGTGCTCCCTTATGACACCAGCGCCCCCTCAATGGCGGGACCCACGCTACGACTCTGATCTCATTATCCTAACATTTTTTTTAAAGAGCATGAGGGGTAAGGTGTCATATTCTTGTAAGTTTGCAAATGTGTAATTCTAAATAATATTAGAAATACGAGTTACATTGTTTACAAAGGGTTGAAAAAAGTTACCAATAATATATTATTAAATACATTACAGGCATCTCTTGAAATTTCGGACAGTTGAAGGTGTTGGCCATATTTGCTTGGATCTTTAATACCGAATCGGCGCGCAAAATTTGCAAGCAATCAATGCAACAAAAATTGATGAGGATTTAAATTTGCCGACAAATCTAACAAAGAATTGCCAATAAGTAAGAATGAGAGAAAAAAAGATGATCCCCGGGTTTTGAAATTTTGCCGACAAGGGCTAAAAATGTCCTCTGATTTGAAAAGTTGCGGAGCAATAAAACTTTCCGTTCGAAAAGCAAAAATAAGAAAGGAAAAATGTCTTTAGATGTGAAATATTGCCGAAAAGGGATGAAAGAAATTTTCCGAGAAGCAAAAAAAGAAGAAAAAAAGATAAAGAAAGGAAAAAAGAAGGCCCTCAAATTTACGAATTTGCCGACAATAATTATGGATTTGCCGACATTTCGCCCCAACGCCTATTAAAATTAACGTATTTGATCGGTATGTTATCTGTGATTGCTTTTAAATGCTATACACGGATCATAGACTCCAGCTTGACTCCAAGATGTATAATTGTTTCGTGATGAGCCTTAGTCATAATTATTCCCCCTTGATTAACATTACAACTAATTGAAGCATAGTCGTCTCATCATTTTAGACAGTCCGTATAAATTAAGAAATAAATATACAAAACTATGTATTAATGTTCATGTCTTTGGGATATGTTATTCCTCGAACAATTTGTGGACATAATTTTTTAATCATGCTTCACTGGCTGGAGTCATTATTCGTTCTTGATTCATGTTAATTTTCTTCTTCCTGCTCTTTTTTTCTGGGGGGGGGGGGGGCGGGGGTTGTGGTCGGGTCAAAATGATTACACCTCCCTTAACACTTACTGCGCCATTGTGCCAATTGCCACAGACTCTACACACAAATCCCATGGAAGAGTATGTGTGTGGCAAACAAAGATCTAATAGAGGATTGTCCTGGGGTACATCCTTCTAGAGAGTCCTCCAGAAGACAGGAGGCAACCTACATCATTGACATCGGAGATGAGGAGAAAAGAGACTTTTTCTGTTTGGATACTATGAATGATAGGATTATTGTAAGTATCAGTTTGTCTAACAAGAATTAGACCTCCAGTGATCCCAGACCAAAGTTGTGATGTTTTTGCCTCCCGAATTGACGCAGGGGTATAAACTTTCAACTCTACCTCACTGACGACAGATCCACCAGATCTCAAACTTTAGACCGCCAATCCGGTTTCATTTACTTCGTGCTATCAAACGCAACTGATAGGTTGCGATCATCACTGCCAATAATGCCATACAACTGAAAATTAAAACTAATACAAATATTCTAAAAGCTTCAAGATAATACGTCTTCAAATATATCAATTCACATAAATTGATGCCCTATATATCAAAATCTCATTGCATACTTGTGATACAAAGCTAAGTCTCTGCCGTTATGTGTCGACTTACCTCTCCCCCCCCCCCTCTCTCTCTCTCTCTCTCTCTCATCTCGTTACCTCTCGTTCCCCCTCCCTCTCCTTCTTCCTACATTTAGTATAATTGTATTAACACCAATCCAAAGGATTTATTTCCCATGTTTCTCTTTTGAGGCTGCCAACCCAAATTATTCATGACCGCCATAATTGCAACAACTGTGTCCACTTGACCCTCGCTAACTTGGCTTGACCAGAGGGTAATCGATGCCAGAAACACTCACTGTGTCCAGCTGAACGATACGGTGGTCGATATCTCTATAAACGAACACCCCAGTAACAAAAGGTATTAAGTCCACCCTTTGGAATAAGCCCCTGATATCACGATGGGATTGGCACTGTCGGTTAAGCTATTCATGACGAATTTATAATATCTTATACATCATCCCATACATGCATGTACTACACATTGACAGATTCTCGACGAAGTTGATTTTATGTCCTATGAAGTGGCGTTGATACAAGGAAGCAAGGGGCACACTTGTCCCCCTCCCCCTAATCATATGGTGAAAAAGAAAGAGAGGGGGATGTGGTGATACCATCCCCTCCTCCATGATACCAGTACCCCTTCAATGGCTGGACCACCGCTCCGCCGCTGGTTTGACCTCATACTAGTATGACATCAAACAGAATATTAGAGATGGAGTTGGTGCCTTTTGCAACTGACGTCGTAGACTGAGCTTACAAGTCATTTTCGTTAGTGAATCGGGTCACTTAGTCAAATAAGAAGGGCCGTAAAGGGTCCGCCTGTATGGCAAAAAGGATATGATTTCATGGGTTCACCAAGGTTATTGGTATATTCATCTATTCCAATAGGATATAAGGTTTCATAGGATCACGAAGGGGCAAGGGGCACATGTGGCCCTCGCGTCCAAGCAGCTGACGTGAAAAGAGGCTTTCGTCATCCCCTCTGGGAGAAAGTAAATGGATACCGGTGGTCAGTGTGGTCGTGTAATGTATGCTAATCTTTGTCATAATTGTGATGATTATATTTGTCATTGCTACAGGATTCCTGGTGGATGGGCTGGTTTAGGAGAAAAACGGTAGTTCTACTTCGAGAGTAGAAATACCAAGACTTGTATAGTAGTATACACCGTAGAAGGGGATGTAGCAGCATCACCAGGAGTCGTCGTCGTCGTAGATATAGTAGTTGTAGCAGTAGCAGTAGAAGAAGTAGTGGAAGCAATTTGTGTTTGAGAATATTATGTGCAACACTAGCAAACCAGGGCGATATCAATTATAATCAATAACGAGAATACAATTATTTGAAAATTGAACGAGGCAGTGCTTTTAGACAGTGCTCTCTACAGATATCTTTTAAACCGTGCGAACGAATTTTAGTAGTGAAGCGGAGGTGAAAGGTAGGACTATGTTTTCTTGACTTATAATTATATATGAGCACAAATGTTCAATTATCTTCCTTTTAATCAGCATTCTTATATCAGTTCCATTTTGTTTAATTTAGTTATACAGTGGACATGGATTTATCAGCCTAATACAATCATGTAATTATAAATATAAAACATAACAGAAGAAGGATAAGAGAGGAAAACGAGAAAAAAAGTATTAAAACCACAGTGGATCAATGTAAGCAAAATTTTCGAAAATTGTTTTTTCTCTTCACGTTTTCTCTTCATCCCCTAAGAATCATCGGTACATCTGCATATAATACTGCCTGACAAATTATATTTAAGATGAAATTTGACAACCCTATATCTGTCTTTCGATCACCTCGCTATACACGTCGACATCCTGGTATCTGCTGTCTGAATGAATGAACGAACGACCAGTTATGGATCTGGGGGCACCATCCAATGATTTGACGTCCGTCACGAGTTTAGACGATACGATCTGCATTCAAGTTGAGAAATATGACTCAAAATTAGGTCAAGCAATGCGAATATCTAGGTCACGTACATACCTGGGCCCATCAAACACCTTCACCGGTAGCCTCCGTATCTGTTCAGTCCATTACGAATTTATTGGACATTATGATCATATTAGCCATGCAAAAAAGTGCTCCTTCACCCCTCTTGGTGTGTATTTTATTCATGATAATTTGTGTGTCTGGTAGTTCCATTTTCATTTTTGCCTTTTCTTTCTCTTTTGTTCTGAAGGTTTCCCGCACTTACATGTATGTTGACTGAAAAGGTAGGTGTGATGGGGAGAACGTGAGGGAGATATCAGGAAAAGAAGCAATGTATTGATTAAAGTAAAAATGTTGATAAACGTATTATAAATTGAACTGATAGAAGCAAATACTCTAGGATAAATCCATATAACAATGCAGCCAGTTATATATTGAAGGAAAAAAATATGTGAAGAAAAATTGAGTAGAATGCAGTTAGTTTAATCTAAAACAATATGTCAAGGCAAAAATTAATTTGATTTTTTTCAGCGCTCCAAATGTATGTTATTATTTCATCCATTCTTTACTTAATATGTGATATTGCATTGTTCATTTTCTTTAAAGAATTTTATTAACAATCGCAAAGGCTTAAAATCACAGTTCCCCAGAGCTATCCTCCCTTTTGAAATTTTTAATTCCCGGCGGAGACATTTTTTTCAACCTTTGCCAAAATATCAAAATGGAGTATAGCTCGGTGGAATTTTGATTTTAGCTACGCTACCATTATTCTCTCATTTCCTTTCACATTGTATTTATTTCCACGAGAGATGCCAAAGCTGTTGTAATGTTTTTTCCTTACACTTGTATATATGCTGTATATAGAAGTAAAACGAGGTGGAGATGTATTATTTGCTAATTGAAGTTTATTTTCTAAATTTTGTATTAAGATTTAAAAAAAGACTAAGAGAATCAAAACTTGGACTTTTGATTTTTTACTATTCACCCTCTGTAATAACTATTTTTCACAAATAATATACATGATATAGGTTATATCGATGAATAGTATTTGACGATAAGTTAATTTTGTCTCTCCTCGATTTTTTTTTTTTTTGCGGGGAATCAAACAGGCTTCTCAAACTAAATTTTATACGTTGCATCTACCCATGGAGTACTCGAATGCTCATATTCTGCTAAAACCATTCATAAGTCCTATGTGGATATAGGTTTGCACTTGGTCGTTTACTATCATTGGCATGATTATCGCAGCGCATGCGCATCAAGTGAAATCGTGATTGGTAAAATTACTGAGCATGCGCACACTCGTACTCATGAAGAAACACGCAGTAATGTATGAAAGTTGTATTGTATGTGATGGATTCACACTTACGTCATAAGTCTGAATCAAACACTCTTTGGAGTGAGGGTGTATGGAATGAAACAAAAGATACGATAAGAGTCAACAATAAAATTGAAACCATCCAAAGGTTTCAAATATTTGGGGGAAATACATGACAGGAGCGCTTCCTTGCTCTTGAATATCTACTCGGAAATAGAATATTTCATTCCGATCTGTCCAAATGATAATTCCTTTTCCTGGCTAACACATTCCTTGTAAAAAAAAAAGCAAGATTATCAAGAATTGCATTTTTAATGTTACGTTTTATCTGGTTGTTCGCATTACACTTTGAATGAGTGGTACTAATTTGTGACATTTGAAGAAAGGGGTCTTTGCACTTGTTTCAGATTTCATTAAAAGAGAGGAAAGAAAGAAAACTGACAGAAATATGAAATTCGTGAAAGGAAAAGATAGTATATAAGGATAGAGAACTAGAATGATTCATTAGATTGTTTCATATTAAAGAGACAATTTTCCTGAGGGTTTAATATACTTTCCCGTGGATTTCTTTCCGTCATAATATGTGTTCCTGCATGGTGACACAAAATTATCGTTAAGTCATTATACTTTTTAGTCGAACCAAATCACTGGAAATGATTTCATTTATTCAACATTATGCAGTTGAGTATTCATGACGTTATACATAAATGAATACGCGGTATTACAATGCACTTAATTGTTATAAATTTGTTTTGTTTTCGAAAAAAAAATCTTTTTAATAATAATAATAATAATAATAATAATAATAATAATAGCTGTTTCTTATATAGCGTGTTACCAGTTACAATATAACCGACCAAAGCGCATACAGCATTATTACTCCGCAATATTTTCATGCACTTTCATTTAAAGAATGTTAATTTAGGATTAAACAACTAACAAAGCAAGCATATATTTAAAAAACAATATTCTCGATTGAACATTAGAATACCCACTTTTCTCTTATTCTTAGGATTTTGTTTGTAATGTTTTTGTTTGACTCTTAACATTCACCAATGTATAATTTCATATGATTTTTTTGTTTTTGTGTTAATATTTCTTACTATGTACATGATTCATATTTTTATGATTGCCTGTTATAAGTATATTTGTTTGTTCATATGTTATTTTTATTTTTTTTGGCTTGGACCCCTTTGAAAAACAGCTATTAGCTGACAAGGGCAATCCAACCCATGAGTGGAGAATAAATAAATCAAATCAAATCAAATCAATACGAAAACAATCTTTTGAAAAAAGGAAAAGAGTGGAAGGACTTTGTGTTTTTTTAATGATTTCCTCTGCAGGCCTATGCAGGCTGCTAAAGTCTGCCTATATGGGCAGTTGTTACAGTTCTCGTTCCAAGTCTATAATTACAGTAATGTGATATAACCTGTTAGCTTCAGGTTTAGGCTTGGGTATGAGTGAGAAAGCTTTACATATCGCACAAACTCAAATGCGCTCTTTAAACCAGGACACTCTCGGTGAATACAACCTGAAGAAATCTCAATTCCGGACTTCCTTTTACCACTTCTTACATCCTCCAACAATCTGATATCAATTTACTACTTCCTACACATTCTATTGTCCTTTTCTGATTTTCCCCCTTTACGCGAAGTTTAGGGCCCCTTCAAGCTCGAGATACAAATTCAGACAAATCTCACCAGATTAATCAGTAACGCCTTTCTAGCAGTGAATAAAATCATACTGTTCCAGGATTGGAAGAGGATATTGATGATGACACTTTTGACGCGGGAATCATAAGTTTTTTGTTTCGCTAAAAACAGACTTTTTGAATATTAGACATCGAGATCCCAGGTGGCGTAGATTAAGCCAGGTTTGTAGACTTTTTATTCATATGACGGGCAAGAAACCTGTGGGATTTCATTTAAAAAGTACAATGGAACTCTTCCCCTTCCCATCTTCATTAGGCGCCTTGAACAATTTTCATTGACCAGTAGTTTTGAATGTTGGAGTATGTTTATCAGAGTTCATGTAAGGCTATTCATATTATAACAACTCACCTCCATCTCTCTCTCTCTCTCTCTCTCTCTCTCTCCAGCTCCCTTTCTCTGTCTATTTCTGTTTTCTTTAATATCTCTCTCACTCCCTTCCTTCATTATCTGATACACTTTTCACATTTTTTCTTCCCCGCTCTCTCTCTCTCTCTCTCTCTCTCTCTCTCACTCTCTCTTCCTGCTCTGTTTTCCCCTCAATCTTCATTGATCGAGCGTAGATCTTATTTTATAGGCGCTATTTAAAGTCCAGTGGTTTTGATGCTAAAATTCGATGAGATTATAGGAAGTGAATGAAATGTCAATTCTTGACTATGAGCCCTGTGTTTCAAACGAGACCTTATCTCCCTCTCTCTCTCTCTTATAATGAATGAGTATACTCTATTTCAATTTATGTTGTTGTCCCCCCCCCCCCCCCCTCTCTCTCTCTCTCTCTCTCTCCCTTTGCCTTATTTTCACCACCTGTGCCCTGTTTAATATCCTCTCTGTCTTTTTATTGCACTTTCTGTTAACCTATCTTTTGTGATTACGGAATATTTCATTCTGATCTTATTCCTCCCCTAGCGTGCAACTTATAGATTAAGGAACACCCGCGAGTATTAATATAATCGCATGATCAATCCTCCTTCAAAGTACAAGTTGTGAAATTCCTTCATTTTTTACAGAATGAAAGAAACAATAAGAGTAATAAAAGGCTATTGTTTAAGTACTTTACACGAATATTGACCCACTTTCTCTCCTCGTATATCGGTCATGGCCACAAGTGTCGGCATTTTGTCACATATTCCATAATCCTTTTATCCTACTAACCTACAAAAACAGATTATAGACATGAGAAGTAATCGCTCACTTGCGCTCAAAATCACACACGTGGGGTGGCTTGTTTTGTTTTCATACCATTTGTTAAAAACGGTCCACTTATACCTTGATGTCTTCATGATTTTGTCTTTTATATATTTTTTTCTTCTCCTTTCTTTTCTATTATTGTTTATCTTCTTGGAAAATATAATAAATAGAGCAATCTCATAGGACCCCATGGAAGAACAATGGCAATATGAAAGTGCCACCAAACTGGGCTTTCCGCCAGACATATATATTTTGATTTATTATGTATATTTTAAGTTTTAATGTTGTTATGGAAATAAAAACAAACAAACAATTAATTATACATAGTGATTATTTTCTTGCTCGGATTTTGTGTCTGTTGATATGGTTGAATCAAAATACTAGCAATACATAAAACAGAAAATAAGTGCTTGTCTCTTCATTGTGAATAATTCCCTCCTCATTATTTTACTGCCCATCATTTCTCTAAAATTTCAAGGGGTAAACGACAAAGTCCCCAATTATATTCATATTTCAAACTTGCCTTTTATAGATGAAACTTACACGTATTTCTATGGCACTTTAGACCTTCGTTTCTGAGACAGGAGCAATGCTAAAACATACTGAAAAGGGGGAGGTGTCGGACCAAATATCCAAAAGTTCTCAAAATGTTGCCGATAAAGCCATCCGAAAATAAAACGTTTTACCAACAAGTCCCCAAAAACAGTCATCGTATATTTTAATTTACCGGTTGAAAAATTGACATTTTGCCAGATGTGTGACATCCCCACACCAATACTTCTACTCCGTTTAAAATTCTGAATGGGGGTGCCACAGACCCAACAACTCCCTCTAGCGACACCCCCGATAAGAGACAGTCCAACACTCTAAAGAAAGAAGCATCTCCTGCCAAAACAACTATCTGAACCGCCCTGCTAAAATTAGTTGAGGGGCATACTTAACTCATCATCAATAATCCAATTTGCTCCAAATTAAGTTGTTTCCAGAAGACATGAAAATATGTAATCGAGCCCTTCTGCTACTGACCTTGCCTCAGATCATGCCGCCCCTAGTCTTGTGATCGGTCTTGAGACTTTTTAGACAGCCCCCCCCCCCCCTACTCGCTTCTATAGAAGACTGAGGAGGTGACCTCAATTTTATTTTTGTCAAACTCATTTAAACAACGAAAATGTTCAGTCAAAAACAAAACTTCATGAAATAAGACGCTGCATTATGCCCATGGCTTATTTTGCTAAAGATGATTTACATTTTCGAGCTCTTTCTATTACAGTGAGTAAACTTTTGTTTGAAAAATCTATACCTCTGGCTTGATCCTTCTTCTATAGGTTATCTGATTTCTCTCCGTAAAAGTAATAAACAATATTCAATTGCTTTTGCAATCAAAATAGTGGGCGATGTCAGTAACGCTCCACTATGGAAGAATATAGCTTTCTCAGTCTTAGCTAATGGTAAATCTCCAGAGTTATTATTAGAATAGCTGCTGTTATTAGAATATTATTTTGTTATTCTTCTGTTCCTCTTTGAAAAGTTGTATTCCTTCCATTCACTCCTTTCAATCAATTCCGTTGTTTCCAATTTCCATACTGCTTACTTTAACTTTCCCGTTATTGTAACACTATTCCACTTTTATTCTTTCTCTTTTATCAACTTCTAAAACCTTACCTCCTGGTGTACTAATATGATATTATTTTTCTTTCAAAGTATTGTGTGATTTTACATGTTTCTAATAACGTGTTATATCCATTCCTCCTCTTCCTCTTCTCGCTTTTCATCTCTCTTTCTCTCTCTCTCTCTCTCTTTGCCAGTTGTGCCTATATGTCTCTCGAAACGTTTATTCACCGTACATTGTACTTGATTTGAGTTCTTTACCCGTACGTTTTTAAATTGACAATTATACATGTAAAATCTGATTTTTATTTTTAAATGTAATAGTGGATCAAATAAACTCCCAACTTCAAACTTTCTTCTCTCTCTCTCTCTCTCTCTCTCTATCTATCTATCTATCTATTTCGCCCTCTCTCTCTCCCCCCTCCCTCCTTTCATTATCTTGCTCTAAATCACTCTTTATCTCCCTACAGTTACCTCTCTCTCTTCATCTATTTATATCTCTTTCCCCCTCTCTCACATTACCCTATCTTTTCTCTTCTCTCTACATTTTTCCCTCAAAAATTAAAACTCTTTCTCTCCAACTCTCTTTATTTTCACCTGATTATTTATCTTTATCTACATTTTATTCGTCTGCTGAGAGCCAAAAGGGCATTATTAAACTTATATACTTCTGCAGAGAGTTATATACCCCATTAATTTATCAAATGCGCGGTAAAAGCCCAGGGGAGCGTTTCATCAAGCGTTTTGTCAGTGAGTTTTACCGACAACTGTTATAAGCTACTGAAATCCTTGCATCTGATTGGCTGAGAGCAAATTTGTCAGTAAAAATCACTGACAAAACGCTTGATGAAACGCTCCCCATTTCAGCTACTATAGTACTTGGCTGATTTGCAATGGGGCTGTGTAACAACAAAATACAATGATTAAATATACTATTAAATTAACAATGTGGAGAAAATATAAGAAAGTGATAAATAAATCAGATAAACTAAAGATAAAGCATATAAGAAAACTGCGAAGAATCTTGAGATGAATATGTTCAGTGAGATAAGGTGTAAAAACTGAAATACAAACACATTATTAATAACATATGAAATATGATAAATGAAACATGCAATAGTATCATTTCATAGCTTATATCGTTAATATTTTGATACACTCAATATTCTGTCATGCCCTAATCTCTCTCTCTCTCTCTCTTTCTTTCAAGTCTATCGTCTGGACTTTTGTGTGCATCATCTCCGGTAAACGAGGCCGAGGGGCTTAGCTCCTTACCCTTGTCCCCCGAGGAGGTTTGGTGGGGTGGCGCGACCAGCCATGAACTCATGCTCTGTTTTCCAAGGGAAATTACTCAATTAAACAAGTTTGCCAAATTATGGTTGGGACAGTTTCATCATAATTACACGATCGTTTTATAAGGAGAAAATATTACTACGAAAAAACTTCAAGGAACAGGAAATAGCTTGAAAGGGGAAGAATGACGGATCGGTGTCTGTCTGACTGGCTGTAGGTTGAGGGAAACGCTGGCCAGAGAAACTTTTGAGATTAGCTCCACCATGTCCACGGGAAGGGAGTTTTGGGCAGGGGTCAGCAGCCTCAGTTTTGATCGCCCCAAAAACCCTTTTCGCCAGATTTGTTTAACTTTACGGGTAGTTGATCAAATAAAAACAAGATACTAACTAACCCTCCTCGCGTAGAATATTAAAGAAATGAGAGGTGATGAATGAGTTAATATTTAATTGGCAAAAAAATGAAGGATGTCATCTTTTTGAAACACCTTGGGTCATTAATAGAATGCTTAAAAAGAAATAATAACATTCCTTCATTAATACTGTTATTGCATGTTTTATAGCACCCATCACGTTGTCATGTTACCCAGCTATCACATTATCCGTTGTTTTTATTGATCTAATAAATTCATTATTTCTTTGTATACTTTTTTTCATAGATTACTTCAGTCAGTCATTCAGTTTTCAGCTAGCGTGATAAATGCGGGACTAATGTGTTCGGGTCATTGGCGTACTGGTGGGGGGGGGGGGGTTTGGGGGCTGCAGCCCCTCAAAAAAAAAATACATGTAGTTCCACCCCCCCCCCCAAAAAAAAAATATATATAATATATATAATGATATTTCATAACCGCGTGTTGGAAAAGCATGAAGAGAGAAACAATTAATGAATTCCAGAGAAGACATTGGTAATGCATTGAATTCCAACTTTTATATTTATTTATTTTCACCAAATAAATATAAAAGTTGGAATTCAATGCATTACCAATGTCTTCTCTGGAATTCATTAATTGTTTCTCTCTATAATATATATATATATATAGGAAGGGGAAAAAATAAATTACCTATCGGATATATGACAGAATTACATTTCATTTAAAAATTTTCATTTTTTTTTGGTGTTCGCTCGCTTCGCTCGTTCGCAAGTATTCCGAAATTTGGCCCCGTATGCCTATGCTCCGCCCCCTCAAAACTGTTGGCTCATTACACTACTGGTTCGGGTGGTCATGGTGGGGGTACTCTCTCTCTCTCTCTCTCTCTCTCTCTTCTTCTTCTTCTTCTTTCTGTCTGTCTGTCTGTGTCTCTCTGTCTCTCCTTCTCTCTCTCCTTTTTCGCCAACTGAAACCATACACTGTAGCATAGCGCGAGAACTGCCATCGTAGATGTGCGTCAAGTATGAAACACTTCAATTAATAAGTTCGTAATTATGGTACAAAATGACCCTGATATTTGTACGCGCACACGCATCTGTTTTGGTGGACGCGCTACTTCTTTATCATGTAAAACAAAATAATACTGGTACGTGCGTCACGATGCGCACACTATGAAAGCGTATAAGGTCAACTGTACTCAGTATAAAATTAATTATCTTTAACTGCCAATGCGCAAATTGTAATTACGAACCGGCTTATTGATACGTCATAAAATGCTATTAATCCTCTTTTCATTTTATTGTATCATACAAAATCCTTATAACTTTATTGGACTGTTCTTTATCACAATACTCTTGAAGGAAGTTCTTGAACGGTAAAGTTTTCTATAGGGTCATCTATTGAAGCCATTTTGTTTGTTTGAAACGGTTTATGTTTATGTGACGTCACCATGGTCACCTCGTGTCCTGCGAAACTCTCATTTACCGGTCATTATGTCTGTTTTCAAGCAAAGTATCAAATACAAAATGGAGTGAATGGAAGAAAAGTTGGTATGGGTGAAGGGTGAGATTTTTTTAAGTAATATTTTTTTTTTAATATTCATGAATATTTATCATGTATCCCATATCTCCAAGTTACCATATGTATGTTAGCCATCTTCTCTTCTTCTCCTGACTTTTGCTAGATTGGTAATATCTCTTATTTTCTATTCAATTTGTCTCCTTCCATTGATTAATTTGTTTTCCTCATTTTTTTGTAAATACTTCTTTGTCCTTTCCCTCATATTTTGTGGAAAAGTTCAATTTATTTTGTATGATTTCAACTTGGCTGTTATTGTTCTCCCGTTTACTCCATTCCCGTAACTCCCAAATGTAATTTGTTCTCATATTTAGTTTTCTATTGTATTTTATGGTAGAACGTTGTCGTTGTTTTCCTATCGTCTAATATTCCTGTTTCTTGTTTTACGATACAAAATGCATGTTTATTATCATGTCTTATTCCTCTGACCGTTTCCTTATTTTTTCAGCCTTATAACTTTTTGGTTCCTTTCTCTATTCTTTTTTATATTGTCTAGACTACCACGATGACGCAACTCGCGATGACGCGTGTCACTCTGGAGAGTGTCCACCTGAGAAACTTAGAAAACGAGGAATAAGAGAGATGGAGGGAGGGATGGTGGAAAGAGGATGATGTCCCTATCAATACCAGATGATGTGAGATGATGGACTCCTCCCAGAGAACAACACAATACCTCTCCATCAACAACAGGAAAAGCAGTCATCGCCGCGCAACCCATGTTTGTATCTTATCACACCTCAGTGGCGTGCACCTCTGAGACAAGGGGCGGTTCCGCGAGAAAAGTGTAATGAGGAAAGACACACAAGTGGCGTTAAATTTGTCAAATATGCGCGACTTCCTCGCCCCTTTTCCGCCGTGACGGAGCGCCAGACAAGTCACCACAGGTTGACCGTGACTTATTGGTGTGTGAGAGTGTTTCTAAAGTTAGGATCCTTCGCGATTCTTAGAGACGGAGGTGTTGAAGATTCTCCCTGTCAGTTGAGCTTTCTTCCTACTGATGACATGGTTGCCGTCGGCCAATGAGTTAAAACTCCAAAGCAATTTTCAGATTGAATAATGCTCGATTTAAGGAAAATATATTGATTCCTAATTCAGGGGCGGAGCTAAATAAAAATTGAAGGAAGTGGGGGGGGGGGGGGGGTCGAATAAAATTAGTAAACTAGCTGAAATTTTACAAGAGAAAAAAAGGTCTTCAAAGGTTCAAAGGTCTTCAAGGCTTCGAAGGTTCCACTTCTTTGCAAAATGAATAAATAAACCGGTTTTGTTGATTTGCCAACATGGCTCTAAAACTCCGAGTTTTGTCGACAGAAATCGTTAATACAGATGTCAACCCCCCCCCCCCCCCCCCCACCCTTTTCCAATGTGTTTTCCTCTCTCTCTCTCTCTCTCTCTCTTCTCATCTGTATAATATCTTCTCTCTCTCTTTCTTTCTTTCTCTCTCTTTCTCTCTCTCTCTCTTTCTCCCTTCCTATTGCCCTCTCTTTCCTTAAACGGAAACAGGAAATTCTATCTCGCTGTAAAAACAAATGTAATAATTAATTGCAATACGTTTTTTAAATGTCAAAGAACATTAAAATGATTGTATCCTCATTCTCCTTCTCGCTCCCACAACCTCATCACACCTTTAGCCGTCAATCTCCCCTTCCACCGACACTCGATCTCTCCTCCCCAACACAGCGGCCTCCGCAGAGAAATAATGCCATCGTCATTACCGGCCATTCTTGTCAATCAAACGTCTCACCTGGAAATAGAACGAAAGTCAGACGCCGAACCAAAAGTTATTTTCCAAATCGCTCGGGTTAATTAGTGACTTCTCCTTCTGCGGGTGTGGACGTCTTCCGCGCCAGGTGTCCGAGACGAGAAGGTGTGGCGTGCATCTCGTCAGAGGCAGAGCAGAACTATTCACGGACACATTAAAATATTTAAGAACAATTACCACCTTCTCTTCATGGGCGTATATCGTTGAAGAATGAGGATACCCACACACACACACACACCACCACACAAACATACACAGACCAACAAAAATACATGCCCACGTGTTTTAAAGATTTTGGACATACCAAAACATCACCTATCAGGCCTGCAATTAGTGTCAAAAGGCCGGTTGGATTTTGTTCTAATTGTTCCCCATCCCAATTCTTTTTGAATGCATTTGCACTCTACCAATGTTACATATTTCTTATATTTTAGATAGAGGTACATTAAAACGCCATACGTTATTATCAGCAACAAAGGCTCTCCTAATTATTAGCCTCGATCGATTTCTTTTACTCCCTTAACCAAGCAGAAAATTGTAGACAATCGTAAATAAACAAACAAAAAATACTTGGAGGAGTAATGGAGTAAAAGAAATTGGGGAAAAGGTATAAAAAAAATCAAGAAGGAAGGATGCTTCAAGAAGAACTAAGATTGAAGGAGAATAAGAAGGCTTAAGAGGAGAAGGTGAAGATGAGGAAGAGGAAGCAGTAAGCGTAGAGGAAGAAAACAATATGACGGAAACCCGAAGGGGATCGATAATTACAACAATATTGTGAGACAATGGTTTTGTTACGTTACATTGTTGTTAGGAATGTACGTTTAAGCACGTCACAACACACTTCCACCTTAGGGTTTCATCATTCATCACTAGTTCACCCGCAGGGAGGGGTACCTCCCTTTAGGGGGTTGCCCCCAAACTTTACATTGCCGGTATTTTCTTCCGTATTTGCGGTACATAATAATTATGACTGTACATATTGTATGTTTAGGGCACTTTACGCATTGACATTGTACCCCCATCTCACAATCGGACTAAAAGTATTTCATTCATCTCATCTCGACCTGTTTATTGATCGTTCTCATGAATGGTAAAAATTGCCTTTTAAAGATTGTTATTAGTAGCTTGTAACAAACAACAAAGAAAGCCTGGAAAGAAAATAAAATTCATAGTTTATAATTTCCAGTTTTATTCTTTAAAAAAAATGAATGAAGTCATGTGAAATGATAACCGAAATTTATTTCATGAGAATGTAATTTTGTTTATTCATTTAGTTACAGAATCATAATTTTTACAGGGCAATCAATCGGTTCTCCACAACTAAGACAACCAACTCTACGTGATTAGTCAGGGTTTAAACTCTATAGATTGAAGTTAGAACACTTATTCCGTCCAAAGACCCTCTTTTAGACCCTCTTTTATCCACCTATTCAAAGACACACTTGCTCCACCGCCGTTTATTCTTCTCACGTCCCTACCGCTGCCCTTTGCCAGGTTCGATGCTTTGCAAAACACACATGCTACAAGTTTACCCCGTGTCTGACGTAAATCTTGACAAACACCGTCGTAATCAGGTCCACATTGCACAAGGTGTAGTTTGGAAATGGAAGTCAAATAATTGCTTACAAGTGATGATTTTTAGGCCGAGAGGGGCACTGACCTTAGCCCGTTGTAAGTCTTCCTTCTAGTTAACCCCTCTCCGTAAGGACTATTGTCGTTTAGAGTTTATGGGGTGGTGTAATAAGTAGTATATTCCGTCTGGTTAAAACCTTGACATTTGCAAGATATTATCAATATCTTATTGACCTTAAAATTGATTTATCGCACTTCTAGTTCGAACCAGACGACACGTCATAACTGTTGTGCGAAGATTCATCGCATGTCGATAGTTATCAATTCAAAAGATTTGGCCAATCTCTGATTGGCTTATATGAAAAGTGCGCATAGAGACCCCGAAAAGTGCGCATAGGTAGTATTCAGACCAAGAAATTAATAAAATAGTAATATTTCATATAGACCTACGTACACTGTAGATCCGAAGACAGTGATGTATGTATGGAATTACCATCCATAGATTCGGGATGGTGGACATTTATACGTAAGCTGCGAATGAAGTAAACAACACTAGTAAAATATACTTGAATATCAAATGAAAATGCATACAATTACTAAACTGAATCTGAAAAATACTCTGCAGCTCTTGTTTTATTTCTTCAATCTTACAAAAAATCTTTCCTAATAGAATTAAGTACTTTGGCAACCGTTAGCTTTATCTTAAGTAAATTTTCAAATCAAGTGGAATATGGGGGGGGGTCATCATTTTTATTGCTATTCATAAATTCATTCAATAACTTTTAATTTACAAGACTGCGGAACATTGCGTACTATTTTTTTTTAATTCGTATGCCTTTCTGTGATTTTTTTTATCCTGAGCCTTAAGGAGATTTTTTTTTTAATATGATTAAAGCGGATAAAATGTCAGACAAATGAGATTGCACATTAAAGATGCACGAGGAATTCGAAGTTGATCATTGTTATTTCAGCCGTCACACCGAGTCGGATTCATGTCATGAATGCTTTTAAAGAAGCAATAACATTTACGAGATCAATACTTGAACGGCTTACTCATTCCCCCCCCCCCCCCCCCCTCTCTCTCTCTCTCTCTCTCTCTCTCGCTCTCTTAAAAAGTGAAGACTACAAGAAAACATACAACACCGACCTTCACTTAGTATATAAGGGGCAAGAGAAACCACAGCGGAACCGGTCTACTGACAAAAAATGGCAACTTAACACTTGAGGCGTGCAGAGAAAACATATAAATGGTAATCGTTGACATATTACAGGTAAACGAGGTAGATGAGAAACTTGAGAAGTGCCCCCTTTCCTAATGGACACAGATCTTGAGTTAGAAACAGAATGATCTCTTCCGATGTAGTCGGTTCGTCCAAGCTAAAATGTGGAGGTTTTTCTTTTTCTTTCTATCTTTCTTTTTCTTTTAATTTCCTTTTAACACCTTGCCTTTACTTTATTTTATCACCTGACAATAATCATAATTATTATGAAAGTCTAATCCTCAAGTTAAATTAGACACAGAGCCATTCCAAGTGAAAAAAAGAAATGTGGAAAAAATTCTATGTTGTAAAAGATGGTCTTATGATAATTATATGTTCGTTTATGTCCTTCCGGGAAAAAAAAACCCAAACAACAAATATGAAATTTGACTTAAGTATTTAGTCATGTATTTATTGTGATAGACAAGTTTGTATCTACATGTATATATTCACCTGAGTGTGTGGAGTGTGGGAAACGTGGATTAATGTCTTGCCAAAGGACGATAGTGCAATGGCAGGGATAATTTTCATTGGTTTAGGTTTCCTCAAACATGGTGTGCAGTCCGCATCCCATGGAAGTAGCCGATAATCATACCACAGTCACACTAAAAAGGCCTACGCCAGACCGACAACAGACCGAACAGAAAATTACATTGCAACCAATGGCTAAGAATCGGTCAGTTTGTCGGTGTGACTGTGGTGTGACTTAGAATAATGTGAACGCACCTTTTAATAGGGCTACGCTCAATTTCAAGTGGATAAGGAATAAGGTGCTACTGATTCGTCTGGCCTTGATCGTGAATCTGGCCATGTTTTCTTGGCGGGTTCTTCGTCAACGTGCTCCTAAAAAAAGTCAAAATAATATAAGATCCATGCAATTCATCTTCAAAGGATAGATGCATACGTGGAAAAAGCATCTGAAATTTTATACAAATTTACTTTTTATCTGCATGTGTTACATTCCTGGAATTTATTTTTAACAGTCTGATAACACATCATGAGACGATAACAAACGCAAGCTTAAGCTTTTTACATTTATAATTTTTTGGGTGTGTTTATGTGTGTACATTGGCGTTTGTTTAGCATTATGTCCGAGGACATTTTCGGACAGAGAACAAAAAAAAAATCATGACAACAATGGTCCTCGGAAGCCGGACAATAGTCCTCGAACGTCGAACAATGAATTTATGCCTTATTCCGTCGACTGTCCGAGGACGAGTAACAATAGAGGAACAATAGTTGTCCTCGGAAGTAAAGCCATGTAAACGTGCGTGTGTGTGTGTGTGGGGTGTGTGAGGGTGTGTCTCTGTGTGTGATCATTTGAGACTTGTTCGGTACTTTCATGATTTTTTAAATTATTGTTATAATCTTACTTCAACCCTCTTGCGAACGTAATTCTAAATCATTTTCATTATTAATTTTCTTATTCTAATGAGTGACGTATGTATGATAATCGTTGACAAAGTCATAATGAACAAATGACAACTTTAACGTTTGGGTTAGTCTCACAGTTATGATATATTTCATATAATATGTAAAATCGAAAGACATTTTTGATACTTATTCCCCCCCCCCCCCCCCCCTCCCCCCGATTCGATCCCCCAGGGACAGTGTATTAGCTGTATTAGCTCACTGTTGAGTCAATCTTTTAAGCCTGCACGTCATCTCAGGCCTATGGTTCGAATCCCGAACTGGAACACCTCTGTCAGATGGAGGCGTAACAGAGGTGTAAAATGGTGGTTCCAGACGTCAACAATAACATGTACATCATGTCTGTAATGAGGTAACAATAACAACAAAAATGTCATTAATTTGGATGCTTCCATCCATTTGCGGCACAAACAAATGCATAAATACCATAAATCAGTGAACAGGAGAGCAGACAGCGAACATGAGAGAGAAAAGAAAAACATGGTAAATACACAAAAGAACGGAGGAAGAATACAGACGAGCAGAAAAACAAGCGGGAACTCTCGGGGCAGGATGGTGAGTCAGTCAAGCTATGGCGGGAACCACCCTCACTCCAAACATTGGCCGCGATCTTGTTTTAACCTTTCAAAATACAAACTTGATCAACATCTAAACTTTTCTTTCAAGATCGCGACTTCGCCAGACGTCACTCGGCGACCAGCCTTCAACATGTTCAAAGCGGCGCGAAGTCCTTTTGCGTACTTGTTGCATCATCATCATCATCATCATCATCGCACTCCGTCGCTTCCCAACCTCCATCTTTTCACAAGTAGGAGCTCAACTAGAGGCTCTAAACGAAAGAAACTTATATAATTCTAAAGTCCACCTTAATTAGTTAGTAAAAACATTCAGACAAAAAAAAAACCCACTTAAGTCACCGTTGAGTAGAATTTGCTTCTCATGCACCGCGTTTCGTTACGAGTTCTTGCATTCTCACTTTCTCAAGAAGTCTAAATTACATTTATCGGATCATCATATGATGGGACTAATTATTCAGTACTTAGTTTGTTTCCTGATTTGAATACATTTCAGTGTTTATAGTAACGTAACCTAAGATCAATCACTGGAGACAGTGTATGTCGTAACAATTTGTCAAAAATTTATTTCACTACCAAGGAGAATGCAAAAACCCCATTCTCAAGGAGTAGCAGCTCCCCCCCCCCCCCTTCCGCTCATCCACCCTATATCATATTCCACTTTGATCATATGTAACCTACTTTGAATCTTCCTTTGTACTTGTACGTTGCCGACGATTGAATAAATTGATTTGATTTGATTTGATTTATAAGTTCCAATCACGCCTCCCCCATACACAAATAAGTAATAACTAAGTACTGACGAATAAATGGATAGTTAAATAGATTTTTAAGAAATAGTGAACAGTCATGAGCTGCACCAATGGCTGCTGGATATTTTACTTTGTTTCAACAAATCTGAGTTGACGTATTTTATTGAATGTTAATGGTGCTCAAACTTATACATGTACATTTCAAGTTATACTTGAGTACAAACTTGAGCACAAATTGTTTCTGTTGGGCTAATATAATCATGAAATTGCAGTATTAAAGCTATGTTGTAGAAAAAAATATCACTGTGGTTACGATTCATTATCATTTTTTTTAAATGAAAAATTCATGGTACTATCATGTTTAAATTGGTATACATGTATAGCAAGATAATGTTTCATGAAAGCAATCTGAAAACCTTTTTCATGCTTGCAGTTAATAAAGTACTCTAATAATCAATAAATTCAATTACAATTAACGTTTAATTATCACAAAAATATATCAGATCATACTATAGAATGTTCGATACATATAAACATGAGCGTTCGACATGAATCTAAGATCTGAATTGTCTGTCTCGGCAAAGTCCTGGAGGGATTAGAACTGAACCTCCAATTCCTTCCGACGTGGGATCTGTCACATTTTTGGATTACATCCCCCTGCTATTAAAAAAGAGGGATACCGAGCCCCGCCCCTAATTTAGTACTCATCCTTCCGGCTTCGATTCACCCATCCCATCTCTCATCACACCAAGCACTCATGATATGATATCTCTAACCTCATTTTATGTCTGGGAACCTTTTATTTACTTGTTTACCCTAATTCGTCTCATCTTCCCCCATTGCTCTTCTTCCTCTTTGGGCTCGACCAAGACCCTGAGTCGAACGATCGCTATCTCCGTGGGTTGACAGAGGCGGTAATCTCCTCCTCCTCAGGGGTAGTCTCGGGATTAAGACCAGGAGGAGGAGGAGGAGGTGGTGCATGTTGTAAGAGGAAGATTAGATCGATGCCAATTGTCGGATGGTGACGACGTTGACGATGATGAAAATGACGATGATGATGTTGATGATGATAATAATAATGATGATGATGATGATGATGATGATGATAGCATAAACGACGACATTGGTATCCATGGTGAAGAAGATGACGATGATAGTTACGATGATGATGAGTAGAAGGAGGAAGGGTAGGAGGAGGGTGTTGCTATTTATGTTATTGTTCTTGTGGTGCTATTGATCACGACATTTTATATCTCGAATGAGAACGACCATAATGATGATGATGCGATGCTGATTGTGATAATGATGATGACAACGATAATGACTCAAAGACGATATTGTTCACAACAGCGACAATTGCGATAAGGTTTAAAATAAACATGATGATAACGACGACGATGACAATGCATGATGACGATGAACCTGACATGTATCATGACGAAACTATACAGAAACGACATGAATGATGCAATTATTATTGTTACGATGGCTTTGATCAACCCAAGGTGATTGATCAACCTAATCATCGAAAAATCACCATACACTTGGATAAAATCTGTACAATTTTCAAGTTGATTTTTGAAATTTATTTCATTTGTGCAACAGATATTTCATATCAAGAAGCAGAGCACGAGCTTTCGTAGCTTCATCGGCTGAATTAAATAGACATTTAGTAGAGAACTGGGTAATGCACATAGATACGATATATTATAATGTGATATGCGCCATACAAGAACGGACTATAATGATATTATTATCAGATATCGTTTTGAAGTTTCAATGAATGAATAGTATTGTAAGTGTAACCTGACCTTGCAGTGGTAACGTAAGTGAAAACTTTAAGTAATGTTGTGCAAAATGTTATAGATAATCTACCCCTGGACTACCATAAGGTGGAAAATATTGCAGAGACCATCAACCCATCGAAGATAATATCACCCCGGACAACTATCCTAGGACAATTACCCCGGGATAACTTCCCCTCGAAAACAAAGACATTCAACCCCTGATGGTTGTCCAAAAGTGGTCACTGGTGTCATTGCAAGGGAGTAATTATCGAGAAGTGTTAGGAGGAGGTTATTGTCCTCGGCGAAGTTGTCCTAGTCTGTGGTATTTGTCGGGGATAATTGCTCTCTGTGTAGTTGTCCCAGGATGAATACCAGGCTGTGGTTGTTCTGATACGCATGCAAGAGTAGAGCAGAAAATGTCTATGTTATTCCATTGGTGCTTACGTGGAATTCACTGACTTTCACTACGCATTCCATTTCCATAAAATTTTGTTCATTTATTTATTCCAAGATCATTATTTTGTCCTCGTGTTGTTCATTCATTTTATCCCATATTCTGTTCCTTTTGCTTCTAATTCTACACCCTTCTCACAAGGAAGCATGGAGTTCCTTCTTCCCATTTGTAAATATTTTGAATCTTTTTTTATTTCCCGGAGTAATATTTTATTTGGAATAGAATGCTTCGTATAAAGACATACGCACCGGTTATGGATTCGAACTGTCGATTAAACATCATGTGAATCATATACTACTAGCACATTTTTGTAAAGTTAATTCGCTTGGACTTTGACATCCTTAAACTGTAAACATGTTTCGGTTGTAAAATTGATAGTCAACTAATTTTTGCTTGGTATATTTTGTTTTCGTTGCTTCTCTATGTTGTTTTTGTGTTCATGTTGTTGTTGCCCTTTGAGACAAATGGACATGGGTTTGGCCAAAAGCCTCGATTCTAGCACTGCAAAGCAATGGTCAACAGTCTTTCTTCGCAGACTATCACACCGACATCGCTGAAATTTCGGATCCCCGCCTCTGTTGATATTTAAAAATATGAAAACCCCGAAAGTGAGTCTACACTTTTTGCCTGTTTTCCTTCTCAACTTGTACTTTTTGCCCCCTTGAGCGCTACTTTTCCCCCAAAGTTCAGGGCGAGGGCGCTCACTAGCAGGAAGGGATGATCATTTTGTCAAAGAAAGAAGTGATTATCTTGTAGACGTTTCTCTCATTTGGCAGTCGAAGGTTTATTGTCTTTTGGAGAAAGATAGACGAACGATTATGAACCAAAATAGATTTTTTAGAAAGATTCTTGTCTTTATTACCTCCTCATTACATTATTTTCATCCCCTCTGATTGCTAGGAAAAGTATTGCTCAAATATCAAAGAGCTGTCAACTTATCGTCAGTTTTAGGGAATGTCTTTTTCTTTTCTAATGTCTGTAATTATTCTTAAATATATAATCATATTGACTTTATTCGTACTAAAGAGCTTATCAGAAGAGGATGGCAAACTTTTCTGACATGTTTTCTTTCGCAAACATAATTCCGACAACCCTGCCGGCTCTCCTAGACTCGCACAGTCGGGAGGGGGTAGGAGATACAAACATTCTGGCATGAACATAATGATGAGTCTCTTTATTAATTTCAATAAGGGCGGGGGAGCGGCCTGATTGACAAACAGATAATTCTTCCAATTCTTGATTTTTTTCATCTCTTCTTGTGAAGTGCGGATTCTCCTGAATACGATGATGAATACATTACAAGGTTTCATATTTATACACATAATAATACTAAATCTTCATTTGTTGCACACTGAAATAAAAAAGAAAACTCCAAAACCATTATAATTATTAGTTAATAATACTACCTACTGTATAATATGTGGAAGAGACGCTATATTCAAAGATGAGGAAATTAGCAATTATTTTCATAAAGTTTTAACGACTTTCGAAAGATACATTGGGTAATGAAATTTAAAATTCTTATTTCTATCTTCTTTTATTTTTTTGCAATTACCCAAAGCTCCGGCATGCCTGGTGCGTAATGATGATGATATTGGCATCACTTGCGAACATGGTAATGATCGTTGCAGACAAAGTATGGCATTCTCAATGTCGAATTTGAACAGATTAGGCCAAAAAAAAAAGAATATGTCCTAATTTCTCGTCCCCCTCTCCTTCCTATTTTGCCCCCCCCCCCCTATTTTTTTTTTTTTTTTTTTTTTTTGGGGGGGGGATATTTTTTTTGTCCTGAAATGGAAATCTGATGACCTCTGAACGATGATGAAGAAAATATGAATGTAATGCAATATCACCTTGGTTTAAAATGTGCTTGTACAAATAAAACTGAATAAATAAACTCTGTTTTGAACTTGACCCAATTGCATATTTATGTACAGGTAAGATACTAAATATTAAATAGCATGGAACCCCTCGTCCTCATTTATAAAAAAATTTGGACGAGAAACCCTATAGGAATCAATTTTAGTTGGCCTTATATTTCACTACTTCATTAGTGCATAAACTGCATTCTAACGACAAAATAAGATGTTTGAAACATGTGAACGACATTTGTCTTCCAGTTCATATCATTAAATTTTGAGCTTATTGTAGAGGGGAAATCTGGGAGAGGGAATATCGGGAATATGATGGGCGCGCGGACGAACGGACGGATAGCAGAACGGACGGACAGAACATCATCATAACCCTGTGCGTTGTGTAAACCGTCCGACAGGGGAGGTAAATATAGGCAGTGTAAAAATTGAATCATAGCGAAACAAATTAAATTATCAGAAAAGGTTAGTATCAAGGGATCGGGGTCCCTTCTCAGTCGACAATAACCAGATTTATTTCCAGGGTAAATTGGACCCTTGTGGACCTCAAGACGATTGTATTACAATAAGAATCAACCCTGTGTGAGAAACATAATATAAAAAAGAGATAGGATACATGATGATCAATATGGAGAGGAAGTATGAATTTTGAAGAACATAAACAAGGAGGGAGCAGACTTAAAGAGAGAGAAGAGAAAAATAAAGAGAGGGGAGAGAGAGAGAGAAAGGCGGGAAGAGAAGGGAGGGAGGAGAGAGGGAGGAGAGGCGAGAGGGAGAGGGTCCGGTAGACAAAAGGAGAGAGAGAGTGAAACAGGGTGAACGGGAGATAAAGAGGGAAGATAGAGAAGGGAGAGGGAGAAGAGGGGAAGAGGAGTAGACAAAGAGGAACAAAAGAAAAAAAGAAAGAATCAGGGAGAGGGAAAGTGAGAAAGAGAGAGGGAATGAGAAGGGAGGAAGGAATAATGATGTAGATGAAAAGTGCGTGTGAGCATGTGCGTGTGGGGTGTGTGTGTGTGTGAGAGAGAGAGAGGAGAGAGAGAGTGGACATCGAGAGACTGTGTGTGTATTAGTGGGGTACGATAAGATGAAACATTAAAAATGGAACTCACGATATAATGGGAGAGAGAAAGAAAAGGAAAGGGTGGGGATATAAGAGGGGAAAGGATGTGTTGTGAAGGAGAGGATGAAAGTAAGAGAGACAAAAGGGGAGCGACTGAGAAGAGAGGGAAAGATAGGGAGAGAGGATGAGAGAAAGAAATATAAATAAAAGGAGAAAGAGTAAAAGAGAGACGAGGAGGAGAAGGGAGAGGGGGACACAAGATGTGGCGAGAGAGATATGAATATTCCTATTCCTCCTTCATCGAGGATGCGCCAATAATATTTATGAAGAAACCATTGGGGGACGAGGTAGGCATGACAAAAATTACAACATATAAAATTGGATCAAGTACCGATGTAAAATACATTGATGACGAAATGCATTTTAAGGGCATATCTATAAATATGAGAAAATAAGTGGTTTAAGATTACGTTACTTGTTCCTTTCCACAGAGGGGTAGCAGAACTTTTACTTTAAAAGTAAGCCGTGTTTAGATATAAAAATATTACAATCTTGATGCAACAGTTGAACTTAAATCATCTCACAAATGGGTTTAAAATGAATCTTTTTTAACGAAAATAGATATGATTATGATTATGTTTTAATAAATCGGTATCAATTACAGTAGTTGGACAAATGGGAAATTTAGGATAAGGACGTAGTTGCTGCAATAAAACTTCTGAAAAAAAATGTTAAGTGAACAAGGAGAATTAAATTCATTTAAGTTGTTCTCATGTGGCGTGTCATAATTATTGAGCGAATGATTATACAAAATCAGTGGTCAGTGGTTATTCGATGCAAATTATTTTTTACTATTTTATTTTGACTTAAAAAGATGTAGCTACTAATTAATTGTAATAAGCCAGTGATGTGATTCTTAGTATGACATGGAGTGTGGGTCCGGACACTTAACAAAAATAATATTTTCACCTTTGTCGCTGGATTTTTTTTTTAAAATATGCATGAAATGGAAGTAATCATCATGGATTTTACCATTTATAATATTTCCTAACATATAGTTTTTAAATGATTCTTGAAATATTGAGTGCAAAGTTCTTCAAATTGCTGTTTGAAATCGTCTCCCAGGATACCCAACCTGTCCGGACACACATCGTGTGGGTAATAGTAGTCTACTAGTCTACGGTTTCCGGACAAATAGTATTTAAAAACTATTCTACTATTCAACTATTCTACTTCTTATAGTTACGTATTTCTACGTAATACAAAATTCAACTGTTCATACAAAAAATATTCAATTATTGTCTTGACGCAACAGGAAGTCTAACAACTGGGTTTAAAAACAAATGAATTTAAAGAAAAATAGATACGATTATGAGCTAGAATTGTATGGATTTATATCAGTTACAGTGGATGATCAGACGGAAAATTTAGGTAAAGAATGTACTTGCTCTGAAGAAAAAGTAAAGTTGATAAGAGATAATACAAAGGGTATTAATTACAAATTAAATTTGTTAGAATGTGGCATACCATGATGATTTGTCTGTGGCAACCCTATGCAAACCACGTCTCCTTTACTCAAGAATTTAATCCATGTTCATTTCGAAAGATGTAGCTATTATGATAATATTCACAGTATCAGATCATTTGGTAGCCTACGTAGGAGAAAAAGAAGAATAACAAGTTGTGGAAATCTTGGTAGGTTTCCTGAATCCGTTTATTATACGTATCTGAGTTACGTACTTCTACGTCATATGAAAATTAATCGCTCATTAATAATTAATTGCTGTCACATTAGAATGAAGAGTATTTTGTGTTTCATGAAAAACGTACGCAAAACAACGATCCAAAGGTTTCATTTTATGAAAACAAGGAAGAAAGAAAACACACAAATATTTTTTTCAAGAAATGGATATATCAATATCACGACTGTTGAGGGAGATAATATAGTGGGAAAGATGACAGAAAATTTGTAATAGGGAATTGTATATTATGAAAAGGTTTATTAAATGATTTATATTATTCCTATTATTTTTTTCATTTTTGTGAAAGGATTTATCTAAGGCTATCACTATAATATTACAACCAGAACGGAAGAAATAAAAAAAATTAAGAATAAGTTTTAGGAAATGGATATAATCAAGACGGTTGAGAGAGGTAATATAGTGGAAAAGATCATAGAAAATTTGTAATGGCGGGGATGTGATGATGATGTGTTTTGTATGCACAATCACGGCCAGGCACTCGAGTAAGTGGTGCATTTTGCGGGCCCTGAATCGCTTCGGGTCAAGAGTGTCATGCACTCGAGGGCCCCCACGTCCTCTACCGTTTACTTTGCTTTGATGCAATGGCGTAGCCCCTCATCGAAGGTAGGGTAGGGGTGCAGGGATCCAAGACCCGTCCCCCATTTGTTTGTATTGTCGGATGGTTTGTAAAAGAAATTTTAGCTTAGTTTTGTTTTGGCTTTGTTGTTATCATTTCTGTTGCTCTAAAATATTAGTAGTACGCTGTAGTAGAAGTAGAATAAGAAGAATAAGTAGTAGTAGTAGTAGTATATAAATACGTAGTAGTGTTAGTAGTTGTTGTTGTTGATGTAGAGTAATAGTAGTAGTAGTAGTAGTAATATTAATAATAGTAGTATAGTTGTAGTTGTTGTTGTAGAGTAATAGTAATAGTAGTAGTAGTAGTAGTAGTAGTAGTAGTAGTAGTAGTAGTAGTAGTAATAGTAGTAGTAATAGTAGTAGTAGTAGTAGTAGTAATAGTAGTAGTAGTAGTAGTCGTGATATTCAACAATTACAATTATTTCTATATTAGACATTAACTTCCATAGATTAAAATTTGTCTCCCACAGTGACATAGATGCATCTGGTAAAGAGGAAAAGGATCTATTGAACTCATAGCAATACAATGAGAATCTCAAACGGAACAAACACTTCAAAGCATTATCCACATTTCACATCCCTCAACTTCCGAACCGATAATGGTTCGGCATCAATTAAAAGAATCGCACGGATGTGGAAATATTCCTGCGGAAGCGAGTGCCCCCGTGGGCGTTTCGACACGGCTACGCCACCGCCCAGACGCGACGCCATCGCCAGTCTTCCCATCCTCAAAATCACAATTCAGAAGTTGTGATCTAATACCCACCCCCTCTTGAACCAAGCCTGTGACTTGAAGTAGAAATGCCCCCATCGTTTCCTGCCATTCACAATAATGTTCCCCATTAGCATAATATCAAGGCTGTAAAGAAAAACGTTTTAATATCAACATTTTCCCACCACTTAAAAGAGTATGCGATTCGTTTCACGTCTTCCTTTCCGCGCCCTCCTTATTTTTTTTTTCTTCCTGTGTCTGATTTCTATTTAAAGATGTGTAAACTTTTACGCTGCGTTTCCTTAAGTCAGACACTATTCAAATTGTTTTGCCTCCACTTTTTAAAAATATGTTGTGGGTGTTGTTTTCCTTTTACCTTATTTCTAGTTCTCGTAAATGCCCCGCCCCATCTCTCTCTCTCTCTCTCTCTCTCTATCTCTCTCTCTCTCTCTCTCTCTCTCAAGGTTTAGGGTAAGCCATGGTGCTATAAAGTAAGGCAATGCAATCAAAATCATTAAATGCCTCTAAACCTAACCGAAAGCTCCCCACAAAATCGATTGTTTGTTGTTTTCAGTTTTAAATGTACCTTTTTTTCCCAAAATATTTCCGTCTATCACTCCACGCGTTTTCATGCAAAACATGTTAAAATTGTAGTGTGCATGGAATAAATGCTCGAATATGATTTTAAATTCGAAATTAATCGAAATTCATATGGCTTCATTTAACAACAAATAATTGTCCTTGTTCCATATTACACGCAAGCAAATGTTCCCCTTTTTGGATTCTATCTGCACTTACAGTTAAGTGAAACCGTGGATTCATGGTGAAACTGATAATAATTTGTTTATCGTGATACATCAAGATGATCAAGTCATTTGATGAATAATTTATTTCAGCTAAACCTCAATAAAATATAATAACGATTCTTAACTATTTACAGTAATCACGTATCAACCCTATCACTATCGAATCACGGAGTTATGACAGCTGAAATGAAGTTCGTTCATTCCGTTACAATATTATTACGTTTCAGTCGTCATTAAAGTCTGATTTTAGTCCTTGCTTGACAGATGTATACAGAGCAATGGCATTTTGAAACATCATTCAATATTGGGGTTTCGAGACAAGAATTGTGTGTCTTCTAACAATTCTCATTTGCCGTTTTTCACCTTTACGCTATTTCACTGACATATAGACCAAGCGTGGAAAACCGCCCACCCCATGCTTAATTGAGAGTATGAACACGTCACAAGGCCTCTGCACTCTGGGCCATGATAGTGTATAGTAACTAGGGCGAGCACTCGAATATTTACTCCAATTACTCTCCCTACCTGAGAGCCAGATATGAATGGAGCAACGACGATCATCCCAAGACGAAGAAATAGATCAATGGGGCTGGAATTATTGGCTGATATTTCGGAAAAATAGTCTCAGCAAGTGTAATGTGTCCTCTGGAGTTAGGCTGTAATTGTTTGGGCTAGAGAACGTCTCGTCTTAATAGCCCCCAGCACCGGGGATCTTCTCCCGTGTCTTCGGCATCACTTCGATTGACTAGAGCTGGTTTTTATATAGAGTGTTCAGCTTGCCAGAGTTTTTCTTTTCCTTCTTATATTTTTCTTTTCATTTTCTTACTCTTATTCTCTTACTATATCTTGATTATAAAGTATCTAAAATCCCTTTATACGGAAGCATTGCATTTTGAATACATTTACATATCCTTTTTTTTATTTGATAGCGGTTCAGATATAATTTAACATATATATACATAGGACTTGATTAAGAGCACGAAATTGATAAATTAACAAACAATAGCGGATGTAGTAAGAGGAGGAGGAGGAGGATATAAAGTAGGTATTAGCTGCAGCCGCACCATCAGCAGTAGTAATCTAGTAGTAGTAGTAGTAGTAGGAGTAGCAGCAGCAGGAGAGAGGTGGATCTATAGGATTGTCAGAAAAGAGGCGGCAAAATTATTTTCCTCCCCCCCCCCCCCAAAAAAAAAACACCCAACAACAACAAACAAACAAACAAAACAACAACAGCAACAACACACAAACAAAAACAAAAGCAAAAAATAATGATGCGTTTCAAAAGTCATGCCAGTCCTCTAATATATACTTACTTAAAGATAGGGGGAGGTGAAGCATTTTCTAAAAGATGATTTTTTTTTCCTTAACCGAAACGCCTCTCCTCTCCCGGATTAGCCTCCGGTAATGGTCGCTCTCTTTCTCTCTCTCTCTCTCTCTCTCTCTCTCTATCTGTCTGTCTGTCTCTCTCTCTCTCTCTCCCTCTCTCTTTCTCTCTATCTCTCTATCTATATCTCTCTTTCTCTCTTTCTATTTCTCTTCCTTTCTTTCCCTACCTCCCCTTGCCTGTTTCTCCTTCCTCCCGCTCTCTCTCTATCTATCTTTCTCTCTCTCTCTCTCTCTCATATCTATCCGCACCCTCGCTCTTTTATGTCAAGATGAGAAAGCTATATGCGCTATTCCAGTTTCACGGAACAATGATTCAAACACCAATAATTTCTTCGGATTCAGCATCTTTCGGGGACAAACATACATCATAAAGAATCCAAATCCCAGGTACATTTCCCCGATCCCACGAGACCGATGTCTCATTTTGTCTATCACATTACCTTAACACACTCTCACCGTCATCATACGAGGAAAATCTTTAGTATCATGATCACTTCTGCGGAGAAAGAAGAGGTTTAAAACGAGTTACGAGAGGTTAAACGGAAAGGGACAATTGCCTACATGTGGTGGGCTGAACCAAGAACCTGCCGGTGCATCAATCAACACCGGACTGGTCACGTGGGACCAAGAAGGGGGTTATCCGTGCACCCCTCCAAAGACTCTTTAACCCATCCTTTGATCGTCCTACCTCGGTGTTCGAAGTTTCTCTTATTGTCGTCATCGCATTACATCAGTCATTAAAGGTATACGGAGGCAGTGAATTATCAAAATTCGAAATTCATTTTTCAATGTTTGAACAATGATTTTCTGTCTGTTTTATTTTACAAAGCCCCGAAAATGAAAAGAAAATTTTAAGTACGATTTGAGATGTTCTACCGAATACCAAACCCTTTATTTTCTTCATTTTATAATACGTGCCGGTGAATTCAAATACAAATAATGAAAACATTAAGATTGTTGTAATACGATTGTTTACTAACCATGCTAACGATACGATTGAACATCATTTCTATCTAAATCCTGTTTAACAATAAAAAACTTCATCTTCGGGTCTAATTCGTTCGTTAATCGAGTTTAACTTCCTAGAATGCAGACCAATTTGTTTTTCACCTTACTGTCCTTTATTGGCTACAGTTATCCCACTCTACGGTCTGTTTTACAGTCCACTAATTCCCCTAGACGGTTGAGTCATCAACTCAAAGAAGATGAAGAAGATGCTTCAATTTGTTCTATTTTTCTTTTGAATTTGCCTTGCAAGGTTGTCACACATGTGATGATTATTACGCTATAAGTCGAAGAGGCCCCCTGCGGTTAATTTCTGGAGATATTCTCGAACTGTCAAAGGGAACCTTTAATTCTTGTCAGGAAAAGAATTGATTAAATGACACACAATACCATGTACATATTACCGTCTAGTTCCGTCAACATGTGTTTTCGAGGTCCGCCCTCAGCACGGGAAGGGAAATTCAAAATGACAGCTCAGAACTTCATCGCAAGAAGTCGGAGAAATTAATCGAAGAATCATAGTTTGCTCCGGCGAAAACTTAGTTACATGCCCGCGGGGCATAGTTTCACAACAGTCGAGAAATATTGTTTTAATTTCTGATAGGAATCTCCTTTTAATCTTCTAAAAGAGAGAGTAAACGTTATGAATTTTTGTTTTATGTTGGATCTGTAATCTTGCTGTGTTGCGTGTTTGACACGGAATATGACCGTTCGTTAACCTCGCTTTTCTGTTCTTTCGTCTTTAAATCACAATTCTATTGTCATTGTTGTCTTCAATTTTAACGTTCTTTTGCGCTTGGAAAATAGAACTTGATTTTATAGATTTATATCGGTCATGTTCGAGATGTCTCTTTGACGATTTCTCCTTATCAAAGTTCAGGTTCAGGTTCAGGGGAGCATTTCATCAAGTGCATTGTCAGTGATTTTTACCGACAACTGTTATAAGCTACTGAAATCCTTGCATCTGATTGGCTGAGAGTAAATTATCGGTAAAAATCACTGACAAAACGCTTGATGAAACGCTCCCCAGGTTCGCTTTATTTCATATTTTGATACATATTGTCAGTTCTGTTTACAAGTAATAATGATACAAATAATACAGAACGTGTTTTTAATAAACATAAGTAAATAAAAATATATTATATCACTTTGGATTACTTGTCGTTACTTGTAAATGATCCAAACGGTATCAAAAATTACTGTGATTACCAGTGATCAAAATCTACTAGCTTAGATCTTCGTGGGAACACAGTGATAAAACGTGTCTATACGTAAATTTAACATAATCATAACCACGACAGGTCGTGGTTCAAATGACTCATGATAGGAGTTACTCCCAAAAGATTTATATAATATATAGTGTGTGAACACAGTGATAGGCAGTATCTGAACGCACAGTTGACATGATTCTAATGTCTTTTCTTTTTTCTTTTTTTTTATTCAGATCACGCATGATTGCAATGACAAAAAAATGTAAGGATATCAGGCCGGAGCTTGACTGTACTGGAAAATTTTCTAATTTGTATGTCTTCATGGGGTTTTCCCGTTCAAAGTGGGTCATTATTTTGCAAGAAAATCAACAAAATTTAATTGCATATGAAAACTTTTACCACTTTCACTTTAGTTGTATATTGCTAATTATTTTCTTCATTTTCCTGTTTTATTATTCTGAATTTTCTCTTCTTTCCTTAAAGATTTCTAATTTTACTCTTCTATTCTGGGTTGGTTTTTTTCACAATCAACTTCCATATTTCTCATGGTCTTTTTTATGTTCATGCGATTAAATTTTCATCCTCAAAAAAGTCCAGTCAAATTGAACACACGAATAAACAAACATTTAGAAAAGAGAGGTATACTTTGTAATTGTCTTCAAATATATCTTTATACGAATGAAAATTTTGATGTTCCCTTTTTTTCTTCAGAAACTGGTTCCTGACATTTATATATATATTTTTAAACATTACGCTTTTCAATAGGCCGACCAATACCACCTTGCAGTCCACTTTTTTTTATCCTGGAGTTTTGAATTTACCCAGGGCCCTATACTGCAAAAAAAGTTGCGTTTTTATCGCAACTCAAAAAATAAAACACAACTTGATTTTCAACCAATCAGGATCGCGTATTTGGGACTTGCGTTTAATTTTTTTAATTGCGATTAAACGCAAATTTTTATGCAAGGGGGCCCAGAATAAGAAAAACCTAGAAGTAAGTGCCTCGAATAAACAACAATTCAGGACTTACTGTGAATACTTCCATCCTGTCAATAAACCAGCTCGTAATTACAGTTTGCGCATGTGCACAGGAAGGGCATTTGTACCGAGTGCAATTATTGATCTTTATACGCTGTCATAATAGTGCGCACTGTGATGCGCGCACTGGTTTACACGTAAAACAAGTAGCGCGTCCATCAAAACAAATTTGGGTCATTTCAAGGTAATTTGTACCATGAACTATATTACGAACTGGCTTATTGTAACCATCAAGGAAAATAAGTCCTCGATAATTTGATACATCTGCGTGCAGTGTGAGAAATAATGATATCGAACGGTAGCAGTCATGGTATAATATTGTCCTTTGTGGACATTTTGGAGCGTAACGGTGGTAACGGTCCTTTTTAGTTGTTTTGTAAAATAATTGTCCGGACATTGCCCTGGGGTAGTCGTCCGAGAAGGAATTGAGTTTGTACTTTTTAATGTGAATAACTTGAATGGAATGCTGTTGAAATGAAGACTTTACAATCAATAGAACAGAGACAGAATGAAGCATCATTTTACAAGGTCTCGGCGACACTTATTGACTGGTGCACGACCATGATTATACAAATGGGTCTTCAGACGGAGATTACATGATCATGTTTGACCTACATCTACTTCGTTACAGGCATTGGATAATTTGGTAACATTCTCCAATTTAGCAGTTCCTTCATCATGAGCCTGAAAAGTTGAAACAACCTTTACCTCTTCAATATCAAAGGTTTTCCCCAGCAATTTTGTCACAATTTCAAGTAACAATTTCGATGTCAAGTATTAGGTGTTTGTGTACCCTAAGTATTTATGCCAACATTGTTCACATGGAAGCGACTTTTATATACTGGAGGTGCTGAGGGGTGCCTCGCAAGTCCAAATTTCTCTGACACCCCCCAAAAAAGAAACTTATTATATTTTGGGGTCGCATTTTCAATTCAGCACCCCCTGTGGTCGTGCCCACTCTGTTAAAAAGAAAGGAAACGAGGGGGTTGCATCGCTGGCTCCCAGTGCCATGTTCATATCATATAGATATGTGTCTTCATAATAAGTATTTATGTATTTCTTGAGAACATCAATTTTAGATTCCAACTTCAATTCACTGAATTGCACAAATCGGAAGCAAATATTTTATACGTTATGTGAAAAAGCATTGAGAAGTACGTGTATTGTCTTAGAGGGCAGCATTAAAACACAATTATAAAGGATTCTTCTTCAGCAAATCGATAAAATTTCGTTGTATACAAGGAATGTGGAATAGGTTTTTACTTGATCATGTTGTGATAAAAGGGAGATTTATGATGACTGGTTTTTATTTAGGCAATATCAATGATATCATTGTGAGGATGTCAATGCGAATAGCATGACTCATCCTTCATTTTGAATGCGATATCCTTCGGCACTGCAATTTGTATTCTAAATGGATGTTTGTTTTAACAATAATGGGACTTAATCAAAGCAGTGTGAACGTCAGAATTTTAAGAGAAAGTTGAATAGCGGTAAAGGTGAAAAATAGTTTGTGAGCATTCTATTTCGTTTTATTTCTATGTGAAAGAATACCATAGAAGCAATGTCTAAGGGTTTCTCTTGAAATTCTCTCATGATTATTTAAATCAAAGACTTTTATTACTTTCCCAAATTTTATGCGAAAGTTTATGTAGTCCCATGTACGCGAATTTGTGTTTGGTTATTTTTATTGTTGCAATTTTAAGCCATCTAAATTTGATTAACCTTAAACTATTTACAATAGAATCAATCATTCTGAACAGTTTTTTACACACTAGTACACATTCAACATCATCTTTGAGATAAAAAGGGAAGGCGAAAAAATAGGTCTCTTTTTTTTTTTACTTTAACGATTTTTCTGCCATCGGTTGAAGATCAGGCCTCGCACATGTACGGCAACACGACCACCCGTCTTAACACGAAACCGTAGACGAGGAGGATGACGATGTCCCATCGATCCAGCCAAAGGTTCAATCTCTGATTTAAAGAGATTATCGGTATTTTAAGAGATTCTTGAAAACCCACAATCTTTTTCCGATGGCGGCGCCCTTTTAACAGGATTCGTTAAAGGTAAAAAACTACATTTATCAAAAGATGTACTCCCGGATGTACTATATTTACATTCTTAAACATCACAAACAGTGAACGTGGGCAGTGCTAATTGCCTCAGTCGGAAATTGAAAAGGTTATGTGATTAAAACATAAATACATCAATGTCATGGCATGTGTTTTGTTTGAACTATTAGATTTTTTTAAAAATGAAGTGAGGAAGCAACTAAAAAAAGACGTTATTTTTCACTAACCGTCATTATTTATTGATATACTCAAAATGAAGCTTTTTAAAAGTCTATTTTTACAATTACAGACTTTGTGTATATTTTCGTTTACATTAATTTTTAAAAATGAATTACTTTTCTGGCATTGGATATATGTTTGAGAAAGGCACAATTTTTATTAATTATTCAGTAAAGAATTTCAAGGGTCAAATGTTACAAATGTAATTATCATTTGAACTCATTTGAGTCTTATAAAAAAATATATCCTCAATGTTTTAATTCAGTATAATCTGCCCACTTATTTACATTTGTAAGCAAGGGGTCTGTACGGAATTTGTTCTTTAAATCGAGTGTGTGTGCAGCGCGTCCCAAGGGCATACAGAATGATAGATCCGTTAGCTTTTCCCGCCAAAATCGATTGGAGGTTAGCACATCAGATCATGTGCAAGTCTCTACCAAGAATAAACACGAACTCCCCTCATTTGGCAGGCAATCTTATTCCAGACCGCCTTCTCGCGATCGCGGGTCGCGGTGCAACCTGAGAGCGAGAACTCGCCGGCCGACTCCCGCGCTGGCGCCGCCTGGTTAGCTCCGAAGGTACCCCTAGAGTCGCGTCGGTGTCCAGTAGAAACATCTGGAGCTTGCTCAAAATGTACAACAAACTTGCTTCATATCTCCATCTGAAATTTGACGAAATATTCGATACGAAGGGGGCCCTGAAGGATATTTCGGCGCTGCGATGTCGCTCTGGATGAGTGTAAAGGAAAAGGGATGGAGAAGGATGGATGGAGTATAGTAAGAGAGAAAGTAAAAAAAATAAATGCATGATGCGACCTTTCACCGTGCATCAGTGCATTGATTTTTTTTCTTCTCTCCAGCGAGGCGGGTGGAGGGTTCATCCCCGACACTTCGGCTGCGTAATGGTTTACTCCTCCCGCTCACTGCCTTAGGTGGCATACCATCATAATGCATTATCTCCCCTTTCTCCATTTTTCGCCATAAGTAATTGTTTCCGCAAGCCTTTCTGAAAGTCTAAACCTCATACATACCTCAAAGTACAACCCTTGATAATTACTGGGAACCTCCCACCCACCCACCTAGACATGCCCCAGAACACAATGCATAATTCAGCGAGTTATTAGAGACACCTCACCGGAGACAAAATATAATAAAAACAAGTCGTCTTGTATTTCCACGGATATCCATTTTTTTAAAGAGAGGGAGGAAAAACCAGATTTATCGATTGCTTGAGAGGAAACGTTTCTTCTGATTCCGCTTAGACGCATAATGCGAAAACATCAATTAGGGGAGAATAAATTGAAGATATATGGATGCTTGGATGAAATCCGCCTTCGTTGTGAATCAATCTATTCTTACATTCTATTACTCACGAAGAAGTTGTTGAATGTACAATTTAAAACTAATTCATTTTTTAAGGTTGAATGGAAATTGAATTTTATTTATTGAAAATCCACTTGGCAGCCCGAGTGCTGAATTATAAGGAATATGCATGTACAAAGTAAAAACATATATCAGCTGCGCAGGTTCATATGAACATTGCCTTTTATTTCATGTGTCTTTCCAAATGATTCTCTGGCTTAAATCATATCATGAATTAACATTTTGTAGGATGTAATATACAGTTACTGTAAGCATTTCTATTCATGGATAGGGGGAAGAAATAAAACAAGATGAAATATGCGTGATTACAATTAACACAATGAATCAGAAGAAATGCATACGAGTCAAGGGGACTTATTGATGTCAAAAGTAAACCATATTATCAGTTATGTTAATTCAAAGTATGTTACACAACTAGTACTTGTACTCAAGAATAAAACAAAATTTGCCTCTCTCTTTCTATGAGATGAACATTTAGCATATATATTTTTTATAGCCCGAAATGTAATGATCCTTTCTTTGTCATTATTTTTTTCCCGAAACATTTATATATTTTCCTTTCCTGTTACTGATCGGGTGTTGATTTTCGGCCTGAACATGCTGAGTTATTACTGCTATTTGAAATGTAATATCTCTATTAAACAACGCTTGCACTCAAATTGTATGTTATCCTGTAAGGAAATGTTCATGGATTGAAAGTTCAAGAAAAGAGGAAATAAGATAAAAATTTGTCCTGAAAGGTTCTGGTCCAAGAAGGATAAAACTTCAGATACTGCGTACACTGTAAAAAAATAATTTGCCCTTTGGTAATTTTTACTTATTTTCCCATGTAGAATTTAAGTTTTGCCTTTTACGCACTCGATTTAAGTCTTACTTAGTCAAATTTAGATTTAGTAGAATATACGTGAAATTTTAAAGTAAAATTAAATACAAAAGAACATTCAAGTAATTTCAACTTGTATTAATTTAGTAATGTTAACTCAAAGTAAGAAGTTATATGTATTACTCAAACAATTTATGTTGATTGTACTTATCATTTTTAGGTAAAGACTGATGCAGAGCGTAAAATAAGTATTAACATAATTCATGAATATTCTTTAAGACCAAATTAATTTTTCTTTTTTAAATAATACAACTTTTTTGTGGATGAATGAAAATTTAAGGAGTTTCCTAATTTATTCAAGCAAAGATAAGAAGATAAGACATTTTTAATTGTCATTCACTTCAAAACAAATTAAACTTGATATTTCAGGAAAATTGTCAACCAATTTTCTTTTTAAGATGCTATACGATCAAGTATGTATAAAGTTCGGAGCCCTTCCAGTATGAGTCAAATTAAAGCGTATGTAATAGTGTTTGGTGGTGATGATGGTAGATAATTTGTTAAATCCTGAAGTGAAATAGTGTTAGTGAATGTTAGGTGGGTACCAAATGTACTTTTGTGTTTAATCATGTCATAAGGGGGTTTTTTTAATTGTTATCTTTCGTGTTGACAATACTTAAATCATTTACGTTAATGTAACTCAATTTAATTGAGTAAAATTTCATTAAGCAAAATAAGTTTATTCTACTTAAAATTTCCTGTTATAAATACTTTTAAAAATTAAGGCAATTTTTTTTTTTCAATTTCATTAAGTAATTTCAACAAGGTTTTCTTTACAGTGTAGAAGCAAAATGGCGCCTACACAGGTTTGTTGATATTTATAGTTGACCGATCTCTTTACCATTTCCCTGATCTTTGCTATACTTTGTTTCATGGTAAATCATTGTATTTGGTCACAGTCTTTTGATGATTCGATTGCATTTGAAACCTAAAACTTATTATTGAGGGGTGACAGTTCTCTTACAGAGTCTCATTTCGTGCTAACCTAGAGAGGACAAGGAAGCTTTTGGTTCAATATGTATCCAACTGCTCAATACGATTCGTCTGAATGATTTGAGGGCCTTTCCAGTTTTCACCAATACCTAGACAATATTAATCCTAAAATGCATTTCAATTTATGTAACATGAAGACGTTTGAAATCTAATATCAAGGTAAAAGGCAACTTTGATTATTCACGATATTGCATGAGAAAACAGTGTTCAGTATGAAAACACCGATTATCATTTGCTGTGACACCTCAAGCATGAATATTCTTCAACAAAATTAATATGTCTAGAGACATTATAGACGTTAGAAATGATTTGTGATGAACTCTCTCTATCACCCAACTGTACCCTTGAAATTAATAGGTTTTTATAGATACCGGCCAATGAAACTCAAATTTGTGTCAACAATAAAATGGCGCGAACGAGACGCTGTTATTTGACGATTGCATTGCTGAATATTTTCATTCACAATAGGTTTAAGTTTAGTTTGAAAACAATTATAAATTCATACTTCACACAGAAGTAGTGGCATTTCCTGGTAGTGATATCTATTGCTTTGTGTATACATTTATGTAGAAACGAACTATGTTTTGAGGTAATATAAAAATGTCTCAAAATACCTAATTTCATTGTCCATGGATTATTGAAGAAAAACTCCAAAATCAAGTCGTGAATCATGAAGGAAGAAGATTTGTTTTTTTCTACACAAGGCATTTTGTTATCACATATGTATCATAATTATGGTAAAACTTGAGCTGTGTCTATCCCGCAATAATATAAAGATTAATTTCCCAAACCAAAATTTACTAATTTAGTTTCATGTATGTAATAACAATGCTCTCAATTTTATTACGATAGTAGTAAGAAAAGAATTTTTCTCAGCCAAATGTAAGGACTATTTATCAGTGTGTGATATAATGTCAGCGATAAAATGTTATTGTGTTATGGAAAATATAGAGCTCGAACAAATCTAAAAGAATTTGATGAAAAGTGGTTTCATTTTACCACATGTTTTTAAGCGTATTTTTGAAAACTCATGTTTGTCATGTAAATGTATAAAAAAAATTTATTAGAACATGTATAATACGGTACATAGCTTATTTTGTCCGTGCAAGCTATTCATATGTTTTACTTTTAGGAAGGGAAAGAGATTATTATGAAAACCAGCATGATTCTTGTATAATTATGTCCATGCATGATAATAAGCGTATAATATAATAAGGGGGACATATTTAAATGTGTAATTATTATTCAATGCTAAAAGATATTTCAAAACATGTTTCTACTGTATACATCGCAAACTGATGTCACTTGATTTAATTCGTCAATACATCTTTTGTTTCATTTTGGTTATAATTTAATGCAGGCCTATTTCATGATGAGTATCGCAGAAATTTCAGTCATCATTTATCCAGTTATTTGGTTGCAAAACATAATATTTCTAATCAGCTACTGACAACAACCAAAATATCATGAATTATCTGGAAAGCAAATAGAATTCTCGGTAACATCACTATTTGACCAGCTTTCATTCTGAACACCCAAGGTATTTACAGAAACGTGTTTGATATTTCGAGAGCTTTGTACTGCATGTATAGGCTTCCATTTCCATTTGAGGGAAATGGAAATGGATGAAATTATTGACCTGTATACTTAGACGATACTTAAGATAGGATCGTTATATAAGCACGTTTTTAATTCAGGGTCTTGAACACCAAACTGAAGACAGCAACAGCACGAATGAATGGAATAAGGCCTACAAAAACAAATATGGTGCCATCATGTGACAACTAAGAGACGAAAAACATTATTTATCTGGTTTTCTTCAATCAATTTTTGTTTTATTATTATTTTTAATGAAACTAACAATAAGGGTTAGTTGAAAGAATAGGATCTTTTTAAATATTGTACTGTTTAAATAGTATTAATACAGGTATATATATCTATAATACTAAATCATATAGATAGAAATATAATGGTATATTCATGGATTTTCATTCGCCAGCACGTGGAATGTCGACTATAATGGTTCCAAAACCGCGGAAGTTTGATAGAAAAGGGTCAACTATATGTCAAAATAGGCATTTCTGAGCTAATATATGGGTTAAGCAAGCAAACTCCCTGAAATAGCCCCTGTTACAACATTTGGGTTAAATGGTGTTAGCGGATTTCGGCGCCGAATTCTAGGTTAAGAAGTGTATAGGATCTTTAAAGGGCCCACCAAAGAAGAAATTCCATTTTTTTTTTAAGTGGAGCTCGCGTGCGACGCTTTTCCAAAATATTATGGTTAGACTTTTAAAGACGGACTAGCTCTGGGGTGAGACTTTATCTATTTGTATATGTCTTGTGAAATAGAGCGTAAAAGAATATCATTTGTCTAAGCACATCAAAAGGGGTCAGGGTAAAGAAAAGGAATGTTTTGAGAATAGAGACGGCTTTTTTCAATGTTGTGAAAGCGGGCGGTTTATTTGGGTCAAGCTAACAATGTCGCAAAAGCATCGAAAAGTGTTCCATCTTGTACCTCGCACAAAGCTGACATTTCAATTAACTCCTTACCAAATATTTTCTTTAAAAAATGGAACAGGTTTTATTCGCCCTGCTCTAGATTTTTCTAGGCCAAGCATAAAAGAATCGTGACTTTTGAATGACGGAAAACTTTTTTTTCGGAGGACGAAACAGCTGGGCAAGGCTAAGAGGACGCATTTCAGAATGCTGTTGATGATGTATTCGCACCCCTTTTCAGCGTAGACGCTTAATGATTGTTAGACACCACTGGAAATCATTGTATTACTGATGACGCGGTAAGCCTCATCAGAGATTAATTGACTCATAAATCAGACCAATTTAAGCTTCAAAATATGCCGATCATCGACAAGAAAAGCCTTGTTAGATGAATGTCACGTTATTCGACTTCTTTGTCGTTGACATTGTACGCCACCATGCGTAAAACGGACCGCGGAAGTACGGTATGTTCACGTATTCTTCACATACAAACATACGACACAGCGATAGAAAATAATGGTTTTAGCCTTTAACATGGCCCATTCAATTCCCTTCATTTCATTCATGCTGTATTGATCTTCACATTGGGGTTGATGGCTGATGAACTTTTTTACCCTCTCTGCGTGCAACATCCACCCTTGTATACCAGCGGATGCAATGCAAACAACCGCGCGCGCCTGTTTCTCTCGGCGCGGTATACGCACCCTCTAATCCCCCTCCCGATTCACCCCCTCACGATCCCAGTGAAGAGGTGGTGTTAATCACTATACCCCCAACGGCTGTTCGTTGTACATCCACGATTACAGCTTCTCTTAATCGTACCCTCAACCAAAAATTCGAGAACCAACTGTGAAAATCATCTTAGATTCTGGGATAAACCTTAATAACAGCCTTGAAGATGTTTCCCCCTATATCCCTCTCTCTCCTCTCACCTTTTCTCGTGATGATGAGGTCAGAAAGTACAAATCTGTTGTTAATGCATGTTGCTGAGAGCAGATTCATTTGTTTCAGACAATTTTTAATATCACCCCATCCCATCTCTCTCTCTCTCTCTCTCGCTCTCAACCTCTGAGCAGATGGGGAAAAAAGGAAAGAAATGAAACGATTTAATGTATAATATATAAACATGATAGAGACTTGCATTGTCCAATACAAGAATAGTTTGATTTAATTGCCATCTTAAAAAAAATCATACTTTCCTGTGTATAGTGTACGTAAATGTTGAGTATTTCTTATAGATAAAGTTGAGTTCTGGTCATGTGATTTCATTGTGAAAGAAATTGTCTCAAGTCAATTGGGAAAGACTGATAATGTCTACATGAGAACTGCTCTGTACTGTGAGATCTTGGTATCATCAAAATCATAAGAAATTGATGCAATCCCGATGAAAATGTACGTCAAAGTTCATTTCAGAATGGCCATTATCATTTAATCATCGTAACCATTGCAATCCCATCAATATATATGAAAAACGGTCATGACAATGCTCACTCACAAAAAATGAAGATCTAGATGCAGTAATGAGTTTGGGCAAACTGATATTCAAAGCGTGACTCAATAGCATCATATGCGGCTTAATCCACGTCAACGTTCCGGTAATTACAAATGTATTTGTTTTCTCAAATGCCATGCTTCTAATTCATGTGATGCACTAATTCTTCAGATAACAATAATTTGACGCAGCCTTAAAAGCTGCGTGACAGTTGAACAATTAAGCTGAAAGCTGAAATTCTCCAAAGAGGAAGGGGAAGGGGAGGTTGGCAAGTAGGCGTCATAAAGACTCTGTTTGCAAGCACCTTTAGTTCATCATATTTAATCATCTGCACTAAATGTATGTTATTTCTAACATTCTAAAAGCATGAAATCGAATTCGATGGGAAGTTCATCTGCGTGCTGCCAATTCGTGGAATATTATGTCGATAAAAGGGAGCTTGTATTGCAGACGAGTTTCATAAATTTCGATTACTTTTTGTGACAATGACGACTTTACTCAAGAAACGATTCTCTTTCCAAGGAATACGACTCGCAAAAAAATATGAAGGAAAACTCAATTATATTTGTATATTTCATTGTGCTAGGCACCTTTTCCTTAAATTTGGCTATTTTTAATGTTAAATGTTCGATACATTGGAATTGAAAGCGAGTGACATCAAGCATGTTTTACTTTATTCAGACTGAGACCTGACCATGGTATTCATTATGTGAGTGTTCATTTGGAAAATATGAATTTCTTCTTCCCCAAAACGAAAGAAAAAGAACACGTCTAACTGAATAAATGATATGGTATCCCCCCCCCCCTTTTTTGTTAAATTTACAGTGAATATACTTTACACACAATCACTAAAACGGTTTATTCCATTCTTGAGTCTAATCATAGCAGATCAGTTCAACATCTTTTTTCTTTAACTGATATAAAATAATTATTAATGCACCCGTGCCAAAAAAGATGCCTCTATTTACCTTGAACCATTGAGTAATAAGACGGGGCCTCGTGCCTGAAACTAACAGATGCCCTTTGATTCATCCATGTTTCTCATCTTATGCCTATTTTCCGCTATTGGCGCTTTTGTTTTGCTAATTTGCAAAATTGATCGAAATATTTGCCAAAGACGACCAGGAAAAAAAGGAGAAAAGTACAGGGTCACAATGATGACAATTTTATATCTCCTTTATTAAATGAAGGGAGTCTTTCTGACGTTACCATGGTTACGGTGATTGGAAAAGTTCTGATGATGGATGATGCCATGATGGTGGTGCGTGTGGGTAATGCTTGGCTTCATCAGACAGAAGATTGATGGTGGATGGTATGGATCGCATTAAGAGTTGTCTTTGTTTACCTCGACACAGTCATAGGATAATTACTCTTTTTATGGTGGTATCCGAGTTCTCGGGTCACCATCCGAGCCCCCCCCCCTACGAATTTTAACTAAATTGTGGCGATTTTTCAGTGGAAATTTTTGAAGGCAACATCTATCTTTTGATAGTCGCTAGTCATTGCTATGTTAAGTATTGTCCCAATTGATATTCCACTGGCTATTCATAAACTATTATGACCCATTCGACGAAGATGATCTTACGAATTTAGAGCTAACATAATTATTGGAGATAAGTATTGTCATGATAAGCATTATGAGGATAAACCATTACCTATTCAGGGAAAAATATTTCGATGTGAAGGAAAAGAACACACCAAATGAACAAGTAGAAAAGGATACATATAATGTGTGTATAGCAGCTCTAAATGCTCACTTTCAAACATTATACAAAATTTATTACTGAGGGGAGATAATGCACACATTGTGTGAAAGATTTAGCGATTTAACGATTATCGAAATTTAGCGATTTGAGTTATACGGATACAAAGCGCATAAAGACATCGATTATCATCATCATCATCTTGAATGAATATTACCATGAGACTGATGCATATGGTTATCGTAAGCATCCCCCAAAACGAAATATGTTCATGTAAATAAACAGATGAACGAAGGAAGCAAGAAAGGAATCGTAAATGCAACATATCTAATCCTTAAACTTGAAATAAAGATGGCATTCGTTAACGTCTGCAAAAAGAAAGAGAGTAGTCAATGTTGTCTTTTGTAAAATGGCATTAATCATCTCATCGAATTTGCAAATTGGCAGCCCTCAAATACTGTCGAGACTGCTACTGAAGAATATGTAACGCCATTGAATGCACTAAGACGGTAATCATCATCATCATTATGGCAACGATAGAGGCTAGAATTGTAATGAGTATGCATGACGGAGGAGAAGGTTAAGGGTGTTCATCACGGAGATTATGGTAATGGTGATGATAATGATGATGATGGTGGTGATCATGATCATGATTATGAGGATAATCATGTTAGTGGTATTGGTGATGGTGGTGGTGGTTGTGATAATATTAATTTATTTCTTTATTTCTTTATTTTATTTCCAGGCAAGATGATATTAACAAAGATCTGTACATAGAGAACACCACAAAGATAACAGAACAGAATCACAGAATATTGATATTGATGGGGTAGATTATAAGGATAGTGTTGAAGTTGTTGTTGATAATAATTGTGATGATGACGATGATGATGACGATGGTGATGATTATGGTGATTATAATGGTAATGATGATGATAATGATGATGATGATAATGATGATGGCGATGATAATGATGATGATGGTGATAATGATGAAGGAGGTGATCATGATCATGATAATCTTGGTAGTGATGATATTTACGGTGTTGAGGAAGATGAAGATAATGACAGTATTAAAGTTGTTTATAGCTGTGAAGATGGTGATGATGATGATGATGATGATGATAATGATGATTGTAATAATTAAGGTAAGGACTTTTAATACTTGGCTTTTGTGACGGAATTCTCTTTTTATCGAGTCAGTTTTATTACTATCCACTTCAGTCAGATACAAGATGAAATCCATACATTAACGCCTTGAGTCGAAATTTCGAATAACCAGGTAAACTAATATCTATGACGGAAATCTCTACTTAAAAGTGGTCTTGCGTTGTGGAAATTCCATTAGGCTTCCGTTTCGTGAGTCTTCCATCTTGAATTCGCCTAGATAAGAACACCTCCTCTCCTCCTAGTTTGTTATCTTTTCAAACACCGAGGATGACAGGTAAATCGATGTTCTATGGTAATTACATCACCCGATATCGTCACATCTTCATCTTTGATATTTTCGTCAACCTTGAAATACAAATTCAAAGACGCCACAATCCTACAAAATTCATGACAAATCAGTCAATGAGATTCAGACAAATATAAAAAGTATAGGGTTTTTTTTTCTTCCTTATCAAATGTTTGGGAGGAGGACGAAAATATCGACCGCCCGCAAATATTGATCTTGTAACGCAGGCAAGGGTTGATTGAGCGAGGGGCTGGCTCAATATGACGATGATAATATTGTGACAGTGATGGAACAAATAAAAACAAAGAGGAAATCGAATCGTCTCGTATCATGTACTAAATATACACAGTTGGCATAAGAACCCCGCGCCCGCGGTGCTGGCGGGCTGCTGAATTTGCAAACGGCCGTGCGTTTGTCCCCGCCACGATGGAAAACCGTCTGCTCGCGGAGATTTGCCCCCGTCGCACTTCATACACTCCAAAAATGTGAATAAATATTGGCGCGCAATTAATACGAACTGGAGATTGTGCCTGACGAGGAGGTGGGGGAGGAGGAGGAGAAAAAAGAAAAGAACAGTCGAAGGACAGAGAGGAGAGTAAAAGTAGGAGGATCGGGGGAAGAGACAGTAAGACAGAGGATGAAAAGATGCAGCGACAACATTCAGTCGATATGAAGTAAAGCTAGCCCGGGGTACAGAATATTCGTTACAACGAAATGAATGTGCAATTATTAGTGCGACCTGTCGCTATTCACCCTGCAGTCTGTAAATGTAGATTGTTAGTACGAGTGTTTAGCCTGAGAAAAAGAAATATGTTTGTTAGACAATATGCATCCTAATGAAGGTTTGATGTTTGTTAGACTGCCGTGCCGAGACAGGCGACATTTTTTCATAGGATTTGAACGAATTATTGTCATGATTGTGTCTCGATTAGAAGTAATGATAGAGTTGGTTAAAGCAATAGTTCGGTTTCTTTAAAATCGCCTTTATTGCATTAAAGAGCAAGTCTTAACCCATTCTGTGCATGCAGATGTCTTTTGCAATACCAATGCCATAAAATATGTTCAGTTGAAGTAGGTCATTATGCACATAATGATAATATGATAATATTTGTCTTTTGCATAGTGATCATATCAGCACTCATTGGGTGATCATGGTTCTCCAATATTACCCGTTATTAGCTAACTGAATGCTACCATTGAGAACCTCAAAGCATCGGTGGAATAATTCCCTTTTACTACACCTGGGTCTAGAGTAGTATTAGTATAGTAGTAGTAGTATGTGGAGGTGTTGTGGATCAGTGGATAAGTCCCTGGACTGTGAACCACGAGGTCCGGGGTTCGAATCCCACCGCAGCACTAGCGTCCTTTGGCAAGACGTTAATCTACATTTGCCACTTTCCACCCAGGTGTTAAATGGGTACCCGGTAGGATGCGAAAGTTAATGTCGTTTGCTTAGCATGTGGCGCTTTATAGCGACTGGCTGGAATACTCCCCAGGGAGCGGATAAAGTGCACACATTGTGTGCGGGCATGTCAGAATCCAATGACCGGGTAATAATATATCTGTAAAGCGCTTAGAAACACAACCATGTATTAGGCGCTATATAAAAGCGGAATATTATTATTATTATTATTAGTGTAGATTGATGGCTTTAACCGGGAAATCGTACTGTTTCAGACAAGATTACACTGAAATGCTGTGCGTAGGGGAATGTTGGGATAATCAAGTATTTTTGTTCACCTCTGCGACTTCTAGATGAAAAATCATCACTATTGCTATACTATGACTAATATTACTATTACTACTTTTACTAAGACTACTGCTGCTGCTACTACTACTACTACTACTACTACTACTACTGTACTACTACTACTACTGCCACTCAGTGGCGTACTGAAACCTTGGCGTCAAGAGGGGCAAAACTTGCGCGGAAACTGTTTGTAGAGAGATCCGTATTTTATTCTTCTCTCCAGCCCTTCAAAAGTCACTGTTTCTACAACTATAACAGCACTACTACACTCTTAGAAATGTTGGGTAAATGCCACTGGGTAAATGAAGATTGGGCATAGGTTGGTTAAATCTTGCTCAACTTTTACATGCATTTACCCAACATTGGTCAAAAATAAGAATGAAATTCTTACCCAAAAGTTGGTCGGACTCATAAGGACCCTCATGTTGGGTAAAATTTGGGTAAAATTTTGCCCAATATTTCTAAGAGTGTACTACTTCTACTACTGCTGCTGCTGCATGCTGCTGCTGCTGTTGCTGCTGCTACTGCTACAACTGTTACTACCACCGCCACCACCACTACCACTACCACTACATCTCCTAATAATCCAAACTTCTTTTTTTTTTTTATTGCTATCACACTATATTTTCTCCGTTCATCATTACTAGCAAGCATAGTGGTCGTCATCTTCAAGACCACTTTCCTCTTCATCAGGATCATCCATCCCTTCTTCCTTTTCTTCTTCGTCCATAAATATTGTACAAGTAAACGACAGACAGACTTGAAAAGACTATCCCTTCATTTCCGTTAAAAATCGATAATGTACTTAACCCTTTCGATTCCCAAAGAGACCTCGTCTCAACTTCAACATCTACCTAAGATGGTTAACTATGAACGATCGCGTATCACACCCTAGCGGATCAGATGTCTAGCCGAGGCAGCAATAACCGTTTAATTACGTTGAACTATCAGTGTTCTTACGCTTTGACTAATCAATGACATCATGATTTAATTTTCTCCCGGGTTTATTTTTCGCCACATCAAGAGTAGGAGTAGATAGCAAAGCGGAAGAGAGATAACTGATCCGTCCGTGCGCTATTAGGTTGCTGAGCGGACGGCACACCCCACCGCAACCCCGCGTGTTGCGGCGGGTTTAAACACACACATCGGGTGCCCGCGGGTCAAAAACTATATCAAGAAGATGCATATACACTGAAATATGATCTTTGCGACATATTTTGTAGGAGGAGGGACCGATAAAATGCATGGCTTACAGTGATTTAGCGGCTCAGGTGGCGACGAGTTGTCTGTGTCGATATTTTTTAGGATCTCTTATTTTTCTCTCTTTTCTCCCTTCTCTTTCTTCTTCTTCCTTACTTTAACTTTTTCCCTTTTCTACCCATAGTTTTTTAGTCTCTCGCATTTTATTTTTATCTACTGATACTTTGTAGATTGTCTACCACAAAATATTGACTTGCCCTAGCAGACGACATATTGATGTTTTGGAATACCCCCCCCCCCCCCCCCGCTCCGTTTCTATATCTTTATCCCGTTCATTCTCTTAAAAAAGTGCAACGCACGTGCACTATTGAAGTGTTGCATGACCATTTGTTTTGAAGATTTTCGGCAGGAAACTTGAAACTTCTCCGAGGTTATTTAAAAAACATCTCATATTATAAACCAAAAAGCAGCTGTTGGTATACCGGAGATATTTTTAGCCCTACAATAATTTCATAGTCATCATTGTCCATCGTCCGTGTGATGCCTTGTACAGTTTAAGTTATTATTGCATGAGTATATTCAGGTTGCAAAGAACAGTAAAACTATTGATCCCACTATCGATACATTAATCTAAATTTTGTAAGTCAATCCGTGACTTAAAAAGGGAAGAAAATCCTTACATATTAGGAGAAGTCAGAATGATTATTCTGCAAGGTAGGTATAATCCACAGTAAGTGGGAGATCATAATTATAATATATTATATTAAAATAGTGTTTTAATCACTAATAGCATTAGTTTTTCAGTTCATAAACCTATACAACCCGACTAGTTCAGTTCAGTTTCAGTTTATTTCATATTTCAAATCACATAAATGGAACACAAACAATGACTGTTGCATTATTATAATAATATAGGAAAATATCTTCAATACTTTCAAGAAAAGAATAAAAGAAATGCAAGTGAACATACAGAGACACAGATCAATATTTCACCAGTTTAAATTTGGGATAAGACAAACTAATTTGGCATGAAATATGAGGGAATCTAGTAAGAAGTTAGGCTTGTAATTGTCGATTCCCTTCAGAATTTTGTTTAAAAAGCAGTCTTTGACATTATTACATGTATATGAGAGAATCTGATGTACTTAAGAAAACATTTTTATGGATTGCGTAAGTATTTAAGAGGGACATTTTGAATTGCGTTTAATTGTAAACAGTGAGCCGGTATTAGTTAAGTCTGGGGGGGGGGAGGTCATTCCACAGTTTTGGTCCTGTAAACTTAATTGTATTGTGTGCAAAGCTGTTCGAGTACGTGGAAGGTGATAAGAGTTATTTTAGTAATAGAATGTAAGTTGGATTTGTTATGTGGCACATTATTTATGACCTTCTACTCTTAGATCAGATCTATCATATTAAGACTGAATTTTGAAATAAATCGTAATGGAATTATCATGTAAATTACGGCCGACTGAGGTTCTGAATGGTCTTATGAATATTAGAGAATAATGAGATGACATACAAGAAGCCATATAGGCCTGTACTTTTAAGTCACACTTTTTTTTCTTATCAACCGTAAAAAGTACTTTTAGTAGTTTTGATTTTCTGAAGATGTTTCATAATTATGTGCTTCAAAGTGGTAGAGAATAGGCGGAAGGTGACGCACAAAGTATTTGTACGAGAAGAGTATGTGATAAATGAGCCATATGTAGCATATAACTATATATAGAACACTTAACCCGGCACTTAACCAAGTCAGAAACCTGACAGTTTTCAAAGACATACGATCAGGCATTTATCTCTCTCTCTCTCTCTAGTTGATGTAAAGTGATGGTAAAAGAAGAAGAAAATCTCATTAGCCTTATTTCATGGCCCCTTCCCCCCCCCCCGCACCACCATCTTCTCAAGGCGAAAAAAAAGAGGAAGATAAAGATATAAAAAGAGAGGGAAAGAGTGAATAAATGTAAGAGGTAGCTAATACGACCCCTTCAACAGCCCCCTCCACCGATGCACACCCCTCCCCCCTTAAACCAGTGTCCTCTCAATGGCAAGACAAACGCTGTACACCAGTGGGCTAGGCCGTCTCTTTCAAGAGGATCTCTTAAAACGAAAATCTCTATATTCTGACGCAGAACTACCCTCACACAACATCAATACAAACACCATTCTTATAAACATTTCCCCTCTTATTTGTGTTAGCTACCATAGCAAGTTAAACCAACCACCCTAGGGAGAGGTTATTGTTGGGAAAATGTGGATCCTATCGATGACCAGACTACTACTAGAATTAAAAAGAAATTACAAAAAGGATAAGCTATAAAATTTAAGAAAGGTAAATTCTTCCTCTCTGAAATCCCAAATGTAATACGAATATTCTTATCTAAAGGGTTGGCTATATGTTAGGCCTTCCAATCGGGGAAAAGGCTGCGAGTCCCAGTGACGTCATGCAGTCTCAAGACAGCCCGCCTGTTCTCCACCAGGGGGGGGGGGGGGCAGTGCCACTCCCTTTCGATGTTAGGCCTAATATTCGTTTCTACTATATCCTCATTTATACAAAGAAATTACAATTCTAAAATTTCATATTTAATCCTGCTGCAATTTCTTTCAAAATCTAGTCTTAGTTAAGTCATATTATATAAGGTTTTCGGTGGCTTTAAAACATGATGGCCCGTGTTATAAAAAAAAAAGATTATTTCAAACCAGAAGTTGCCCAGTCCAGTAATATACGAAGCACCAAATGTCCACTTCTTTATCCCCCCCCCCCCCAAAAAAAAAAAAAGTATCAGTGTAATTCTGCAGCCAATGAATAAACGAAATATAGTCAATCATTAAGTGACAAGGAGAGATCACTGTCATGATGACATAATCTTCTTCCAGTCATTTATTATACTGTTGTATAAGAAGCATGGTAATTCTCATGAGATTTAGAGTTTCATACCTGGCTGTCCGTAAATAAGTAAATAAATTCAGCACACTTTAATATTCTGGGTTTAAACTCGGCCTAAAGTTAGTCTGTCTAAAATATAGCGGCCAATGTCATTCACCTTGGCCCGAAAGTGCTCCTCTGACGAGTGCTCATCTAGCTAGGAATCAGACATTGCTAGATTGAGCTGACACCGTTGGTTGTGATTCACATCACCACAAAACAAACCCGAGCTTCCCAACCGGATAGCCTCTACCAGAACCAACCATAATCCCTATCAGTTCCACCCCCTCATCCTGGGCCAGAGGAGCCGCTTCAGGAGTCTTTTTCCCGCATCATCCAGGGGCGGTTTTGCATCCAGCCGTGAAATCACGCTCTTCCTTGTTTATTTCCAATTTGGGATTGCTATGATATGCTGGGATTTAAAACCTAAATGTACAGGACTGCACCAGAAAAAATACTTTTTGGATTATGGTAGAGATTCGGAGTTGAACGATCGTTCCACGAACTTTTTTTGTTTGTTATTAGATTGCGTGCAGGGGCCGTGGAGCATATGGTGGGGCCGTGGTGGAGGTTGAGCGTGTGAACGAGAAGATTATCAAGTCTGCTTCATAAGGAGTTATGAAACGTGTCTACTGGGGGTGCAACCCCCTCCCCCTTCCGGTTCTACGGCCCCTGACATGTACTTACAGGTCATAAGAATTGAGGTGTAATTAATAATCAAGCACAGATAATAGAAGAGGGAAGGAGAAAGAATGAGAAAAATCAAGAAGGTAAATAATCAAATAAGAAATGACACCGAAAAAAACCCATCTGTTTAATCTTTATGAGACAAACAGAAAGGGCAAAGACTTTCCATCACCACATTCCATCAACTTTACGTATAAAAGAAAAGAAATAATTGACGTGTTTTCTCTTCTTTGACCAAATGTGTCAATAGTCATTTGAATTTATTTTAAATAACAATAGTTCTTTTTTGTTTAATGACTATCATGAACAAAGAAAGGATGTGAAATAAGAAGCCGGTGAAGGAATATCTTCGAGAATTAAAAGAATACTAATAACAGTAAAGAAAGAAAATCATTTGAAAAGAGAAAGGGATTAAATGGTTGTGGTAAAACATTCACGCTTCCGTGTGCATGAATCTACGTTTATGCGTTCGGGTTTATTAATTCACGAAGAGTTGCTACAATATTTGTAAATAGAAAAAATAGGCTGTTTTTCGCAATGTATTGAAATATAATACGGTCATCTTTTTTGTTTTCATTCACCTATTACGAATAATTTCATTTTAATACTCAGAATGCAAATTGCATACATTACATTTGTTATATCGGCGAGCTATTATTAATGTTTGCCCAACCTAGAAACGACTAACATATGCAATTTGAATTCCGGATATTGAAATACAATACTTTGTCGTAGATGAATATTATAATTCGTTACTCGGCAAGCGTGTTTAAATTTAACTGCGCTACGAAAAGTGTCTATTTGTCTAATGGTTGCTCATAAAGCATTCCTCAATTGCCTTATAGACTAACTGAAAATCGCCAGAGTCACACAGATACATGTATTACGATTGGAGACAAAAGACAGCTTAACAACTGTAGATCAATATATGTTCTAGCGGTTTTCTCTAAAATCCTCGAACGCACTGTATACACCAGGACTTATGAATTTCTTGTTCAACACGACGTTATTTACAAAAACCAAACTACAGCTATGGCATTTTCTAAACTAACAAACGATATAATGGACTCATTTGAAGAAAAATATTCAATTGGATTTTTTATAGACTTATCGAAGCCTTCGATACCATTAATCACTCCATTTTATTGAAAACAAGGGCAACGCAAAGCGTAGCATCCCCTCGCCGGGTACAAATGGCCTATATACGTCAGAACAAGTTAACTCCATTAGACTATTTTCTTTATTCAATTTACTTCAATCCTATCAATTATGATTATTTAATATATTATATTACTGGGCAAGGAAGTTTACTACTTTATGGCATGACCCATAAGGAGATCTGAAAATAAACTTTTTCATGCACATAATTAGCAATTTTTACATATTTAATGACATGTGATCTTTGATCTTTGACTTACATACTCAACATTATTTACGTAAACCACATTTTCGCATATATAATTAGCCAGTGTTGTATATTTAATGAACTGTGAACTGTGACCTTTGACCTACATACGCGAAGATCGAACTTAATTCATACCATGTACCTTCTTACCAAATTTCATTAAAATCTGTCGAACAATACTAAACTTATCGAACGGAAACCACATTTTCGGACACATACAGTAATTAGCTATTTTCGCATTTCTTGTGCGATTTTTAAAGTGTGCTAACTCTGCCATGACACGATGACAACCTCTTATGTTCACACAACATGTGATGATACATTTGGATAAAAATATATGGAGTTATTTTTTCTCAATAAGCTGAATGAATTTTGCAATTTCAAGTTCACGAGGGTTGATTTTTTTTTTAAATTATGCTCACCCAACCATGACAATGAGAAAAGTGTCGGGATAGGTGTGAGGGGGTCAAGCGATGAATAATAAAGAACAACATATAAATATGCACCAGAAACCGAACTTCTTCTTCTTCTTCTTTTATACGAGTCCGTTAACAGGCGCTACCACACGATTTGCTTTACAACAAAATACAATGGAACGGAACTCTTTCAGAGCCCTTTCACACTCACTTCGTTAGAGCGCTCTAACTAAGAACGGTTCCTCTGGAGCGGTTCCCAGGTGAGTGTGAATGCTCAAGTAATCCATGCAGGAAGCGTACTTCTGGAGCGCTCCAGAAGACCACCTCGCGAGGTGGTCTTGAGGAACGGTTCCTCGTTAGAGCGTTCCAACGTGTCAGTGTGAAAGCAAAGCGATCCTAAAGCGTACTTCAACCGGAAGTGAGTGTGTGTGGCGCGGGAAATCAATGGGTGATTTGATACATTAAGCGAGCGATTTGATACCTTACTTTACGCTACGCAGGCAATCACCGGTATAGCAGACGACAGACCGACCGGGCAGCGGCACAGCGCATTATACGGTTTGAAATTCCGCGCGAAAAATTTGAGCCGCTGATCTGAGCTGCCATAGCAACAAGACCACTTTGACTCGTTGAGCGATTCGAGACATAAAAATTGCGGTGAGTGTGAAAGCAAACGAAGCGTTCTTCAAGAACCGTTCCTCTGGAGCGCTCTTACTTGGAGCGGTCCAGAAGTGAGTGTGAAAGGCCTCTCAGTCTCCACAAATAGACGACCGAGTTAGCGATCCAGTTGAATGCGACAATCAAATTTACAGAGAAATAAAAGCAATAGTTATATTGATAAACACACGAGAAAATTAAGAACAAATCACCCAAAGTGTACAGGTGAATTGAAAGAGCAAATCTGATTATTTCGGTAATTAAAGACGTTCCGTAGACCAATGAGAATGTGCGCAGAACTCGTTTGTTTTCATCTTTTCTTTCCTTCATTTGAATATCATCCCCATGAGGCGTCTTCGAAACGACGCTATGGATCAGGCAAAGACAAGCCCCGATGAAAAGGAAGGCCAATATGTTGAGACAAGCACTGATAATTGCAAGGTCATCATAAGTATCATGAACAATTGTTGGTGTGACAAAGGTCCCGGTGCAAACGACCCATGTTGCAATGCACACAAGAACGCATCTTGGAGTAGTGATGATATTGCGTACGCCAAAGGGATCGATTCGGATGGTGATCAGCTGGTAGAGAGCTACGAAGAGGATGTTGATGACGGACACAGTGGTGGAAATCCTGATGATGAAGAATAACTTCTGCAATTAAAGAATGGTAAGATATAATGAATCAGCGACCTTTTGGCAAGACATTAATCTACATTTGCCACTTCATACCCGGGAGAAATAGGGACTTGGTAAGATGACGAAAGCCTTTGAGATAATAATTTCCATATGCTCTTATGGTGACCATATAGTAGGAATAATCCCAAAGGAGTGGGGATGATGCACACATTGTGGGCAGGAATGTATTCGATGACCTGTAAAGCTTTTATAGACTCATTTCGTATTATTTAGCTGTATATGACCAGATGATTTATTAGCATTATTATTATTACTATTGTTATTATCTAAGAGGTAACCGGATTTCATCCAGAAATCTATGGTTACTCTTTGTTTCAACAAGCATGCTTGTAGAAACAAAGAGTATTATTATTATTATTATTATCATCATTATGGCACGAAAAAGAGACATGATAACGAAGCTTTTCGACCTGCACTCATCAGGTTATCACGCAGGTATAAAACAAATTACTTGAAATCAACTATATTATACTCGGTGAACCCGGACGCAACCTAGACGCCGTAATTTCAGAACAATCGCAAAGCTTGGACGAACTCCTTTTGTCTGCACAGAAGAGGTTCTTGCGATTGGATATAAGCAGCTTCCAGAAAGCGTAAATGCGCTGAGCTTCTGGCCCGGGACATAATTGAAAATTGATCGTCGGCATAGCTTTGTGCGCAAGCTGGATTGTTCAGCAAGTGGAGACCAATCGCTGAATCGCATTTGGCTATCTTTGGTCTGTTAGCGTGCATTTCAGATTTGCAGGCACGGACGGGCTGCGTGCGCTGATTGGGTGTACGGTTCCGAATAATCGAGGGAATGTGTTGTTTAATGCGATCAGCCAACCGCTGAGAAGTACGGCCCACGTACCTGGCATCGCACCGGCACTGAAATTGGTAAATAACATTACTCAAGTGGGGGGTGGGTAGTACATCCTTGCTAGTTGACGGTAGCATCCTGTGTGTAGAAAACACAATGCGTGTCGAAACCGCGTAATAGCAACGTGACACTGCGTGTTTGATCTGACTGGCGTATTTGTCAGATACCTTACCCCTCCAGGGTAGTTTGAGATACACGGGGCATTTGGCAGGTCCAAATCTGGTGTCAGATTTGGATTGTGCCTCCAGCGTCCGTGTTATGGTGCGAGATATAACATGCTCAGGGTAACCATTGTCAAGGAGGATAGTTTTGATTTTCGCGATTTCGGGAGCTAATTTGCACGCATGTAGCGCTCACGCGCTACATAGCTTCCATCGATGAGCAAATGGAAAGGAAAACGCGCAATAAGCATGCCAATACTATTGCATCGTTGAAACGCTATCGGTTCGGCAGTACAATCCAGGATAAGAGAGTACATATCACCAACCTCTCTGATCACGTGCTTTCCGACACAGAGGCATTTGTGTTAGCACATGGCTTTAATTTCGGCGTGCCCAAGTCCAAAATCAATCGAGAAGAGGTATTCGCAGAATTTGAGTTGTTGTACTCTCAGCTGTTTAGACACATTCCTACTTCCAAGGAAGACGGAGAGTCACTCAAAGCGCGCTTATCAGATCTTGCGCATGCGTATTGTGGCATTCCCAATGATATGTCAGATTTTCACATGACTCGCGAATGCTTGGTGGCACTGCGCGGACTTAAAGCCAATCCTGATATTCATATATGCAAACCCGATAAGGGCACCGGTGTCGTCATTCTGAGTAAAAGTGACTATGTTAACAAAATGTCTGACATTCTTCATGATGAATCAAAGTTTTGTCGCATAGGTGCTGAACATGATCGCACAGCCACTTTGGAAACCAAGCTCCAACGACATTTATTAGATTTATGTAAACGCGGCGATTTGTCTAAGCCAGTTTATGATAGAATTCGACCACATGGCTCGCTAAGACCCCGCATGTACGGCCTCCCCAAAACTCACAAAACAAACGTTCCGCTTCGTCCTATTCTATCGATGGTTGGGTCAGCGCAGCATGAACTGGCAAAATGGCTAAGCGAGCAACTTCAGCCAGTCTTAGATTGTTTGTCTGTTCATACTGTTAGAGATTCGTTTACGTTTGCTAAACTCGTCCGCGATCTGCCCCTTGATAATAGTAATTGTGTTATGTGTTCATTCGATATCTCTAGCCTATTTACCAACGTGCCACTGAAAGAAGCTATTGACATCTGTGCTTCTTATCTCTATCATGGCGACTTAGACTCACCACCTGTTCCTGAGCCCGTATTCATTGATCTCATGAACTTTGCCACTCGCGCGGTTGAGTTTAGTTTCAATGATACGATGTATTCACAGATAGATGGTGTGGCTATGGGATCCCCATTAGGCCCCGCGCTTGCTAACATCTTTGTTGGCTTTCATGAAATGCGCCTGCTACAGAACGCCACCGATCTTAATATAGTCCCACATGTGTATTGTCGGTATGTTGATGATACGTTTGCAATTTTTGATAACCGCGCAGCGTGTGAGGTTTTCCTTACACAACTGAACCGGCTCCATCCCGCGCTAAAATTCACATGTGAAATTGAACTGTCCAATGCGCTCCCATTTCTCGACGTTCTCGTTGAGAGAAGTGATGGGAAATTCATCACTTCCGTCTACCGCAAGCCCACATTCACCGGGCAATACACGAGATGGGACTCGTACAGTGCAACTTCATACAAGATTGGGCTCATTAGAAACTTAGTGTGCCGCGCCCATAGGATTTGCTCTGCGTGCAAATTAGCTCCCGAAATCGCGAAAATCAAAACTATCCTCCTTGACAATGGTTACCCTGAGCATGTTATATCTCGCACCATAACACGGACGCTGGAGGCACAATCCAAATCTGACACCAGATTTGGACCTGCCAAATGCCCCGTGTATCTCAAACTACCCTGGAGGGGTAAGGTATCTGACAAATACGCCAGTCAGATCAAACACGCAGTGTCACGTTGCTATTACGCGGTTTCGACACGCATTGTGTTTTCTACACACAGGATGCTACCGTCAACTAGCAAGGATGTACTACCCACCCCCCACTTGAGTAATGTTATTTACCAATTTCAGTGCCGGTGCGATGCCAGGTACGTGGGCCGTACTTCTCAGCGGTTGGCTGATCGCATTAAACAACACATTCCCTCGATTATTCGGAACCGTACACCCAATCAGCGCACGCAGCCCGTCCGTGCCTGCAAATCTGAAATGCACGCTAACAGACCAAAGATAGCCAAATGCGATTCAGCGATTGGTCTCCACTTGCTGAACAATCCAGCTTGCGCACAAAGCTATGCCGACGATCAATTTTCAATTATGTCCCGGGCCAGAAGCTCAGCGCATTTACGCTTTCTGGAAGCTGCTTATATCCAATCGCAAGAACCTCTTCTGTGCAGACAAAAGGAGTTCGTCCAAGCTTTGCGATTGTTCTGAAATTACGGCGTCTAGGTTGCGTCCGGGTTCACCGAGTATAATATAGTTGATTTCAAGTAATTTGTTTTATACCTGCGTGATAACCTGATGAGTGCAGGTCGAAAAGCTTCGTTATCATGTCTCTTTTTCGTGCCATATTGAAATTTTGCAGTACCAAGAAATTATTTGTGTATTATCATCATTATTATTATCCTTATCATTATAAGACACTAATTAACGCGACTGTTCTTACACAGAGAAAACGCTGTTAAAAATGCAAACAGTTGTTTACAATATGAACTGAACAACCCGTTGTACAGTTCATATTTATTTTTTTTTAATAATTATTAAACACGTTGTGTATAAGTTTTAAACAGCCTTTTAAAAAGCGTTTTACTGTGTAAGGGGCCATGTAGGTCCAAATCTTTTAGCAAATGAACAACAACAACAACAAAACAGAACAAAACAAAACAAAAAGCACGCTTGTGCTTTAAATTGTCCTAAATTGTTCTGAAAGTTGATACCACAGTCACAGCGACAAACCGACTCCAAATCGATCTTTGCCATTCGAAATAATGTAATTTTGATTGTTTTGTTTCATTCTGTTGTTTTTTTTTGTTAAAATTGTCTGTTATCAGTCTTCTTGGTGTAACTGGAGTTTAAGTAGTCGTATGAGAAGAAGGTGAGGAGGAGGTGAAGAATGGGAGGAGAAAGAGAAAAAGAAGAAAGGGGAGAAGGAGGAAGGGGATGAGGAGAAGAAGGAGGAGAAACAAAATGAAGAAGAAAAAAGAACAAACAAGTACAAGAAGAAGAAGAACAACAACAACAACAAGAAAGAGAGGAGGAGAAGGGGAGGAGGAGGGGGAAGAGGACTCAAGCTATAGAGACACACGATGAAAGCAAAAAAAAATACCAATTCACTGAATCCTTCGATGAGGGCTCCGATGATACCAACGACATCGGCTACGATGATGTTGAACTGGAAGATGAATCGACGCTGTCGTAGTCGATGATTACAGAGAATCAACATCAGAGTAAACATCGAAAGGAGAAGAGCAAAAGAGACTATTAAGAAGAAAACAACTTTATTAAGGCGCGGTGTGGTGTTACACCAGAAACCAAAACGGACTCCATCGTATAATTTATCCCTACCGAATGGGCAAAAGCTTTCTGAAGAATTATCTTTCGACATCGTGTTCCAACTCCTTTTCTTCTCGGCTGTGGAAGCTGTGATCCCTAATATGTCTACGGTTACATTCGTCAATACTATTCATTAATCATAATAATGATTATAGCAATATTCCCTTCTTTATAAGTACATAATTATCACAAGATCATAATGTCACTATCCGCTTCCAAAGAGCTTAGGAAATTAGTTCTCTGGTTTTCGCTCTGGCAACAGTGATCAGCGCGCAGTGCGTTTCAAGGAAAAATCCTTCCAGGTATCCATTATTTTGCCTCACATGCATCACATGAGTGTGGCAAATATAGAATAATGTCTTTTAAAAAACCGTTTTTAGTGCTGTGGAAGGGGTTCGAACCTCGTACCTTGTGATCCTCAGTCATGTGACGTATCCACTAGACGACTACAACTCAGTGTCTTCTTTCTCTCCTCAGAGTCCTGACCCTGTTCTCTTCTTGAAGTTCTTGAAGTTTCGCTAACTCTCTTTTTGACTTTGCTCCTCTTTTTCTTTATTAATCTTCTTCTTCTCCGTATATAGTATTTCTCCCTCTAATCATATATCAGATCGTTCTCAAACTTTTCCTCTTCCCAGTTGTTCTAGTGAATCCAGCAATACAATATTTGGGATGTGACAACATGCATACTGAGTTTGGCAGAGTCTAGAGCAACAACACATTCGTTTTAAATGAGTTTGTGTTCGTGAAACCTCGAAGGACTCAGTGATCATAAAGGTACGACGAACATTAGCAGATCCAAGCATAGGTGTATCATGGGTCTGGCCAATTGGGGGGGGGGGGGGGCTCTGGCGTCTTTTTCTTTTCTTTTTCCTTTCCTTTTCCTTTTTGATTTTGGGGGGGGGGCACCGGTCTTATTCGGTGACTGCAAATAAGACACTTTTTAAGGGGATGATGTGGGAGGCTTGGGTCCTATCGCCTTCTTTTCTCCTCCATCTCCACCTCCACCTTATTTTCTCCCTGTGTGTCCCTATATCAAGGTCATTAACGTAATTAAGTAGATTTGGATGCAATTAATTCTCTCCCGGTATAATGGCCGGCTGTTAAATTATTGAAACTTATATGCAATTATCCACGTAAGTGAATTTATACTATAAAAATGGTATTACCTACCTCATATTATTTGGCACTTCCAAATTTTAATGTGCCATGTGTCCTTCAAGCTGAAGTGTTAATTAACAAGGAGTTGCTTGATGTCTATGGCGGTCTCAAAGTAAAAAAGCGACATAGAACTAACAAACTTTAAGAAAAGAGGTCATGAGGATGTAGTACAAGAGGTAGTGCAAGTGCATTAGTGGTGGGCTCAAGATGTATTCATGACAGGGGCGGATCCAGGGGGCGGGGGCCCGGGCCCTAGGGGAAAAAAAGACACCCCAGAAAATGCTGATGACCCTTTTTTTTTGTTTGTCTTGTCAGAGATTTTTTAGTTCAAAAAGAGACCCCAAAACACCGATGACCTTCTTTTTTTTGAAAATTTGGTGAATATTGTGCCCCCTCCCTCACAAAATCCTGGATCCGCTACTGATTCATGATTTGTTTTATTGATAACATGAATAATCAATCAATACTATAAATTATATATGGATAGTGAATGTGGTGGTTTCGAATATAATGATATCAGATTGCGCTTCATAGTCGCGTTAAAAGAGTAAAATTGAAGAGCACAATATTTAACTGTCAGTGGGTAGATTATTCCACAAGTCAGGGCCATGGTGTCTAATCAATTTATGGGTTATTAATAATTTTGGGTTTGTTAGATAAACATTTTTGAAATACGGGCAGGGTATGTGTGAATCGTACTGTTTAGATGAAAGCCCGCATGTCTACCCCAAGTTTAAAAAATAACCACAAATGTAAAACATTTCACCTACAAAATTTCATGTAAAAATTTCCATCAACCACAAATGTAAAAACATTTTGCTTCCATAATGTACCGATGTAAGATAAGTTTTATCAGACATATGTTTGTTTGAGTGGATGTGCGTGTGTGTAAGGTTTTCCTGAGTATAAAATATAACAACTCCTGAAGCTAGTGGATTGCGAGTGGTTTAAATTTTTTATGATCATACGTCAATAGCAGGAAAATTAGACATAATCGCAATAAAGAGAACGCTTCATATAGAAATTAAACGTGAAATTTTTACTCTTTGTTTACGCGATGTCTAATGATGAAAAGATTAATGGTTGAATGGTTACAATTTAATACGGCGCACGCTCCATGTGGTTTTGATTAAAAACAAAGCGCGGTAGTCAAAGCCGTTAGTAACTCAAAATGGCGCATTTTATTCTTTGAAAAAAAAAATCAACAATTAGTTTTATTCCAAACAATTTAACAAAACAATAAAGTAAACATTTGGTAAAATACAGATTCAAAGGTGTGCATTCATCGACATTTATATAAATTGATTTTTTCTAATTTATCATTTTGTCACAGCTAAATTGAATTCCTCGTGTTTCGTTCGGGACTCCCGGGGAGCGTTTCATGAAAGGAAACTGTCGGATATTTTATCCGACAACTGTTATAAGCTACTGAAATCCTTGCATCTGATTGGCTGAGAGCAAATTTGTCGGATAAAATATCTGACAAGTCTTTTCATGAAACGCCCCCCTGAGTTCAACCAATTTAAGCCAAATATTCACACCATAATGATCGAAATATCAATTTCTTTCAAATAATATTGAGGAAAAAGGGAAATTTCAGAGTAATGATTTGCATCCATTACCCCGACCGTGGTTTCTCTTTTAAATGATAGGCCTATTCACAGGCTCATGAGGCCATGGGGTGGGGGCTGGGGGCTGCAGCCCCCTCCTCTTCCCTCCCCTCCCAAGGATTTTCAAAGGTCCGATATTTTTGGCAACAATCGCCTCGTATTCGGGCAGCGAGATGCTAAAATTTTTGCCCACTCGTTCGCTCCGAAAGATTGTAAACTGGAAAGTTCATATTTGGGCATGCAAAAGGCGTCAGCCCCCTCGCGAAAAAGTACCCGTACGCCCATGATGATATTCAACAAGTGTGTGTATAAAGAAGATCATTTTATTCAATATCTTCTGATCCTTGAAACTTTTATTAAAGGAAGGTCGACTGGATTTCTGAATAAAGGATTTTAAAAAAAAATAGGCACGTGCCAATGGTAATGATGAACCCTATATCTTCGGATAGGGTGCGTCATTTGTCAATTTGAAATTAAATTTAAGGCACACCTTGTAATAAAGTTTTAAAAAAAAGACAAACAATGGGCTAACTTGAGGCACAACATGTGTCTAATTTCTGTGACGCACATGACTGTGTGTGTCACAAAAATTATGCGCATGTCATTTGACCTAGCACCGAGACGAGTCCATAACCAATTTTTTTCCCCCTCTTTTTTAATTATTGCATCGTAATGAAACTTATAGGAACAAGGTAAATTACTATAAAGCTTTTTGTTCAAATGCCTCTAGCTGCTGCCCCCGGACATAAATTATCGCTGAAAATTTCCTAAGAAGGAGGGTGCGAAAATGACACACTGTAGGTCACATTTTCCTTTTCATTGTAATGAGTGATACAAGGATGGGATACTGAGAAGGGTTGTTAAAATAAGAACCCATGAAATGACGGAAAGAAGAACGAAAAGGAGAATCAATAATGAAAGGGGGATTAAAGGGATACTCAACCGCAGATTGTGGACGTTTTAATGCGGCGAGAGGGCACCGTGATCGTTACCTGATCATGCCGTTGCCCCGCGGGGCGCAAACCTCGGATAGACTGGTCGCCGCACAAACATGCACGCTCCGCCTGAGCTCGAGCTCTCGTGCGAGCTTCGGTCCGCTTCGTGCAGTCGAAATGTAATCCGACTTAGTCCAACAGACGCGTTCGACGCACAAACTTTGTGTACGAGTGAATTGGGCTTACGCAATCCTGACTTTCCCCACGGCCGCCCGGTGGCGTATCCCTTTAAGGTGGTGTGTAGGGGGTTGGATTTGCGTTTATATAATAGGTGTATCTGTACTTGTATGTATACGAAACCCTATGTGAGAACAATGTGTGTACAATTTTACATTTACGGTTTATTTGATTTGGTTTATTTCATTTCCACTTATGATCTTTAAAAAAAAATACTGTACAAAAAGATTGCAACATAATAAACACATATTATAATTAATACATTATCAAAGTAAAGTCATTACACAGTAGCGTTAACGTATATGAATCATAATGAAGGACTGTCACATAAGCGGAGCTTGATGGCGTGACAAAAGTTAAGCCTATGAATTAAAAAAAAAAATTCTTAATGAGCACAAATATAATTTAAAAAACAGCTTGAACAAAAGAAAGGAAACGATTCTAAATTTATTGTGTATGTGTATCTTTTTGTCACTATGTGAAACCTCATAAAAGAAAAGTAGGCCAACATTTAATTGAGACTCAGAAGGGCGGTATAAAAACAGAACACATGAAGGAAAATACATAATGAGCACCACGGAAAAGAACAAGGATAATTATTCAAAATAGATCTATACATAAGTGAAACCTCGAGTAAGAAGATACGGCTTCTTGCAATGAATAGTGCATCTCTTAATTATAGATGATAGATATACTGCCTTGTAATTGAACAGTCTCCAATTATATTTTCAAATCAAACCTCACATGAGAAATTTATACCATTGTATTTCTTCAGTTGTTATCCCTTACTCACAATTTTTTTTTGGACAAGTACGAGGACGACAAATCTGGTGACACAACGGGTGCACTACTCACGGAGTCATAGCAAAGTTTCGCTTGGCAAGTTATTCAATTCTCTTTCAACCATATCATTTATTCTACGTCCTATTTGCAGGTGGGACATAAACGTTTATGAACTTCTAAATTTTGTGGCGTCCCCGTTCAATCATTAATTGACTATGAATTCTTCTTATTCTTAGACAGTTTTTAATATGTGACTTGTCTATATCTAATAATAACTATTTTAAGGAGTTTGCTACAATTATGCCTTCGGGAAATTTCCTGAAGTATCGTAGCACATGTTTGCCCTGAAAAAAGTTTATCCCCCAGCCCCCCCCCCCCCTTCACCGGAACTACCCTTATCCAAAGTTTGATTAGACGACAAACATGAACAAGTGAGACACATCTAGTTTTTCCTTCTCATTCTCCTTTTCCACCCATTAACCCTTTGCTATGTGAACCGTGTAATCACTGTATAAAGTCTATGGGAATGAGACAATTCTGTAGTCAACGGGTTAAAATTTAATCACTAGGATTCAACAAGAAGCAAATAATTCTCATGATCATCCACAGAACTAAGATTTATATTCAGTATCAAATCCAGTCATGATTACTATGATTAATATTGACTCTGACCCAGATCCGTTTTCAAAGAGATAATGTTAGACTTTGGATGAATACATGTGTATTGCATGCTTTGTTTGCATTTCAAGGGCATGTATTCTTTCGGTGAATCGAAGAGTATAAAGTGATGAGCCGTGCAACCCAGGGTCATGTTTCATATAACAACTGTCTCACCTCTATGACAAATTCGCTTCTCAGCCAATCAGATTCAAGGATTTCAGTAGCTTATTACAATTATTCACTGTAACTTGTTATTGATAACAAGTTTTATGAGACGGGGCCGACATCTCTCACGTGAAAGTCTGATAAACATTTATCTTTGGTGAATACGAACAAAGCATGTAGGAAGCTTTATTGTTCCGTTGCGTTTATCTTATGTGAAAAAGGGTCTTGTCTTTGCTTTTTAATGATGAATGAGCCGGCAAGTTTTTCAACAACAGTGTGGTTCAAGAAAAATGTCCTATCTTTATTAATGTTTTAGCAACGGTGAAGTTCTAGAATGACTTTTGCTAAACTGCTCTACATTATTATTCTTACAAGTGTCTAATTCAATTGTTGTTTTTTTTAATATGATATTATTTGTTGTTGTTGTTGTCGTCGTCGTTGATGTTGTTGTTGTTGGTGGTTTTGGTGTTAGTTGTGGTGATGTTGATAATGGTGGTGATGGTGTGGTGATATTCTGATGAAAGCTGGACGAGAGTTTGATTATCATAATATGTTGAAAGCACATTAGAAGACGTTTGATGCCGTCATTTCAATTATCTCGTCGACAATATTGTAGGGAAGGTGTCGTGGCGTAGCGGTTCTTTGACTTGACTTTCAATCGTGGGATTGAGGGTTCCAATCCCATCCTGCATGGCACTAGTGTCATTTGGCAAGACATTCACCAACATTTGCCACTTTCCACCCAGCCATACCAGGTGTCAATGGATACCTGAAATGCTTGAGCGCTACATATATATGCCGCTGCTGTAATAGGCAATAATACTGTAAAGCTGGGAGCGTCACCGAGCATGCCGAACGATGCAGCCACTATTATAGTTATTATTATCAAAAAGCACATTGACTGACGTTTGTGCATATTTGTGGTCAAGGGACATCTAATTTAACCTTTTAAAGGAGGTCATTCTTGTTGGCAGAAAATGAATATTGTATACTTATATATTTTTTTTTTAAAGTGGTGTATCCCCATTTATTTTGACAGCTTTAATTTTATTTTATTCATTTATTTCATGTTATTAAGGTTTTCATTGGGTTAAATTGTTGGGAGGGGGATGGGATACAAATGCACAGGAACGTTCCTCGAAATTCTCGAAATCATATCATTTTCTTTTTATTCTTCACCTTGTAGCTTTAAATACAAAAGATCACCGCATCGGTAGACAATGCACATCAAATAACCCAACCAGAAAGTCCTATTCAGCTGGACACGTATAAGAATGAATGAATATGATACTGCTTCTCTCTCTCTCTCTCCCCCTCTCTCTCTCTCTCTCTCTCTCTCTTCCTATCTCCCTCTTCTACCATGTCTACCTCTCTCCCCTCTCTCTCTCTCTCACACACTCTCATATTATTTTCTCTGTTTTGATATGTCCGTCTCTTATTCTCTTTCTTTCTTCTACGGATGATATATGTCTCTTTGTATGTTCTCTCTCTGTCTCCTACAATGTTTTCTATTGATTTTCGTTTCTACTTACTCTATAACCTCCACACTCCATTAATTAATTCACCCTATTAATGACACAAATTCAAAGTCAACTTACCTAATCGACAGACCTAATCCCGTCTGTCGGTGGGGACAAGACAGAATTTAAAAAGAAAATGATTTTTAAAAACAGGCCAATCAATCATTCTTCTGCAATAGATATATCATAGCAATGATAAATGTTTGTGTAAAGACAGGGACACATTAGACTCAGTGTTGGTAAAGAAGCCTTTACTGTCTTCTCTAACTCCGACATGTCTACAGTCAGAGTTTGTGGGATTTGTTAATGCGTGCACTCGTAAAGTCATGCTTGAACAAGGTTTTTTGTCGGATTTCTTTTTTCTTATCGTATCTTTATAATTTTATGCGGATTCGTCTTTGAATCATGCAGTAAATTTGTGGGAAGGCATGTGCTTCAGGTGTGTTTGTCCTATCTGAAAATGTTATGTTCGTCCGACGTATTTCAATGTTATCCCGTTGCGCTCAGGAATAATTAGTCATTACTTCATTGTATGTGTATGCCAACCGTGCGATCTCCTTTATTCCCTCATTCTGTACAAACCTTTCGAGTGTTCAAGATCCCTTCTTCGCAATTTCATTTTCATTCTTTATCTCCCGCTTGATTTATGTTTGTTAGTTGCTGTTGTTTTAATTTTGGTTGTTTTTTCATCAAAATATTTCGTTCTCTTTACATTCTTTATAATCATTCTCCTCAGATCACAATTTTTCATTCCCGTTTCAAAACTAAACTCTCCCGTTTATGATTCCCTTTTGGACGGCACCTCGGCGAACAATAATTATCAGTTACCTGACAAATCATGTACATATACGCCGTTCCGTTATAGCCCAATAAAACGACGTATTTAGGGGGCTAAACCAATGTTTGCCTGTAATCACCATTTATCGTATCATGGATATCCAGACTACTAACTGTACGTCAGTTTTAAAGTCGGACTGGTTGTAATTATACTCCCGCCAGGGGATGATTATCGGCTGTTATGGCGTTTATGAGTTTTTGTGTTTGTTTGACTTTATTGCTGGATAGAGGTCGAAAGATCTCATTTTTGACCAGTCCTTGCCCATCAACGTGTATGTGTTAAAGATAAATTTGAGTTCTCGCATGCAAAAGCATCGTGCTCTCTAAATGCGCAAGAGTGGAAATCCACTCTTTTTAGGGAGTCGTATTAGGGATCACTTCGTTTTGGAGTGGAATTCATGCTCAAAATAGTGGAATCCACGCTTAAAGGAGTCAATCAACTACTACTTCAGAGTGTAATCCAATATGATTTTGAGTGGATTCCACTCCAAAGTAAGTGATCCCTAATGTGATTTCTGACATGCCTAAAATTAGTGGATTTCCAATCTCTTGCATCAACAGAGTGAAAAAAAATATTCAGAAGTTATTGAGGTAAGATTTTGAGCATGTTAGTCCAAAAGAATAATCATGTACTGTGAGGTATTTAGAACCATCAAAATGATAACAAAGTGACTAAATCATGCTGAAAATTGCATACAGCGGAGAGCACAACACACAGATATGGGTATATGGGACTATACACACAAGAGGCCTCAAAATTTGGACCAAATTTGTAAACTATACATCAATATAATTATTTGGAATATGAGAGTATTTCAAGAGAAATCATTTTCATGTAATATTGCTGCTATATCATTCTTCCATATTGGAATAAAAAAAGAATGAGAAAGCTCACAATTTATATTTTAATTTTACCACATCTCAATATTCTTTTAAAAACAAAACTAGTATGCCCAATGTAGACTTATCACTGAAAGTTTATTTATGTTGGAATCGCCCTCGATGTTTGCTTGTTTTGAGTAATAAACGGACACAGCCTAAAGAAGATTAGTCCCACACGCCCACTCCCAATACCAGTAACCTGTTGAAAATACAATGCCAACTTAAGTGAGAGAAGAGATTAATTTCTATTTTTATAACTTCAAAGGGTAATTATTTTGCTCTGTGAAGATTTCGATCAGATGTAGTTCATCATCTAAAATCTTGCACAGACTAAAATAACCAGTTTTTACGTTTGTATTTTTTCACCAAAATCTTTGTTGGACACATAATGATCGTGTTATTGTATTCGTAAATGAGTAGAAAAGAAAGCAACGGTAGACAAGTGTAAGACAATTTTTATCCTTATTATTTTTTTCCCTCCAAATGAAAATAGGCACGTCGGCCTTGTTTTACTCTTCCGGACTTATACAGAGAAAATGTTTCTTAGATTTCCCCATTTCGCTTTGTTGTAAGTAATATAATTATGTTCTCCAATAATGCAAGAAAGCAACGTAAAAACAATACCTGAATATCAAACTAAAGGTAACTAAATTTTATTTGATTGGTAGGATTATTTACATATTTAAAAGGGAACTATACTTAAATTAGACATGTTAGAATGGTCATTTTAGGACAACTTTTGTCTGCAGACAATGCAAATGCCAAATAAATGAGGTATGTCATGCATGCAGGAATGGTTTATCATAGCCACGTGGGGGCGCGATTGTACTTTTGGACGTGTTCATTTAACTGGCTTCTTTTTCTTGATTAATTGACTTGCCTTGTTCTCTTATAGAAATTCTGTATTTTGTTTCATATTAGCAATGGTATCTTGCCTCATTGAGTAATCATTGTTAAGCCGTTTAGGGGATACATGCCATTTGTCTTACTGGCCTGGATGGACGACATGCGAGGGAGCGAAGCGACCCACCGACCGAGGGCGGGGTAAGAGTACACTCTCCAGAAGAGTCGGACAATCTATTCGTTTATCATATTCTCCTTATCATCTTTATGTTTTCCTTCCCTTTTTCGTCTTCCTCTTGTCCTTCTAAAAGAGCCTATCCTACTCTACCTTTACCTCTAACAATATCTCTACGCCCCCACCTTTTTTCTCTCCCCTTCCCCACCTACCCCTTTCCACCTTAATTTTCTACGCTCCCATGCATATAAAATAATGTATATATATATCCTAACTTTTTAATTTTTATTATACTGTGTACATTATCGTATTGAAATTATTATTTTTAAATAGCATCTGTAAATGAAAATTGTCGAAAGAGCACGTGAAAAGGCCAATTTACATGCAAAGATCATGCACAACTTAGGCATATAGGCGAATACCAGAGCGGGTTACAAAACAAATATTAACCCAACATAAAGTCATGGGGTAATAATATCATAAAACCCTAATCAGCGAAGAAAATATTTGGATAAGTTGGAATTAGGGCTGCAAAGGGGAGGTTCATTATAATGCTTATCGAAACAAAGAACAGTATAAAATCCCAGTAGAGAGGTTATCACGAGTACGACAGGTTATATAAGTATTTATATAAGAAACTGGGTCTCGAATGGAACACAATGCAACGTTTATGACAGATAAATGTCACAGAGTTGTTATAAATCTGCTCAAGAATTTAGGATTTTATGACTGTTGTGGCAGTAAACGTTTTTATTTCCCCGCTTCTTTTAATCACGCAAAATTAACATCTTGCATCTATGAAAACTGTTATCGCAATAAGCCAGTTTTACAACCGAGGCCATGCGAGATAGGTGATAACAAAGATGTGATTTCAACTTGTTAATGACTTTATGGTCCCTTCTTACTCGTATTTCAGGGCTATTATTATCTCGCGAACTGCCGAATCAAACCCAATCGGACTTCCATTAACTTCCTTTAATTGCTGCGATGTTGGACTCTGTACGGCTAATAAGTGCATAATATTCTTAAAGATATTTGGACTATTAGTCAAATTATATGCTGTATTTGTGCTGCTTGATTGTTATATTTGATTTTTACACTATCTTTAGCATTGTTTATGAGTTTAAAAATAGCATTTTAATGCAAGCCGTTGCACGATATATCTTTATGGTTCAGCATGAAACAGGGTTTCTAAGTCTAGAAGTTCTTGCTCAATATTGGCAAATTAATCATTTCTGAAGGAATAGTATAAGTTAGAAAAACAGAAATAAATTTTGGAACAATTAGATTTCAGACATTCCAGAACATCGTCTATAATTTTCCATGGATGAAAATCATCACATAGCAATATTAAAAGACATAAAAATTTGTCAGTGATTGAATTCCGCAACTATCACTAAACTGTTAAAATGAGATCGGTTCTTAATATGTGAAAGTAGCACATACATCTTCAAACATGAAAGAGTAAAGTATGGAGCGACATTTTCTGTACCGTAGCAAAATAAAGAAAATTTGCCAATCTTGCTGAACTGGAATTGAATAAAATGCAATAATTTCTGAAATTATAATTCGTATGTAGGCCTATATATATATATATATATCACAGTACCGCACATCTGGGGCATTTTATAGATTCAATCATTAAGAAATAAATAAACCAGTTTCATATCATAATAGATTCATTTTTCCCCTTTCAATCCATTTCACCCACCACACGGGCTCCGCGAGAAGGGGTATGAGGGGATGTGACACCACCCCATGTGATTTTTTTGTCGGCAAACCCGTAGTTGCCAGCAAATTTAACAATGTGAGGAGAAGCTAACATTTTTTTGGCAAATGTGAAGACTGATAACTACTGTGGGGGGGGGGGGGGGGGGTCTTTCTTTCTTTTTTTCCTTTTTTTTTTTTGCTCGTTTTTCATCTAGATTTTTCGGAACACTAATTTTTTTTTAATGGTATTTTTAGCTTCGCCTCTGACTTCACTGACAGAAAAGAAGATGGCACGTTTCTCAAGCCGGGAACAAAAACGATTTATCATGTTTCATTAGTATGTTAAGCATTCTCATCAATAAGATGATTGTTTTGTGTTGTTTTGGGGGCTAGAATTATTGTCGTTTTAACTGAATGTTACAATTTTTATGGATGTACATATTAATAGCAATGACAAGAGCCAGTTATGTACAGCCCCAATTGCAGGGTATACTGTCATTCTATTTCTTTTTTTTTTAATTTACTTGAACTGAATCGTAATGGATTGAGTTGAATTGGATTTGCTTTGATTTAAATGAATTGAGCTGATTCATTCAGATGTTAGAAAACAAAACATTTCAAAGGAAAATATGAACATAATCTATGGCCTTTCTCAATCCTTTTAAGTCAGTTTGGAAGCACATCATAGTAGGATATGTCCCCTGAAAAGGACTGCTCTTCAAATGCCCTTGTAATCGAAATGTGACGAGAAATAACTGAAGTGTTCGGATAGAACATTCATGCCACTTGTGTGTGCAGTCCCATATACCCATTTATGTGTGCAGTGCATGGGCTTTTCAGCTATAGATTAGGTATTTTCGTTATCACTTTGATGATTCCAAAAGCTCACAGTATACATGAATTCTTATGTAGACATGACCAACCTTTCCCTGATTACTTTGAGACAGTTTCTTTCACAACTTAATCGCATGACCACAACTCAAATTTATCTTTAACAATTGTATTCGTATCAAATGGAATACAAATACGCCAAGACTTCTGTTTCTGATTTTGAAAAAGATAATACAAGGCAATATCAGTACAACGAGGATAACAGTAAGCAGTCATGTAGCGTGATTAATTTGTGCTGATAACAAAACTATCGGGCAAATATTTGATGTCGTCTTTTTCAAATGATCAAAACAAACCATTTATAATATGTAGTTACTCTTTTAATACTCTGCAGTTCTAGTATATATTAGTGCATATAGATATATAACCAGCATAAGTTTATGAAACTAAATATAGTGAAAACGGAAATTACCCTGATAGTCAAAGTTATCAGCAGAACTGAACAATAACATTTAGTGTGGAAAAGATATAATCTGTGTAACCCTTCCCCCCCCCCCCCCCCATAAAACCTGTTGAGGAATATTTTGTTTTGTGCAGCAAATCCACGTTATAAAAATCATCGAGGTGGCATATAGTATTTGCAGAAAAAAGGAAGTACTTCGTACAGACAATAAATTGTCCTGTTTAAAATATATAAAGTGTTTTTTTGTGTGTGTGTTTTTGTTTGGAGACAAGTGATCATTCCCATGAGGATGGTATTAACGGTAATAAAATCATAATATTGTGGTGATTTAAGAGATAAGAAAAATATGAAGATAAAAATTATATAAAATTGATAATAGCTTGGGGATAGCGCATTTTCAATTATGATTGAAGGTTTCTTCAATGTATGTAGTATGTATCTTCAAAAGATGTAGTCCCGAATCTATTAAAAGGGGCAAATCTATCATTTTCAGATGGTTTTTATAAAAGTAGACACGAGGAAAAAGTTTTTTTTTTCTTTTAAGGCAGGATGATAGTGAAGATGTTTATGGTTTTGACGATAATACAATTGAAATCTATTGTATTTCTGTGCGGCATCGAAATTTGTTACATAATCAGTGTGTCTATTTTTGTTTAATCCGTATTCTTTTCATGTTTCACTTTGCTAGCGGATTGGGGAAAGGGGTTAGTTACCTTCTGTCTTCTGTGGCACTTTTCCTCTTCAGTATGCATTGTTTCATCACTGGCAAAAGTGCAAAGGGTCAAGCCATGGCAAGTCCTCTTTTAACCGAGAACATTGTGGGGAGACAGACTGAAACAAATATCGAGCTAGCAGCCCCAAGATCTCCAACAGATAGGGATGGAGGGGAAAAGGGAAGAAAATAGGAACGGAGAGGAGGGCATATCCCTGAAGAGCTAAAGACAAGATAGAGTACCTTGGCGAAAATTTAGATGTGAGGATCGACTTGTTGATGAATTTGACACCTCAACAGTTGTCAAGTTGGAACGAGAAAGGGCGATAGAAGTCTATACTGGCATGAATGGGCAGTGGGGTAACGGCATGTGACAGAGGGGGGGGGGGGGCTGTAGAGGGATGATAATCAATACCAGGGCACATGTACATATATAGAGGTTGCGTTGACAAGGCGTGTAGTAGGCGAACAGGTGACATTATTATATACGGGTGGGACTGAGGGCACTTTTTTTTGTTTTTGGAGGTGTTTGGCAGTCAGTTGGCGGAAGGGCAATGCACTATGCTCGGGTAAGATTGGCAGTGGATGGGGAGGGGCGGTGATGTATCATTATGTATCTGTGGATGGAACGTGCGTGTGTATGTATGATATGTGTCCAGTCTGTCGCTTTCTTCTTCCTTGATTTTCAAGCCCCTTCCCGCGACTCAAGATCAATCCGATGAAATTGTAAACGTGTCAAACACGGATCCTCGTCCCATATTCCAAAATACTTTTGCACTTTCTTGCCCTATTTGCCCCGTTCCTCTCCATTCCCAGGCCTACGTGAAACGGGAGAGAAAAAAATGTGATAAATGGAGTAAGCACTCTCCCTGACCCAGTTAACTTCGTAGAATCACCGTTTGTGAGCAACCCAAAACACGCCTCGTTCTAAATTTTGCCGAGGTTTCACGTCAGCTTTGGATAGCTTTCACGCCGGACAGGGATTATGGGTAGAATCGATGGAAATAAGCGATCAGCATGATTAAGGCATATCGATAGATTTATAGCTTGATACGTTGTGATTGTCTGACGGGAATAGAATATGCTTGGGTCCTTTCCCGCCCAATCCAAGCGGTGCCAAGGCGGTGTGAAGTGGAAGAGCATAACTCCTTACAAGCACGTTCGGGGATTTCTTCTTCTTCTCATCTTCTTCTTCATGTTTATTTATGGTTTCACTTTTCTTCCTATTCTTTACGTCTTCTGCTCCTTCCAAACTATCTTTTGTATAAGTGTCATTCTGTTTATTTGTTTAAATTCTCTTTATCGTTTTCTTCTCTCCCTTTGTGCTTCTATTGCTCTCCCTTTGTTTTTCACTGTTTCAGTTTCATCTCGAGCTCTCTCCCTACTTCTACCTATCTTCACAATTTCCGTATTCTCTCCCCCCCCCCCCCCCTCTCTCTCTCTTTCTCTCTCTTCTTCTTCCTCTCTTTCACTCTTTACTTCCTTTTCCCCTCTCTGATGCCGTCACTTCTGACTCGTCTTTGGCTTGTCCTTCGCGTGCTCATCTCTTTGAAAAGGGGCATTCTACAAATTCAAAGGACTAACTAGCAAATTAATGAAAAATTATTTCTAACCCTTTTGCCCTCAATGAATAATTTAGAGTCCACTTTATCTCAATGATAGGATGCTTCCAAGATAAGCATCATTTTCTCTGACAAAAAGGGCGACGAAAACGCCATAAGGCGACAGGAAAGTGCAACACTGATATAAATTTATCATTGACACACGTGTACAAAAGAGGGTTCCATCAATATTTAGATCATAGAGTACATCAAACTTAATTATAACCTCTCTCCTAGTGAGAATATATCCGTATATATTTAACAGCAAACACAGATAGCTCATTTCAATTGAAATGCAAAAAGGGTGTCTTTGTTAGAAGGAGTTGTATATTCAGGTTTATTTTTCGGGTTCTTTCATAAGAATCATGTACATACATCTACAATCATGACATAACCTTTTTCATTTTCACATAAAGCATGCCGAGGATGATTACTATGTTCATCGTGATCTGCATCAATTTAAATCATCACTAAAGCTGCCATAACACAAACCCTAATAGTAACAACAACAGCACTGGCATTACTTCGGCAATCAACTGGGAACTGTCGAGAACAAAGCATTCTAAGACTATTCAATGCACAGTTTTAATAGGCATTTTCTTATAATAGAGACACTGCACAACGCCGTATATGAAACATCATGGTTAGGACTTTGACTTTCACTTTGGGGTCACACGTTTCTATATTTCACGATAAAATGTCAGTGATGACGAGTGCCATTGTACTTTTTTGTAACCTCTCCTCTCTATCGTTCCTATTCGTGCAACGAATATGCAATTAAGAGTAATCTTGGTCTATTAAAGATATGAGCGAGTGTGAAACTCATCTCGCACTGAGGTTTCCTCTTATCAAAAGCTGGCAGCTATTGAGAACAAGTCCCAACTGGCGTGCTATGGCTAAGAGCCACTCGAACTCCTTCGAAATTGTTGCCGAGCATGCGAAGGATCAGGCACTGTATAGCCAAGCTCGTCAGCGCGACTGGACCGCCCGCGCGCAACCTGGTCCGTGAGGTGCATCCGTGTGCTGCGGAGTGCGATGGAGGAGTTACAAGCAGGAGAATCCCCCCATTTTGCTCCATGGTTCAACCCCTGGGGATATTGCATGAACTGCCTTGTGCACGACGATGCCAAAGCTGTAAAGAAAGCACGAAGACGTGAAGCAAAGAAATGAGATGGAGAAAAAAGTATCAGACTTTATGCGCCATACATATTTTATCGAGGAGTGTTAGGTTTCGAGAAGCACGTGAAGATGCGTTCTTGCTTAAAGTAGGCTCAATTTCATCAGCCTTTGGAAGGAGTGGGGGAAAGGATAGACCAGGGTGCGAAATATTGGGAGTAAGGGAGCTCGGAAGGGGTGTAGGAACACGAGCTGGCGCGCGCTTTTGAAAAGTTGCAGGTGCAAGGGGACGTGAATGACGGCACCTCGAATTCGGCAGTTGACCTATGGGGCGTACGTTAAACTCAAGTGACGGGCGTCTCATGGACCATAGGAGGGGGTAGCAGGGCTCGCCCGGGTCTTATTCCGTATCCTGGTTCCCCTATTTCCGTTGTAATTAGACTTTCATATCAGTTAAGCCAGGCGACTGGGGTGTGTAACGAGTTGGATGCTAGTGGTAGAGGGGTGACGAGATGGTGACGACACTGGTAGACACCGTCCGAGTGCGAGCTTTTTCCCTGTCTACAATTTGCAGGTGGGACCCCAAAAGTCTACCAATATGTCAAATTTTGGACACAAATGTATCAGGATAACAACAGCAACTAAATATCTTTAAACAAATGGGGATCTCATAGTTATTTATAAATTCATCCAAATAATATGAAACACCGCTTCGCCGTCAACTCTAGTGTTTACGATGACGTTATGCGTCCGTTCAGAATAATCAGCGGACAGAGACTGACAGTAGACTCTACATCGATGCTCCCTACTGCAGTATCAGTTGAGTGTATGAGGTTAAGTCGAGTGCATTCAATTCACGAGTTCGGCAAAATAAATCTGAATGAAAGGATCTTAAGAAAACACAAGGATATGACGATGAAAGTAATGAAATAACATAGAATACGTGTGTGCGCGGGCCCTCTTATTTCAATATTCCATGTACCGGTCGGCTTCTGTTCTTAGGTTATCAATTAAGCGCGTCTTTCGCTTTGACAGAAATCGCAGATATCTTCAAGTTTCTTAGGAGTGTTGGCTCTTGGGGCAGTGCAGTTATCTTAGCACGTGCTCTGAAGGAGGGCATTGAACAAATGATTGCTGAGGAAGAAAAGTTTTTCGTCACAGCTTTTAATCTTCAAGAATGAGAAGAAATCAGCTGACTTTTGTTCGACCGCAAAAGTGTTTCGTGTTGACTTTTATCTCTATAATCAACAGCTTGAAAGAATCTGTGTGCAGACAACAAGTCGGCTATATTGGGTTCCAAGAGCAAAAGGCAATTCAAACAAAAATACCCACCATCGTGAGGTAAATGCTCATGTTAATTAGCATTTGTGGAAATGTAGGAGCAGAACAAGAAAGAAGAAAAACGAAATGAAGAAAGTCCACGAAAATAAAACGAGGGGAAGGAAGGAAAATATAATAATGGCGACGACGACGAAGAAGAAGATGATGAAGAAGAAAAAAGAAGAAAAAGTTGAGGAAGAAGAAAGAAGAAGAAGATGAATACGACGACGCATTGTTACCCTGACCCTGTCTAAGAAACACACTCTTATCTCCCCCACTCTGAAATCAATTCACTGGTTCCAAATCAGAGATCGCATTATTTTCAAAATTTTACTTCTTGTTTTCCATTGTGTTAAGGGTTCTGTTACTCATTATAATGTAAGTCTAGTTCGTAAATACACTCCTGTCAGATATTTACGTTCATCAAACTCTGATTCGTTTGTTGTTCCAAAATCTGCAAAAACATGGGGGAACAAGCTTTTGCCATCGCTGGTCCTGTGCTATGGTATAATCTACCTATAGTTATTAGAAGTTGCAATTCTCCAGATTCATTAAAAAGCAGTCTTAAAACTTACAATGCTTCCCATTGATTACTACATTCTTCTCTTGTATTTCTACTTCATAATGCCCGTCTTTATTGTACACTGCGCCTAGAGCCCTCTATACAGAGTGGATTTGGCGCATTATATTATTATTATTAATAAAAAGTATAAAGAGAAGCAGGAGAAGAAAAAGACGGAAAGGAAGAAGGAGTGGAAGAAAAAAAAGTGTAGCAGTTAATGACATCATTTTACATAATGTTTACACCAAAAGAAATGGGATAGGTGATGATGAAGATGTTGATGATGGTGATGGTGATGGTGATGACTATGATGATGATGATGATAATGATGATGATGATGAATGCGACGAACGGTTTCCAATGTGCTAAGGATTTTTTTTCCTCCAAGCTTGAACGGATATGCAGTTTCATGAGACTATCTTGTTTTATAGGAATACCAAAATAACCTTACATATTGTTTTGCATATTCATGTGATCTGATACATGTATGTGCGCATGACAAATATATGGTTTCGAAAGCACAATATATTTTTATGTACATGCATCACTGCAGTTGTAATTAAAGATTATTTGGCATTTGTTCAATGTTAACACATCAAGTGCACCATAGGAAGTTACAGGAGAAATTCATTTCCATAGACATGGTAGAAGATGTTGCCTTGAGATGCCGTTTTAGCATCACTAGTAACGAGAGGGTTAATTCATAACGGATGCTCACTAAGTGACTATTCTTTCTTCTAAATCTAAATACTAAGCGTGTTCATAAAATATATCATTGGTAAGCGTGTATCCTATTGGCTGAATTGCGATCACGTGACGTTAAATAGTTTTGTAATCCATGCACGGGCGTGTACTATAGCCTTTCTTGACCATAGTAGAGCGCGTATCCGAGCCATTCCCATCGCGTACTCATTGTTTTTCATTGTCTCGCGTACTCATTGTTTTTCATTGTCTCGCGCATATGTAGCCCTAAATTATGATGGACAAAATAGTGAAACTAGCAAAAGCAACGTCAGCTAATGAACTTGAAAAATATAAACTTGGACTTGGAAATATGGTAAGCAATATGGTCAGTGACTGCAAATACCATCATTTCACCTACATTACAATAAATACATGCATCTCGTTACTCTTTATATCCAATATTCCATGACCTCCAAGTTCAGAAACTCCCTCACGTACAGTAGGTATAATTGAACCACGACCTCAGGAAAAAAATATGAATACGCTTTAAATTCTGAATTCGTCGGTCCACATGTTTTTGTTATATTTAACTTTAAAGCACATGTACTATTACATAATATGATATTCTTCCGAGAATAATTGCAAAAAACCTCCAGTGGATTCGCATGGGTCATTATTCTGAACAGATTATATTTACATTTTGCAGTACACGTTTGATAAGGTATTATGTCGACAAATTAGGTGAAAAGGAAAAGGGCAAGGTGATGAAGCCTCATCTGAATTTCTTTTTCCTACCATGACGATGGAAAGCGTGCAATACTTACGCGTTGTCATATGGTTATTTTTTTTATTTTTTTTAAGGCCCGTATCAGTCAATTATGACTATTTAAGTTAGTAAAACTGCCGAAGAGAAAAAGAAGAAGCAAACAGTAATAAATAACAGTTAATGAAATGAAATTACATAATATTGTGTCATACCCAGTGACCAGAATCGCTGTGAATCTGCTCGACTTCTTGTTAAAGCGGCAATATTGACTTATATAATGATGAGGCTCTATATTATACATGCTAATATCATCGCCCTGGCGAAAATACAATGATGACATTAAAATCCCCACCCAGCCTCTCACTCCTTTTAATTCAATATTGGGTAAAATGTTACCCAACATTTTAAGAGTGAACCAATAAACCAACATCAGTCATCTTGGTAACCACTCCCGGAATGCACTCCGGAAACAAAGGAAGTACGAAACGATAGAGGTTTTTTTTTTTCCTTTTCTTCATATTATCAGATGATCATTTTGCCCAAGAGTTTCCAATACGCCTTTTTCAAACAGGTTTACGCTTTCATATTTCACAGAAAAGGGGGTTAGATTGGTACATGTACTTTCATTTCTACTATCTCCAAAATGTCTTCTTCATGGACAACATCAAGGCTCACAATTATCTTCTCGTCGTAATTCCACTCCCCATTATATATAGTTCCAACTTCATGCTATATTCCTTAAGAATGCTATATTCCTTAAGAAGACCTTCCGCTGCCTTGTACAGCGTTGAGGCAGTTTCTTGTTCATGGATTGGTCAAGTGCACGTCACGTGATCAAACCTTCTATAAAGGCGACCCCTTACTTTGGATGGCTGCAAATCGTGTCATTTCATGAGGTCATTTGATGATTATTAGCTGATGATTAAGTCCTTCTGGGTCTCAGCACATGATACCATGTTCTTTTTGATGTTTCGCATATTGCATGTAACACCAATGGAAAGCAAATTTCTGTATTATAAATTGACAATAATAAATCTTGAATCTTGCAAAGGCCTGCAGTGCAATCCAACCGGAAGCCATCCATCAAAGTTTAAAAAGAACAGAATGATAGGTATTAACAATACGGTGTTATAAATTCAAAATGAAAGGATACCTTTCAAAAATGTAATAGCATTACGATGAGGGATATAAAACAATACACTTCCTTTATTCAAGACTCGTACTAGATTTACGGGGTCTTGGTCAATACAATGAAATTATTGTACCATTTTGTTATAATTGTACTATTTCCATTACAGATTTAATCAGATTCTCTCGAGGCAATGTAAATTTGTATTCTATCATTTATAATTATTATTATTATTATCTTTTTATATATTATTATTATAATTATCATTGTTATTAGTAGAATTAGTAGTGTTACTATTATTATGGTCATCATCATCATCATCATTAAATTTCTTTGTATATTATCAATTTCATTTGCATTCACAGTAAACATTTAATCGATTGATTAATTGATTGATTTTCTTCAAATTTCATGCCAATTCCCTTCTTTATATTGTATCCGTTCTTCCTCCTTCTTCTCCTTATTTTTTTTTTTTCTTGCTATTTCCACTTCACCATCTTATTCGTATAATCCTCTCCTTCTCACTCTTCCATATCTCCAAAGCACGCTTTACTTTTCCAATACTGTCTCTCAATAAATTACTCTCTCTCTCTCTCTCTGCCAGCGACCGGCCAACGTGGACAAGAGGCGCTCTTGACCGGGCCCTCGACAGACGGCGTCGAAAGACGCGCACTCCCCTCTTAATCAAGTTCCACCAAATTATTTTCTTTACTTGGACAAATCAATTATTTTGAACGAAGCCTCGTATCTTTCTGTCGCCGTGCATTACCTCATAGACCTCGAGACAGTTGTCTGTGCAAGACTCATATTTTCTATTTCGTTTTCAATGAGAGAGGAGCATTTGAAGAGCGCACTCTTGTCTATTGACTTCGTCTTCAAAAAACCGTCTTAAAATGAAGATGCTTTGCCTTTACGCGAGCGAAGCCGTTGACCCTGCAGAAGTTTCTCCTCCTTTTTAAATTGAAATTTGGAAAGAGAAATAACACCAATGGGGAATCATCAGATTGACATAAGTCGGGAAACAAACCTTGTTCAACACCTCGTATTTGACTAAGAAAGGAAGCGGAATTGTGATAATTTTTGGCCGGAATTCGGATGTGTTTAATCAGTTAATTGAAGGATGAGTCGGGTGAAGTTAGCATGCTACCTAAAAGGATCATCTATGGTGTCACTAGAGACACAAACTACAGGAAGAGCAAGGGTGACCATGTTTCTAGCAAACAGATAAATGACACTTCTTTCTTTAGCCTTGTTGAAGAGTCATGGCAGAGTATCTATCAAAATCATTCTTTCTACATCTCTATCTCTCTCTCTCTCTGCCCCGTCTCTCTCTTTTTCTTTTCTTCTTTCTTAAGCTTATAGTACCTACCAAAAGGATGCTCTCTCTCTCTCTCTCTCTGTGCCCGGTCTCTCTCCTTCTCTTTACTTCTTTCCTGTAAAAAAATATATCAAAGGGATTCTCTCTCACACTCTCTCACAGACTCTCTCTCTCTCTCTCTCTCTCTCTCTCTCTCCTGCCCTCATCTCGCTCAAATGAATTCTTCTGATTATTCACTCGTTCAACCAGATTATCGAATTGCCACAATCCGTGTCTTGTCGGCTATTTTCATTCTTCGTTTCCCAAACTCACACCTTGTCTAGTTTCGGCGGATCCCCAAATTGGTCACGCGCTTTTTCCCGCCAAAACTTTTAATCGTGCATTCAAGCAGACAACCGCTGCGATCGCGAAATGTCACACTTATTTTCACGCCTGATATCCGCAACAGAAATTATCACCTTCTGAAAATCGTTGTGACTATGTCCACTGCTCCTTGCCCCATCTTTGGTATACAAGTTTATACTGACTGTTCTGTAACAACAGTGCACCATTTCTTCATTGTATTGTTTTCAGGTGCCACCCCTGGTGACAAGCGCATTGATTTGGGGCCACATCGGGAGTTGGACATTTTTCTAAATAAATGAAAACAAAATTCAACCATTGAAGACAAAAATGTCTTCTACACACCACAGAGAGAGAAAAATGAACTAAATTAAAAATGAATTTATTTGATGGGCAACGCTTCATGGGTGATTTAGTAGAAGAGAATGAGCCTGGCCTAGGCCTAGCATTTTAAATGATGGACAAGAAAGAAGAATATAGTATATCTATGATCAAAATCACCATCATCAACATCCGGACTCTGAAGCCTCATGATGATCACCTTTGCCCCTAAGATCCTTTTATTTCCCACAAACACTACCCTTAATCTCATCTTGGCTTAATTTCAAAGATTTTACCACTGATAAGCTCTCACGAACATGTATTTTGTATTTTATTTCAAAACTTCTCTTCCTCTCTATTTCAATTATGGTACAATTTACTGATTTGAAAGGGTCTCTGTTGCAACGATCCTCCATGAGGGTTACACACGACAAATGAAATCCGACCCACGAAAAAATTGTTTTCAATAAAAGCGGAACAATAAGAGAAATAGATTTTAAAAAAGGCTTTGATAAAGCCACACAAGATTGCCAAAGATTTGCCTATTTTTAAAAGGGGGAGATAAATCTATTTTGAATAATTATAGACCTATTTCAGTTTTATCTGTTTTTAGTAAATTTTTTGAAAAAATAATTTGTGATCAAATGATGAATTATATAGGAAAAAATAATATACTCTATAAAAGACAATATGGTTTTTGAAAAAGGCACAGTACTCACTATAGATATTACAGATAAAATTGCAAATGCATTTGAAAATGGTAAATTTTTAACTGGACTATTTTTAGATCTTTCTAAAGCATTTGACACTATGGACCATAAAATTTTAATTGATAAATTATATTTTATGGTTTCCGGGGTGTTGCAATAGACTTGGTCACAAGCTATTTATCGAACAGTAAACAACAATTTGTGAGCATTGGAAATTTTATCTCTCCTAGTAAGGGTATTTCACTAGGTGTTCCACAAGGTTCCAACCTTGGCCCCCTTCCTTTTTTTTTTTTTTTTTGCTCTATGTGAATGAGCCAAATTCTAGTGACATCTTGTCGTATACTATTCGCGGAAGACAAAAGCCTCTTTACTGCGGGTGATAATTTAACAATGGCATCAAATTTTTTAAATACCGAGTTGGGAAAAGTTCATTCCTGGTCCTTTGCAAATAAGTTGTTGCTGAATTTTAGTAAAACAAAATAATTTTATACTATTTAAAACAAAAAATAAGTTTTTTGACACAAGTCAAATTAAGTTGTATATTGATAATAATGAAACACACATGGCAGAATCAGTGAAGTTTCTTGGTGTGAAAATAGTAAGTTACCTTGGAAAGATCATGTAGATGAAATGTCTCGCAAGATATCGTGTGTCATAGGTGTCGTGAATAGAATTAAGCATAATTTACCTTTGTCAGTACTCGTAAAATTATATAATGGTATGATCTTGCCATACCTTTCTTATTGCAATATTGTATGGGGGCATATTGTGCAAAATATTAACTGCAGAATATACTTGTTACATAAGCGTACTGTTAGGATTATAACCAAATCACCATACCTTGCCCACACAAACATTCTCTTCAAAAATCTTGAATTCTTAACTATATTTGACCTTAATACTTATTATATTGCAATTTTTATGTTTCAGTGTATCAAAAATGTTGTACCTGATTGTTGTAATGACCTTTTTTATTATCAGAATACTATAAACAGATATGCAACAAGACGTTCTGATAATTTTTACTTGCAAAATTACCGATATAATTTCACTCGTTCAGTCATAAGCTACAGAGGACCTGTAATAATTATGGAACATGTTGGGAAAAGAAAAGAAATCTTGCCCATCAGCGTCTGTTTTTAAGAGGAAGTATAAGTCTTTAATCATTCATCATGTATAATTGTGATCGTAATATGCCTGCCTGTTTGTTCTGTATGTCATGATAATTTGTGTTAATTCTTCACACTAAATAGGGGATTAGCCTTGATTAGCAAAGGCGTAATCCATGGTAGACAGAGATGGGCGATGTTTTAAAATTGTTTGGAAAGTGTATCTTTTGAAACAAATGGTTAAAGAAGTTTCATTGCAATCGATCTTCTCGTCGCTCGTAGAGCTTTTAACCCGTTGACTACTGGATTATCCCATTCCCATAGGCTTGATACAGGAGAGCGTTTCATCAAGGGTTTTGTCGGTGATTTTTACCGACAACTGTTATAAGCTATTGAAATCCTTGCATCTGACTGGCTGAGAGCAAATTTGTCCTTAAAAATCACTGACTAAACGCTTGATGAAACGCTCCCCAGGTTCCCGGAGGCATTGGGTTAATTAAAGAAGCAGGAATGGGAAGATCTGTGATAGATTGTCAGTTGCACACGATGGGTCATTAGCTGACGTAGAACTGCGTCAGTGATTAGCGCGGTCTTTGACGCAAGATGAGACAGACATCGTACACAAAGTGAATTTCAACATGAACAGTGCCGATATTACTTTGCACTAATTACTTTCACATACTTAGCATTAGCGCAAGTAATAACGCACTCGAAATGAGTGACGCCTGCTATGCAACTGGCATAACTCTGCTCGCTGTGCAGGTAAAACGATAGCGTACACTGCATCTGAAGAGCTCGACCGCGAAGTTTTAAAATTAGACCTAATCAATCTGTCATAACCTCTTTTTATATTGTTTTAATTCACCCATCTCTGTCATCTAGGAGCTAATACGTGGGAAGTGATAGCTACCTCAGCGGTGTCGGGTTACAACGGTCGGGAAGCCGGTGCATTCCCCGCCCGTCTAGAGTCGAAATCCGCCAATTCCGGTCCTTACCATCCCCCTCCCCTCCCCCCCCCCCCCCCCGTTCAGTTTTCTTTTACAAACATGGTGAAAACAACTTTTCCTCTTTTTGCCTTATTTCTATTTATTTTTGTTTCTCATTTTCCTTTCTGATTGTTCTGTTTTCCTACAGCCCGCGTGACCAACAATGTTGGTCTCGCGGGCCTTCTGACAACCTTTTTTGAAGGTTCACTAGCCACTTTTCAGAGGGTTCATTTTTTTTTTTTGGGGGGGGGGCGGTTGTGCGGCACGCGCAGAGTGCGAAATTGGTGATGCTCCCCAGGGGGTGGGTGCAGGCAGGGGGGCGGGGTCCCTCCCTCACGCGCGTAGCGCGAAAGCTATTACGTGTTTAGCAAATTTGAGAGAAAGATAAACGGCTCGTAGCACATTTTTTAAGGCGGAAAGTTAGTTCGACGCCCTGGATGCTTTTCAGTTATTTGGACGCAATACTACACTATATGTAACAGGGGTTGGTGCAGGGAGGGGGGAGTTCCTTTCTCCGCGCGTAGCGCGAAAGCTCTTACGTTTTACATCAAATGTGAGAGAAAGAAAACGGCTGGTAGCACTTTTTTTTAAAGGTGGAAAGTTAGTTCGACGCTCTGGCTGCTTTTCAGTTATTTGGACGCAGTACTGTACTGTATGTAACGGGGTTGGGTGCAGGGAGGGGGGAGTTTCCCCCTTCCCGCGCGAAGCGCGAAAGCTCTGACGTGTTTAGCAAATTAGAGAGAAAGATAAACGGCTCGTAGCAAACAATTTTTTTAGGCGGAAAGTTATAGTTCGACGCCCTGCCTGCTTTTCAGTTATTTGGACGTAATACTGTACTGTATGTAACAGGGTTGGGTGCAGGGAGGTGGGAGTTTCCCCCTTCCCGCGCGAAGCGCGAAAGCTCTGACGTGTTTAGCAAATTAGAGAGAAAGATAAACGGCTCGTAGCAAACAATTTTTTTAGGCGGAAAGTTATAGTTCGACGCCCTGCCTGCTTTTCAGTTATTTGGACGTAATACTGCACTGTATGTAACAGGGGTGGGTGCAGGGAGGGGGAGTTTCCTTTCTCCCACGCGTAGCGCGAAAGCTCTTACGTTTTTTTAACGTAATTTTTAGGCGGAAAGTTATAGTTCGACACCCGGACCGCTTTTCAATTATTTGGACGCAACATCTGACATGCGAGGGAGCGAAGTCAGTGGTGTATCTAGGGATTATGGCCCCCGGGGCAAACAATGAAGTTAGCCCCCCCCCCCCCCCCCGCGAGTGCCCAAACTTATCTACGTTATTGTACAAGCGGGGGAGCATAGCGACCGAGCGGCAAATTTTTCAGTTTTTAACACTAAAAAACGCTTTTTTTTTTTTTTTTTTTTGGTGCATTTTACCCAGGAGCGGTAGAGAAGCTCGAATTTTATACATTGATAAACGATTTTCTATTCACTCACTTCTACAATCGGAAGCAGAACCAACAAAAATCCTATAGGCTTGAGAACGAGTCGAGAAATTCAGCAACGCGACCTGAAGGACAAGTAGAGATTTCTTTCAAAAGTTGAACCTTTGCAAATGCTGAGCGGGGTGGGAGGGGGTATCCCCTCCTACATCAGGGAATTTTTCAAAAATGTTTAGATAAAACTTGCATTTTAGAGCATCCGAAAATGGTTTTTAATGAAAAGAAGAAATGCACGGATCTACGCCAATGGACGGAACCCCTTAACCCTTAATTGAGAATAACAATGCGAGCGAACGAATTTTCTTCGATATTTTCGCATTGAAATTATGGCATTTCTTATTTCCTTACTTCTAATCATTAAAGAATGTGATGGTATTTCAAGATCAAACATCATGAGTTTGGATAATTATTAGTTTTAAGTTAATATATCATAATCCAAAAATATCGGGGGGTTATAATACAGGCCACCCCCCCCCCCCACCTCAATTTTTTTTATATGTACCCCCATCCCCCTGGGATCGACACCCATGGTAACAGGGGTGGGTGCAGGGAGAGGAGAGTTATTTCCCCCCTTCCCCCGCTTTTTCGCTCTCGCTCTCGCCTTTTTTTTTAGTGGCTGAATAGGGGGCATGGCCCGGTGCCCCCCTGTCTACGCCAGTGTCGACGGCCCACGAGACCGACACTTTTCTATCTTCCCTTTTGTATTTCTTTGTTTTGTCGGTCTTGTGGGCTGTCGGACTCGTGGAATGTAGGTCTCTTCGGCCGTCGGTCTTATGGACCTGTTGAAACTCTCTTCTTTTCTAAATTTTCTTTTGTATTTCTTTGTTATGTCAGTCTCTAGGCCTGTCAGCCTCGTGAACCTCTTGTCAATATCGGTCTCGTGACCCCGATCTGTTTTACGAGTAACGCCTCTAACTTTTCTCCGTTTTTTGTATTTATTTATTTATTCATTCATTTACTTCTGTTCTTCATTGTGACACCCTCTCCCCCCCCGTTTCCCTCTTTGGTGACTTTTTTCGCCCTGATCATTAGCTCTACCCACTCCGTCTTAAAGTTGTGTAATGAAGGCAAATTAGTAAGCTTTATAAAGGTCCAGTGGTGTGAACAATCTAAAGTAGAATATCGTGTTTAAGAAACCATACAGTTATTCTATGCTATTATATTCAGATCACACAAACATGCAAAAATAATTCATTACACGTGATCTAATTACGGGTTATAGGGGTTCGGAGTGATAGGTGACATAACAAAGATCTCAATGAAACTGTGCATACATTCATTATCTTATTTTTCCCAAATAATACTCTCTTTAGCCCTTATGAAATTTGTAGTCATTTTCTTCATCAGCATTACCACCACCTTTTTACCCCTTCATCATTATTATTAATATTATTGTTTGTATTATGTATTATTATTATCATCATTACAGTTATTATTAATACCATCATTATTATTATGATGATGATGATAATTATCATTACTATTATTATCATTATTATTGTCACTACCATTTCTTTATTATTAATATCACTCTCCTCCTCCTCTTCTTCGTAAAAGTAGTAATAGTAGTAGTAGTAGTAGTAGTAGTAGTAGTAGTAGTAGTAGTAATAGTAGTAGTAATAGTAGTAGTAGTAGTAGTAGTAGTATAGTAGTAGTAGTAGTAGTAGTAGTAGTAGTAGTAGTAGTAATAGTAGCAGCAGTAGTAGTAATAGTAGTAGTAGTGTGTAGTAGTAGCAGTAGTAGTAATAGTAGCAGTAGTAGTAGTAGTAGTAGAAGAAGTAGTAGTAGTAATTGTAGTAATAGTAGTAGTAGTAGTAGTAGTAGTAATAGTAATAGTAGTAATAGTAGTAGTAGTAGTAGTAGTAGTAGTAGCAGTAGTAGTAATAGTAGCAGTATAGTAGTAGCATTAGTAGTAGTAAAAGTAGTAGTAGTAGTAGTAATAGTAGTGGTAGTAGTAGTAGTAGTAGTAGTAGTAGAAGAAGAAGTAGTAGTAGTAATTGTAGTAATAGTAGTAGTAGTAGTAGTAGTAGTAGTAGTAGTAATAGTAATAGTAGTAATAGTAGTAGTAGTAGTAGTAGTAGTAGTAGTAGTAGTAGTAATAGTAGCAGTAGTAGTAGTAGTAGTAGTAGAAGTAGTAGTAGTAGTAGTAGTAGTAGTAGTAATAGTAGTAATGGTAGTAGTAGTAGTAGTAGTAGTAGTAGTAGTAGTAGTAGTAGTAGTAGTAGTAGTAGTAATAGTAGTAATGGTAGTAGTAGTAGTAGTAATAGTAGTAATGGTAGTAGTAGTAGTAGTAGTAGTAGTAGTAGTAGTAGAAGTAGTAGTAGTAATAGTAGTAATGGTAGTAGTAGTAGTAGTAATAGTAGTAATGGTAGTAGTAGTAGTAGTAGTAGTAGTAGTAGTAGTAGTAGTACACTGCCGGGAATGCCCGTTTTTCCACACTTTTTTTTTTACCGGAAATCAGCATATATGTACAATCGCTCGACATAAAATTCCTGTAAAAAGTTTGTTGGGCGATTGTAAATATATGCTATATATATGGTAAACCAACAAACTTGCTGTTGTTTTACAGGGAAAAGACTGTAAAATTGAAATAACAGCAATAACCTGTAATTTCAAGGGCCCACAAACCTGTAGTTTTACAGTTATATTTTACAGTGTAGTAATGATTATTATAATTAATTCCCTCAAATGGTACACATCTCATTGTGATATATGAAGTTTCCATGGACTAGGAACGCTACCCATCAGCAGAGATTTTTTTTTTAATCTAAAGGAATGTACCTCATTAGCCTTCTTCGTATTCCGGAAGCACTGTTGGTTATTGTAGAAGCTTCTTGAGGCTCTAATATGAGAGGAACTGGGTTCGATAGCAATGACTGGAAGCGACAATTTAGATTCAGGATGTTCAATATAGAAGACAACTTAACTCTCACCATTCTCATTAAACACTTACCAAGTGATTAAACCTTCATCAGCTTTGTAGTGTTTCTTAAAAGTATTTGGATAGTATAAGCGGGAAAATGGCTTCCTTAAAAAAATAATACATGACAGTGTAGCTAGATCATGATTTCAGTCAAATAAAGCCATACGATCTATCATGATTTTTTTTTTCCCCGAGATGTAGTTTGGTTTTTTCCGGTTTGATACGAAAAAGCTAAACATTATTCACGCCATCTGTTGGTTGTAATGATCCAGGTCTATGTATTTTTCACCAGGTCACTTCGTCCATACCATGCATCGTATGATTAATACGTTTAGGGGCCCATGCGACCGCCAACCTACGAGATTGACAACGACGGTCTCATGGGTCTTCCGAAAAGTTATTTGACCGACGCGACGGCCCATATGCTGATAATCTGTGTTGTTGTTATCTAATTATCTGTAGCGATTTGGGGCCAGTTTTCCTGATTCCGTTCATTATACATGGATCATGGATGGCTTCACACAATTTCCTGCCTGATAACAAATACAAATTGATTTGCAGATATATCCTCTGCTAATCAACTTTCTTTACCTTGTAGGATATCCTTATAAATAAATAAATATATATTATATAAATGTGTGTGTGAACAGATAATGATGGAGCGGAATGAAGCGGGTCACTCGGTGTATTTACAAGCTTTCGGCTCCTGGCCTTCTTCAAGTTTATTTGCTAAATCAAACAGAATCAAACAAATAATATAATAATAAACAACTTAACAAAACTAACGACAACAGCACAGAATTATCATAAAGCTGGCATCATAAATCAACATGAGTAAGTGAAATTGAAAAGATGTTACTCGCCAAAACAAAACTAAAGACAAAAGAACAGAATTATTATTAAGCTAGCAACATAAATCAACAGGAGTATAAGTGAAATTGAAAGGATGTTACTCGGCAAAAGTAAGTGAAATAACGAAAATGGAACTCGATAGAAACTCCTGCCGAGTAACATCTTTTCAATTTCACTTACTCCTGTTGAGTAATGTTGCTAGCTTTATGATAATTCTGTTCTGTTGTCTTTAGTTTTGTTAAGTTGCTTATTATTATTTGTTTCATTCTGTTTGATTTAGCAAATGAACTTGAAGAAAGAAATCAAGGAGCTCCGAGTGACCCGCTTCATGTTCCATCATTATCTGTTCACATATCTAAATGTAACATGGTTCAACCGAACGGTACACACATTCACACCTCTCTCGCTATATATATATAGTGTTTAAGTTGGGTATCTTCGCATCTATATATATATATTATACAAGTGTAAGGAAATAACAACAGCTTTGGTAACTCGTGGAAATAAAGACAATGTGAATGTGAAAGGAAATTAGAGAATTAACCCTTTCTATGTCACCAGACTTTTGAGCAAATGTCAAAAATGAGTTTTCAAGTGTTAAATATTAACTTTAAGGGTGCGTACCTTAAATCAAGTTCCCCAGAGCTGTCCTCCCTTTTGAATTTTTTGCAAAAATGTCTCCGCCAGGAATCGAACCCAGGTCACTGGGTTAGAACGCTAATGCCTTAACCCCTAGACCACGGAGACGGGCCAGTGGTTTCGGCGACACCGGATTCAATTAACCGACATATTGACAAATCTTCAACCCCATTAATTAATTCCTTTGTCGGGGGCAGGCGAGTTGTGAACAATGACAAGCCGCATGCCTCAGCCGGATTCAAGCAAATGCTTTGAGATACATGTACATGTTAGAATAATTATATACAAATGTAAGGAAATACAAATACAACTCTAGTGCAAATAAATACAATGTGAAAGGAAATGAGAGAATAATGGTTGCGTAGCTTTGTTCCCCAAAGCTTTCCTCCCTTTTGAAATTTCAGAAAAATTTACAAAAATTTCAAAAGGGAGGTCAGTTCTGGGGAACTTTGATTTAAGCTAAGCAACCATCTGACCATTATTCTCTCATTTCCTTTCAAATTATATATATACATATATTATATATATATATGACTTAAGTAACAATATTTTTCATGATCAACCAAACAGATTCAGTCAATATCAAAAGGGTTGTTCACACTTTATGTATACATTAGATGCACGTGAAGCCAATACTGTGAAATTATACAACATTCTCAGCAAAAACTCTAAGCAAACGTCAAAATCCACATCATTAAATCACATTTGAAAAAGGCAACAACATATCTTGAGTGCAACAATGAAAAAGATTCCATACCCGCGCCGTTAAGAAAGGTTAAGTGATAGATTCACCCCAAGTCGTACATGTCAGACTATATTTCGATAATAATTCTAGGTCTTAAGCGTCTGTTTGGCAGTTAGAACAACATTATGATAAGATTGCTAACCACCATGAATACGCAATAGAAATCCTGCCTTTTTTGAGAATGCGAACATGGCGGATAATGACTCGAATGCATTTCAGTTGTCCTGAAATCCAGTCAAGAATTTCCAAAGAGTCATTCCTCTGTCTGCTAATCATTTGGATGTTAAAAAATCAACAGCAGCATTGTTCGAGTATGCGCCAAAGAAATCAAAATTATGTCGAGGTTTTTGTTTGCTCAAACGAGATCAAACGAGCTCCGGGCTCAACCGCGTTATTATGTAGACCAACTAGGTACTATTACATCTTCGCGCACTGATAACTCCCAATCAAAATCTAGCATTCAGCCTTACAAATTCATCGTTTTATTCTAAATATTACTCACTGCCCTGGCTTTCCCTCTATTTCTATTGCTGCTGCACTGCAAAGTACACTCAGGAAGTCGTCACACAAAAGTGACAATGAAACCACGGAAAAATAACTGGGTTAAGCCGTAAAGACTAAATAAATAGAGTGAAATTGGGCAATGGGGTCGATTTGAAAGCATAACTGTGTTTTTATAGTATGTGTTTTCTTAGCGAGGATATATTAAAGAATATTGGGGGTTGGTGAATTAAGAGATGGTCGTGTGTGTATATGTGAGAGAGAATTATATGAAGTACGAATAGACGTCATGAATATGAAGTTATGGGGGCGCGAAAGAATCCCGATTGTTTGATCCCTCGGTCATCCTTCGTGTACAATGATGCAATAAAAGCAATCAGGCAATTGTGCGTCCATTGTGTTTATGCAGTGTTCGAATTTCATATCGTGCTTCTGAGCAAGTTTCTTCAAATTTAATTTACTTCGTTTCCTGTGGTTTCACACTTTGTATGTTTTGGGGAGCACTGTGGTATATTGATGAAGGCGCTTGACTCTCATAATCGAGGTCCTCGGTTCGATCCTCGCTCGGTACTTACATACCTGGACAAGGTGTTGTCCATCTCAACGCATGCGTTTTAAATGGGTTCCTGGCAATGCTGGGGTAATGATTATTATTTGAAATGATATTTTGCAATTTCTTACGAAAATACTTGATTTAGGTTTCAATAAAGAAAGAGTGGAAATTTGTGTTAGAATGATTATGGAAACTTTAACAATGAGTCAAATGCAAGTCTTTATTATTGTAAGTACAGAAGTGAAGAATAACAAGGATCGTAAGGTTGAGGGTTCGAATCTCAGTCCGGTACTAACGTCAATTGGCAAGACATTAATCTACATTTCCTCTCTCCAGCCAGCTGAAAATGAGTATCTGATATATGCTTCATAATCGCCAGTTCCTTTGGCGTCTCAGTTATTACTTAAACGTATATTTTACTTTACAACTGAATATTCTGAAGAATGTATAGTAACAATGAGTGATAGAAGATGAGTTTCACAAATAATGAAATGTTCAAAAAGTAGACTAATACGCTTAGACGTTTTGAAGAATAATTCGGGGACAATTTCAAATATATCATCTAGACCTACACAGTTAATTTCACAAATGCTTATCTCAACTATGCACATTTGTACTTTGCCATACATATACCACAGTGATTTTCTTGCAATCATCACTGTTGAGTATATTTTGCATGTTTTATAACCTTGTGTGTGTAATTACTTTGTGGAATATGTTTATGATATTGAATTCAGTTGTTCTGTCATGTTGTGACGTTTACATGTCAGGGAAACAGACTTGTAATGTATGGTTTTGATAAACATTTTTGTGTTTTATATTGTCTGAATAAATTCAAATCAAATGAAATATGATTGAGCCCTTTTCGACAGTTATCGAAAATTATAAAGATATGGGAATCTATACAAGATAAACTGCTGTATAATAATTATGTGGGCGACTGTGATGTGCCAAAAAAGTAAGAATAAAACAAAGTCAATTACAATTGATGTGTGGCTTCTAAAAGATATTTATGGTCGTGACTAGGAGATTTATCAAGCCCTAAAAAAAACTTATTGTGTCTTGTCCCTCGCTTATTTCACGCTTTGTATAACTGACCAAAATTCATTAGAACACCTTCTAAAAATAGAAAATGCCATTGATTTGTTTGTCAGTAGTTCTTTTATATTGCCATAATGTGTGGAATCATGTGACAGGGTATAACAAAACCATGGTTGATTTTCGTGTCCATATTTATGCAAAATCCAAGCCCTCGTTTTATTTACCTCCACCCCCTGCTCCCCCTGTAGAAATTTCAATTAGATATCTCTTTATCATTATGCGAGACGGTACTGATCTTTTTTTTTCCAAAAATTAAACTGTTCCAGTATGTCTGAGGTTCATTACATTATGATACCTTGAGGTTTCTTCATTTCTTACACCAGTAACTCACATAGCATGGTAGATCAGGTTCAAGTTATGATTCTATGGCATTTGGGCGACGACGTACGTCACCACTGTTTACACTATTATATGAGTTTAACCGCATCACTTCGTATTAGTCAGCGAGGTGGTTTCGTTGTAATTTCCCATCTTGGCCCCGTTTCATAAAACTTATTATCAACAACAAGTTACAATAACTGTTATAAGCTACTGAAATCATGGAATCTGATTGGCTGAGAGCAAATTTGTCATAGAAATGGGGCAGTTGCTATCGAAACAGGTTTCTTATCTAGTAAAAAATAAACTACAATGAAAACATCACATAAAAATGTTGTAGATATGCCTACACATTGTACTTACATTGACTGCCACCATGATATGGCGTCAAGATCAAGTTCATATTTGGACAAGAGCCACCATCAGCCCTTGGCGACATTGTGCCCGTGAGCCTATGATAACGACCTTCATAAACGAGGTGATGAGTCTATCTGTGAATTGTAAGCTCAGACATAATATCATCAGCAAGAGACAGCAATATTTCTGAAAAGAGTGCTACCAAACGCAACTTAATTAGATATTTGTCGTTGCCATCAAGTTAAGCCGATCGCACACTATGCGATCTGACTACGATCCGATTGGGAAGAATTTGCAATAGCATTTTATGTGAACGTTCAAACATGAACAGTCTTATGGTCGAGGTTCCGAATTGTCATCAGTTGTATGTAGAATAAGAACAAAGTTTCGAGGTACTGCAAGCCTCCTCTTATGATTAAAAGCCCAATTCGTGCCATTGCCTACGAGTGGAACCTGATTTGGCCTTTACTCCGACAAGAAGATTTGTAAGGCACTAATCAAATTTTCGATTTCTTGGGCTTTAATCTCAGAAACATCACTATTAAGAAATATCTTGAAACTACAAGCACTCCAAACGACCTAATATGGTAGTTTGTTTTACGGATTACATTTGAAAGATAGAGAATAGAGACATATTTTTGTGGTATATTCACTGAGGGCTTTGTTTGTTCTTTCGCGAGGTGTTACTGCATGGGGGTGTCGCCTTTGTGATAACTGGAAAATTGTGATAATATTCAATAATATTTGTTTTACCCAACCACAGTAAATGTATTTGTTTACCTGCTCTTTTGAAATATTATACATTTTAAGAGCAGAACTTCCACATCCTGCCTTTATTTTGTTTTGTTTCTCTCACTTTTCACATAGTTTCCCATAAAATAAATACATTTGTGCGTATCCACTCATTCGGTAAATAATTAAATCATTCATTTATTCATTCTATAAAGATAACATTAATGTTATCTTTTCATTCGGCAAAGATAAAAGCATATTATCTGCATGACTAATGTTTAATGATAAAGGTATTTTAAAGAAGGCAGCGTCGGATATGACAATAAAATAATACATTTCTATAGCGCCATTATATATTTTGATTAATTGCTCAAACTGTTCAAATACCACTTATGAATCAATTGAAAGCAAGAAAGAATAACAGAAAGGAAATGGAGAAGAGCTGCTGAATAGAAGGGAAAAGTACGAAGCGATGAAACATATATTGTACTGATTAAGCTGTGACAACAAGTAATTTCTGTTGTACGACCGTGCGTATATCGCAACAACCCAAAACTGATATGACATCACATTATGTCTCATCTATCATTGTCTATTCATTTGATTTATGTTCTGTTGTATTAACCCGTAGGATACTGACCCCTATAGATAACTCGGGTTAGACTCTATGGAAAATGCATGTTATACCAAGCTCATGTCGTACCCAACGGGTTTATGATGTAAATGTCGCAAACTACATGAGCTTCGTATTGTTCTTGAGCAAAACAATTTTCCATGATGAATGTATATTGGACCAAAATGGAAATGAAATAAAATGACCGAAATGGAATGAAACTCATAAACAGTGAATAACACACTTGATGATATGCTCTCTTAATTTCTAAGACGTATTTTTAAGTCCAAAGGATTTATATTTAAGTCCAAGAGCGTTTTAAACCAGTGACAAAGCAAGTCCTTATGACTTGTTTTGTCACTGGTTTAATTCTTAGAAATTAAGAGAGTGTTATTTGGATTACAAGGGCAAACGTCCTGGAGAAATCAAAACAAACTGTTTATCTTATTACTCTTCTTTTTCCCGTCCTTTTGTATTCATTAACAGTGGATAATAGGTTTTGTGAGCCCAGCTCTTCTTGAGAATTTTTTTCTCAAATGTAATCAAAGACCATTCAGAAAAGTGCCAGTCCTAGATTAAAAAGCTGTTGGAATATCTGTTCAATATAAAAAACAAGTACTTTTCTGCAGCGTTCTAATGCAACATGATTTGTAGAGTTAGGCAAATTTAATCAGACCTGTAAAAAAAAAAGATGATGGTAAAATCAACAAATGATGGCGCTCTTTCTCTCCGATCGTTGACTACGCATTTCATGATGATGATTTGGTTTTTGTTTTGTACACTGGCTAGAGTGAGTTCATTTTCGATCGTCAAATATTTTTCATAAGCAGGATATGACATGTGTAATTATTCTTAATACTGATCATAAGACTTAGAGTATAACAGTATTTAACTTCACCCCCATCCGCCTATGAACGTCAGCTACTGATGTTTTAGAGGTATTTACTTTGATTTTTAAAGGGGCGCGTCCTCTCCCTATCTCTCACTCTCTTTTTTATTCCCTCGTTTTCTTTTTCTCTCTCTCTCCCTCTTTCTCCTTCTCGCGCTCTATCTCGCTCTCTCTCTCTCTCTCTCTCTTTCTCTATCCTTCTTTCCTTCTCTCTCTTTGGCATGGCCAAAATGAGTGAAATATTTTTGTAAACTAAACAAATTGGAAGAAATATCAGCCTCCATTGGAACCCGGTTAGTCTCCGTGTCGCCATTCTCCTATTCGCAGAGATTCCAACGACTTTATGGCCCCATCGACGACAAGAATTGTAAATGATTAGAGGTCGAAAACGTGCTGCCTGTGCCCCAAAACTTATTCCCTACCTTGTTCAAATAGCCTCAACTACCACGCACTAAAAAGTAAAACAAAATCTCATCTTTGCTCGCTTTACGCTCGTAAAAAGAGCAGTGAAGAAGTTTGGTTTGAGGGTTAAAGAAACTCTCTGTTGAGAGCCAAAAAGGCGTTAACTCTGTCTAAAATTACATGAGTTAACACCCTTCTGGCTCTCAGCAGCCGAAACCGTCTTGACAGTTTTTATGCTCATTTCATGCTATCTTTTGATAGCCCACAAACTTTGGATAGTTGAGAGAGCAACAACGATTTGGTTTTCTACAGTCTTCCGTTGTGTTTTATCTTCCAATACCGTGAACATAAACCACAAGGGCGTAATAAATCATGCTTTGCCTTGACAGAGAGAGAAGAAAAATGATTCTTTACAAATACCTTTCCCAGTACAAGCATACATTTAGTTCTTTATTCTTTTAGCACCGCGAAACTCTCATTTGAACTCCGGGTTTGTTCTACATGTCGACATCAATGCTAGCAGACGATTTATGACGGGCTCTTAAACGAACAGGACGTGCTCAACACCACAAATTCGCGCGCTTTTTACGAGCCGAGTGGCGAGGGGAGCGATTAATTTACGATAAATGTTTGTCGCGGAGTCTCCAATAATTTGCTGACTTTTGACATTCGGTCAGTTCACAAACCTGTCAGGATTTTAAAACTTTGCTAGAGGAATCTAGAAGCACTAAGGATAAGATTTACGACCATAATGCTTTGCGGATGTTTCTTTTAATACCACAGCGCTGAGGAAAAGTTTTCGCAATCTATTCACGTTTGTCATCAACTAAAACGTTTTTCCTTTGTCGCCGCTGGATGGCGGTATTTCATTTCTAGTTGTGGCGAGACTCAAACCCAACTCGATGTCAGCCTGTTTATTATATTTTTTTAACTTTCCACAAAAAGGAAGATGGATATTCTTTAACTCTTTACTTTTCTCATGTAAGCGAATAATGTACGCCACTCTGAATCTGTTCTGTCTATTTGATGAGATCTATTATTCGACAAGTCATTTCTTGAATCGAGTTATCCTACTAATCCAAGAAAGTAACTTTTTCTACTAACTTTTGCCTCGATTCTCATGGTTAGAAAGCTGTTGATAATATAGTTTTAGAAGGATACTCATCTCAATCTGTATCATACCTGTAAGATTATTGTTTTCATTTTCAAAATGATATGAATGGTGTATTATCAATTTCATCCATTTTTTTCATGAAAACATACGCAGGCTTCACTTATTTTATTACATTAATTTTGATCAATATTTTGATCAATATTTCAACATCAGTCTTTTGATTTAGGATACATTTTGAGAATTCGTTTGCCTATAGACTGAACGAAAAGACAGACATTACTCTACAAACAATACTTAAATTATCACTTACTTTTACTTATATTTGCAAATATTAATTAGTTTGATTAATTTGAAATTTGCACTGTATAAGAAACGTCTAGAATGTGGGTTTAGGGCTAGACAACGGCTATGACCTTAGCTACCACTACGGTAAATCATGTCATGAAAATAGGGCTTAATCTTTTTTTTGGGGGGGGGTTGACGGGGTTCTTTGTTTGTTTGTTATTGTTTTTTGTTTGTTGTTGTTTTTATTATTTTATTATTTTATGTTGAGCATGTTGAAGGAAAACCTTTCGAGCCTTGTTTCGACCTTCGTCATCCTTCACGAACAATTCAGTCTCAAATATATTTTTTTTCTTGCAAGTTCAATGATTTATTAAGTCAAGTGTGTATACAGTAGCGTGATGATCATGAACTTCATGATCTATGACCACCGTTATATTGTATAATCACTGATCCATAAACACTGAATCACTTTGATAAATTGCATTAATCATATTACTCCAAATGCTTTGGGGAAAAAGTGACAACGAAATTAAACATTTTTTATAGGAGTTTACAAGTGGGAGCACTGTGGTATATTGATGAAGGCCCTTGCCTTCAGAGAATCTATTAAAATCATTAACGAACTCATGCATTCCAAATCTATATAACATCTCCTTTGCCGTTGGCCCCCCAAAGGGCCCAATACCATTGCGAATAATCCAATTAATAATAGGCTATTCTCTATCAATACGGAAACGCTCTCTTTAAAGTATTTCCAAATTAATTCAAACAACTGCTTCATCAAATTTATCTGGCATAGAAAGGGATATTCGCCTTGTATCATTCTTAAACAAGAACATGTGACATCATGATTAATCAAGTACCTTTGAAAATGTGACAATTAGAAGATAGGACTATATGAAAAGCAATTGATTCGTTCGTGCTAATAAACATGTTTGTGTCATTTTAGTTGTACAAAAATCGTAATAACGAAGTTGATCAGTTACCTTTGAGTAGGTGATAATAAGAGCATATAATATGAAAAGCAATTCATGTGGCTGTATACTCATGCAATATTCAGCATTACATGTTATATGAATTTTGTATATCCTAAAAATCGGAGTTAATTAGGTACATATGAACAACGATGACAATAAGAACGCAAAATTGTGTGAAAAGCAATCTGTCTGATTATGTTTGTATCATTTTTTCATTACGTCTTAGTTCATCAGGTACCTTTGACGAGGTGATAATAAGAGCATAACATATGAACAGCAACTGATGCGTTCGTGCTAATAAACAGTTCGTATCAGTTTAGTTTAAAAGGTATGTTACAACGGATTTAATCACGTACCATTGAATAGGTGATGGGAATAAGGACAAAGCATGAAAAGCAATGCACGCGATCTTTCTCATAAAATATTAAACAATGCCTTTTGTAATTTGGTGAATAAAGATGCATGACACTGGAGTTAATCATGTACTTTTGTAAAGTAGACAATGAGGACATAGAAATGTGAACAGCTTTCTGCTGACCATCCTCATCAATTTTTAAATAAATCATTTTCTTTCATGATTATATACAAATATGCAGCATCGATGTTAATCACGTACTTTGGGAGAGAGAAAAGCAATGTTAATGCGTCCTTGCCCATAAAATTTATCAAGCAAAGAAAATGTATCTTTTTGGAGTATAAATGTGTAACATCGGAGTTGATCGGCTACATCTGAATAGGTGAGAACAAGGACAAAGAGAAAAAAAGCAATCAACTTGATCATGTATCATTTTTGTCACCTTGAGTGAGGTCTGATTCTATAACTGCACGGACCTAGTTTGATTGAACATGTAGATAGTTCATGAACCAGAACTTTACAACTTCATTTCATCAGAACTGTAATTTATTTCATAATATGTGTAGAGAAGGGAAAATAAGTAAGACGAAAACTTGGAGACAGAGAGAGTGAGAAAGAGAGCGAATGAGAGAAATGTCGAGAAAGATGGTGACAGGGAAGAAGAGAGGGAGAGGAGGTGCAAGGAAAAAGATGGAGATATGGCCAGATGGAGAGAGAGAGGGGGGGGGGGGGGGGGAAGGGGGATCAGACAGTCAAAGAATTAAAAGACAGGGCAGACAAAATACCGAGAGCATTGCTATATAGACAAAAAAGATATATTCATTGAAGGTAGATAATTATACAGCGAGATAGAAATGTGGATATAGATAGATAGATAGATAGATATTAAGATAGATAGACAGATAGAAAGATAGGTAGATAGATAGATAGATAGATAGATAGATAGATAGATATTAAGATAGATAGATAGATAGAAAGATAGGTAGATAGATAGATAGATAAATAGATATATAGATAGATAGATAGATAGATAGATAGATAGATAGGTAGATAGGTAGATAGATAGATAGATATACAGGTATAGATAGATAGATAGATATATAGATAGATAGATATACAGGTAGATAGATAGATAGATAGCTATGTAGGTAGATAGATAGGTAGATAGGTAGATAGATAGATAGATAGATAGATATATAGATAGATAGATAGATAGACAGATAGATATGTAGGTAGATAGATATATAGATAGGTAGGTAGATAGGTAGATAGATAGATAGATACGTAGATAGATAGATGGATGGGTAAATATAGACATATGCATAGAGAAAGAGGGGAGAATGTGAGGGAATGAATGAGATAGAGGAAGACAGACAAATATATCGATATGATAAAATATAAAACTGTCTACATTTGCTGCTATAGACAATTATTTCGTTTCATGATTTCAAAATTAATAATTGGATTTGACCATGTACTCTGTTACCATTAAATAGCTTATAAA
>CM046859.1:22238005-22391929 GCA_025617745.1 Heliocidaris erythrogramma
GTACTTTAACTTTATTTGTTTAACCGCTATGAATAGTAACATTATGATTCATTATGATGTGCATGTGGTACGGAATGTTCAAAGACACGTATCTCATTATAGGCCGGAGAGAAATAGATTGCGATTTAATCGTTCCCATCCATTTCTGGTTTAAATTTAAATAAATGGAGAGAGGATGTATGTTAATTTATTGTTCTGTTTTGATATTGGATTTAAGTTACAGGATTTTCAAATAAACTTAGTTTTCACTGGACACTAGGATCGTTATGTTGAGAAAAAATCCACTTAAAAAAAATCAAAGCATTTAGTATCGTCTCTTCTGCGCGTTATAAATGGACTCAAATTTAAATAAATGGAGAGAGGATGTATGTTATTACATTATTCTGTTTTGATATTGGATTTAAGTTATAGGATTTTCAAATAAACTTAGTTCTCACTGGACACTAGGATCGTTATGTGGAGAAAAAATCCACTTTTAAAAAAAAATCAAAGCATTTAGTATCGTCTCTTCTGCGCGTTATAAATGGACTCAAATTTAAATAAATGGAGAGAAGATGTATGTTATTACATTATTCTGTTTTGATATTGGATTTAAGTTATAGGATTTTCAAATAAACTTAGTTCTCACTGGACACTAGGATCGTTATGTGGAGAAAAAATCCACCTTTAAAAAAATCAAAGCATTTAGTATGTCTCTTCTGCGCGTTATAAATGGACTCAAATTTAAATAAATGGAGGGAGAATGTATGTTATTACACCGTTCTGTTTTGATACTGGATTTAAGTTACAGGATTTTCAAATAAATTTACTTTTCACTTTTCACTTTTAGCTGCCTCCGTTATATTCGAAAACCGTGAGGAATAAGTGGAAATGTTATCTGGGCCACGTTTCGTAAAAACTTTTTATCAATAACAACTTCCCTATTTCTATGACAAATTTGCTCTCAGCCAATCAGATAGAAGTATTTCAGTAGCTTATAACTGTTAACTTGTAACTTGTTATTGATAACATGTTTTATGAAACGGGACCCTGGCTTTATAAATCAGGAGGCACTCCCCCTCCCCCATCCCTTATTAAGCTCTTGCAAAATAAAATATTTTAAAAAGTACATAATTACAGCACAGATACTCAATCCGGATGTTTCTTAAACATATGGGAAAATGTGCCCCATGCATGGGCGTCGCCAGGGGGTGCGGAGGGTGCGAACCCCCCTCCAGACCAGCCAACAAAAAATTTTTTTTTTTTTTTTTGTGCTTGTCAGGGAATTATGGAGGATAACTGGACCCCCATAACCCTCCCCTGGCGAGACCAAAAAAATATGGGTCTACCTTTTGACAAACCTTCATTTGTGTGCCCCCTCTTATACTCAATCCTGGATCCGCCCCTGTTGGTAAGTTTTGTCTTTTGTTTTTCCAAAAGGCACCCCCTTGAAAAAAGCTGGTGACGGCACTGCCATGTCATATAGTTTCTCCCTAAGTCTTAAAAACATTTCTACGAAATTATCCTTATAATACGGTCGCAAAGACTTTCCATAAATCAACTTCCAGAAATTTCAGAGGCCTTGTTCATCACATTTTGAAAATTTTGGAACACATAACTATTAAGTAATCATTTTTACAGGCAATATAATATGTTAATAGTGTACTGAAATTACCCATGAGTTTTTTTCTTGAAAGTCTTTGGGATTTGGTCTTATTTTTTGTTATATCTTTCATGATGAAATTTACTCTGCCTATATTTCGATAATGAAAGTGGAAAAGACTGCATCATGTAAAACTAAGGTTTCTAGGAGGAAAATAGACATCTAGACCCAGAAGAGCTCAAAATTATTTGCCGACCTCACTAATAATCATGGTGAAAAGCCTCATCTCAAACTGAGAATGAATATGCAAATGTCGTGATACGTATTCACGTCAGTGATGGATAATTATTGTAAACTCACCTCATTCTATGGTCTGACACTCTTAATTCTTTGTAATCGATTGTTCCATAGCCTGCTGGGCGCGAGAAGTATGTTATGAAGATATCGGGTGCTTTGACAACGGAGCTCCTTTCTACGACCCCTTGAACCGACCCGTGAGCTGGTTACCGGAGAGTCGCGGTGAAATAGGTACCAGCTTCGAGCTGAATACCCGCAACTACCCCGACACTTCGGCGTACCAGGAACTGAGCACCTACAATCCTGGAGACTTTTACAACACTGATTTTAACCCATATAGAGAAACAAAGGTAGGCGTTTGAGACACGATGGAAATAATATTAATTAAACCAGGTTTAACTAACTTTTCTTTTTTGAAAGCGGGCCAATGTTGGCTAAACCATGAGCGATACAGACGAGACCGGTTTACTAATGTATTCAAATTCATGGTTATAATTATCTTCCAAGCGCGATGAACTATTTTATTCACCTATTGAATGGAATCCATCTTGCTTACATGTACACTGTTGGTCATAAAGGTGGAATAAAATATTTTTGAATAAAAATCGACAGTTTTGTTGGTATTTGAAAGGCTACGCGTAGACAAAATGGTAATTGAGTGATTACATTATGTTTCCCCATTACACAGGTGACATTATAACATGAGAAATTTGGATTACGTAATAAATTCTTTTGTTGTAGACTATAAAAGCCTATGCATATGATATTCTGTCCCTTTCCCTGATTTAGCACTGTGTATAAGAAGGTTGCATTTTTTGGAGTTCCTTGTACCGTTTGAAATAAAAATCGGTAGAAACGTTCCCTGGACTATGCCTGGTCCAACGGCAACAGCAACACGCGAGAGAGTGGTAGAACTGCGACAGGAGGGCTACAAGCAGACTGATATCGCAGAAGTCCTAGGGATATCACAGAGTGCAGTCTCTAAGATCCTGAAACGTCAACGTGAGGCGGAGAATGTGCGGCCACGGAAATCTCCAGGACGTCCCAGATTGACCACAAGAAGAGATGATCGCCAACTGTTGAATTTCAGCCGCAGAAACCGGAAATTGCCCACGAGCCGTCTTCGTCGCTTGTGGAGGAGATATCATGGGATCAACGTTTCCCGGTCAACCGTTAATCGCAGATTGCTCCAACATGGTTACCGAGCACGGCGGTTGACCAAATGTCCACGCCTGTCTGTTCGCCACAGAGTAGCTCGTCTTCTTTGGGCTAGGGAGCACAGAAGGCTTCATCCAGGACATTGGCAACATGTGGTCTTCACGGACGAGAGCCGGTTCATCCTTGACCGAAAGGATGGGAGACAACGAGTTCGTCGATTAGCCGGGGAAAACCTTCGCGATGAATGTATCCACGAGACGACTCAAGGCGGAGGCGGCTCAGTGATGATATGGGCCGGCATCCATTATGGAGGGAAAACGCCACTGGTGGTTCCGGACGGAAACGTCAACGCCGCCGCCTACAGGGATATCTTGGAGTTCCACTGTCTTCCATATGCAAGACGAGTGTATGGGCACAATTTCCGACTGCAGGATGACAACGCTAGACCGCACAGGGCCGCTGCAGTAAGGGAATTCCTGGAGGCAGAGGGCGTCGTACAGTTGCCATGGCCAGATTGTTCGCCGGATATGAACCCCATAGAGCATGCATGGGATGCCCTAGGCCGAGCCATCAACGCCAGAGAGGTCATTCCTCAAAATCTGCAGGAGTTGGCAGATGCTCTGAGGGAAGAATGGGACGCTATGCCTGTTGACGTCATCAGCAAGCTAGTGGACAGCATGCCACGACGTCTGCATGCGCTGGTTCGTGCCAGGGGTGGACATACCCGATACTAGTGACTGAGTAAGAACAATGACTCAAGTTTGATGCAAATTTGTCCATGAAATCACAAAAAAGAAGTCATCTGGAAAACTGAGAGAGATTGAAAATAAATACTGTATCTCATGATCCTTTAATTTACTGTATATTGTCGTCATTGTTGTTCTATGCTCATGACATCCATCGCTTAGGACATAAACTTGTAAAATATCACTGTCAAACGTGTGTAAAAGGCAGAATAATAAAGTAAAGTGGTTATCATGCACCATAAATGCCATATTCAAATCATGTTGTAATAATTACGTTGTGAAAATTTGGTGAAAAAAAATATTCCACCTTTATGACCAACAGTGTACATTAGATGTTGCTATGTGGGGCGAGTCTCTAGCAGGCTTTTGTTTCAGTAAGATAAAGAATAACTTATTCAAAAATATGCATAAAATTTAAATATATTATAACTGAATTTTCCAAGGCTGACTTTCTCTTCTTTTTGTTGTTGGCCATAATGCTCTCAACCCCCCCCCCCCCTTCGTATGGTTTTAATATACTTTTTTTTCTATAAAGGCCCCTTTACTATCTACCTCCTTTCTTTACCTCCTTATACTTTGAAAAGAGGCAGTGAAGTCGCATTTTCGTACGGTGGTGAGAACTCTGCCGCTGTCCATTTAAATCGCAATAAAAACATGAAAAAATGGCGATAATGAAAAATAAAGAAAAGGTACTGTACTATCTAACTTTTTGAAACAGATGATGAAGAATCAGTGCAATACGATACCGAAGCAATTAGATTCTGATGGTGGCAATCTCATAATATTTTTCTAAGATTGCTTTACTAGTTAAGATGATGTCTATATTATTTAGATTTTGAACTATGGTACAAATAAAACTCTGTATTATCCTTACCAAGAAATGAACTTTAATTTTCCCTTAATAGGCTAATTGACGTTGATTGTTTTTTATGAAACTACAGTTATGTGTTTAATACATTTGGTGAGAAGTCAATATTGAATTAAACTTTTTCCACTTTTCTTCTTCTTTTTCTCTTTTTCTTTCGTCAGATAATCACCCACGGATTCACCCAGGGTTCATCGGTGGAGTGGATGGAGAACATGGTCTATGAATTTCTCTACCAGGATGACTACAATGTCATTAGGGTTGACTGGATGCGTGGGGCCATCGACGTCTATGGCATTGCCGCCGCCAACACCCGCATCGTCGGCGCCGAAATCTCCCTGCTTATCGATCAGCTCAGGGTAAGCAATTTCTGTGATTTTCAATTTGATTGATACACGATGGCAAAGATTTTCAAAAAGCGACCAAAGACAATTTCTATAGGCTTGTACTACATGTTGAGAGACCATTTTGATCATTACCACTCAAAAGCTATAAATCGTATCAGACTGATGTTTTCGCATTGTGAAGTTGAACGATGTCAAATCTATTTGGAGTAAGTTTTTTATGACATTTCATTCATTAATGTTCTTAAAGTATAAATATCTACGTAGACTTTCACGTTTTGAAAAACCAAGGCCACAAAATCTGTGTGTATCAGAATTCAGTACGCAGCAATACCGTTGTGGATCACACCTGTCATTCTTGCCAACCTTTTGCTATCCAGTATTATTAATGATTCATAACTCTGGATTAAATGAGGTGCTCTGGAATTTCAGCTGCGATGCACAATGATAATCATTCTGTTCTCACTACACACAGATTGTGTGGTCTTGATTTCCCAGAAGTGAAAATCTGAATAAATATTCAGAGCATTGTTCAATGATAGTATTCACAGAAATGTCAACTTTTTCTAAATGAATGACATCCTCTAACATTACAATATGAAAACCTCTGTGTGATACGAGTTATAACCTTTGTGTTATTAAAGATCAAATGTGTCAAAAAATTGTTTAACAGCTATTACATCACCCTTTGAAATGTGCAAACATTACAATATCATAAATCCGAACGAGAATATACTGTAGGCAATACCAAAGATTATTGAAACTGTCATTGATCAGTTGATTTAAATTTCTTGAAAGGCTTTGCGATCATATTTTGATGACTTACCCATTATACTTGAATGCTATGATAGCCATAATCCTGCTAAGATAAGCTCCAGGGGAATTGTGGCTTGAGTCCTATCCGAAGGACATTGTATTTTGTTTGTTCAGTTTTTTTTTGTGCAATAAGCCGTCAGACACACACTTGAGAATAAGTTCCTTTCTGAAAGGGTGTGGTTCATCCTGTTTTCAAACCCCACTAAAAGACTTCGATGGGGGAATCTGTGGCCAACAGCGGACAATGACAGATGTATTAATGAGAAACATGGCCCGTTTTGTATACGGGAACTCTTTATGGACCCCCCCCCCAAAAAAAAAAACAAAAACAACAACAACAACAAAACAAAACAAAACAAAACAAATTAAAAATAAATAATGATATAAAAAATAAAGACAAATAGAATAAAGAAAGAAATAAAAATAAAGATAAAAAACTAAATAAATGAATAAAAAAAAATAATCATAAAGAATAAAAAATAAATAAAAAATGAATAAAAACTAGAATTTAATTCGTCATGAGGACGAATTAGGTGATCTGTCTTTCAATTTGTACGATCATGATCGTAATCAGGATGATCATAATAATGGGGAAATGGTAAACTGAAGATAGGATGTCAAGAATACCATGCATGGAGATGTTTCGTGAGGACAGGAATGTAGCAAAATGTGTAACGGTCATTGTAAAATGTTTATGGTGATGATGATAATGGTGATTATGATGATTATAATGGTAGAATGATGATGATGATGATATAATAATAGCGATGATGATCATGATGGTGATGATAATAATGATGATGATACAGGATACTTGGGAGATTAACCATATAGCTCTAATACAGGACAGGAAATCACAATTTCCGTAGGGTTGTACACAAACTACTGTACACTACTTTCTAATAGACATAATACGGAAAATATGGCAGTTTATTACATGATTTGTGATTTTTTATGTTACAATAGTCGAAGAGGATGGTAAAATGACAGGCAAAAAAAAGCAAAAAAAAAATGTTATGGACCCACCGGGGATCGAACCTGGGTCACCTGCATGGGAGGCAAGTGCTTTGACCAATAGACCAAAATATTTCCCATAGAGATAACACGTAAACGAAAAACGGGATTCTCAAATCCCATTTGGTAGTTCGAAATTGGGCATGATCCCGACATCTGATCAAAAATTGGAGGGCTTACTAATAAAAGCTTATAGTCTCAGCTACAACATATTAAAATCTGGAAGGAAATAGACCAAAAATAACTGAGATACTGCTCGGAGAACGATGTCATGTAGATTCATGATTCGAAAAAAAATCATCTTCCATAGACATAACACGCAAAAAGGGGAAATTCTGACATGTCGTTTTTAATTGAAAATTTCAATATGATTACGTCATCAAAATGGAAAACGGTGGTAACTGATCTTGTAGAGAATTGTCTCAGCTATAACATATCAAAATCTGGGCGAAAAACGACCAATAATTACGAATCTAGAGCCAAATTTGCATAAATGTGATGACGTCAAAACATGAAAAATGGAAATTTTGATTTCTGGCGCCATTTTGATGACATCATAATGTTTATAAGGGTCAAATGATACATGAAATGAAATCTGTGATTCATACCCTACCTGATGATGACAAAAAATTGGGGGGTTTGTGGACTATTTAAAGAGCTAGAGTTAATTTTGTAGAGGCATGTTTTTGCACGTTTTTACGTTATTTTCGCCATAGATGCGCGCACGGATTTTGAACTTTGACGCGCCCGTACGACCTTATTATTGATCAAAATTGATTCCAAGTTGATGGAAATGATGAAGAAAAGTGTCAGGATTGGAAATCAATCGAAAAAACAGCGTTTTAACGTTATTTACGACTTGCGCGCGCGGACGCTTACGCACGGACATTTTTGAAATGCTCAAAATGACCTGAAACGTGTGCAGACTTGATCCTACGTGATTTTGAGCATTTTTAAATTTTGACGCGCGCGTACGCGCACGTCCTGACCTCTAGATGACCTGTGAGGACATGACTTGATGACCCGTCATGTGAAGTTTATGTGATGTGAATATAGTTGATATTTGATTATCGATTATGAAGATATAATCAATCTTGTAAATTTACAAAATGGCGTCTTGATGACGTCACGATGACCTGATGACCTCCAAAAGCTTAATGGACCATGTCCATGATTGACCTCATACATGACATGAAACTCGATGATATTGACCTGGCCGATTTTGAGATTTATTGGGAACAAGAATTTGTAATAAAAAGAAATAATAATAAAAATAAAGAAGAAAATTCTGACAAAATTAATAGGTGTTCTGTCGATACCGACAGATCACCTAATAAAAATAGAAAATAACATAGCATAACCCCTCTTGTAGAAAAGGCGTCATTTTGCTTGCGTCAGTACCTGCGCTAATCGAGCCTGAGAAGGCAATTAACCCATATGCCAGATATTAAAAATATTTTCTGCACCGTTCACTTTGCAATCACTTCTTAAAAACAATACCACTCTTTCATGACGCGCAAAAGACCCTACAAGTCACTGACGCGGGCCCAACGTCAGCACATGATGCCTCCTGTAAGTCGGGCTTTAACATGTTGATTGATTCAACCAGGGGAGCGTCAGTGATTTTTACCGACAACTGTTATAAGCTACTGAAATTCTTGCATCTGATTGGCTGAGAGCAAATTTGTCAGCAAAAACCGCTGACAAAACGCTTGATGAAACGCTCCCCTGAATTCTTCCGACAGATAGCTAAAATACTTTTTAGCTATACTTCTGTACTATTTACGCTGTATAATACGCTGATCTTGCCAAACATATAATATTGTAATATTATCTTGGCAACTCATAAATGTTATACAAATCCCATATTAATTCTCCAGAAAACTTGACACTTGAGAATAAGTTCCTTTCTTAAAGGGCGTGGTTCATCCTGTTTTCAAACCCTTCGCTCAATCCACAATGCAGAGACATAGCTCATCATCTCCTCATCACTATGAGGGGGGAAAACCCACTAAAAGACTTGGATGAGGGAATCTCTGGCCAACAGCGGACAATGACAGATGTATTAATGAGAAACATGGCCCGTTTTGTATACGGGAACTCTTTATGGACCCCCCCCCCCCCCCCCTGAGAAGGCAATTAACCCATATGCCAGATATTAAAAAATATTGTTTGCACCGGTCACTTTGCAATCACTTCTTAAAAACAAACGTGTAGTGGGACAAGCTTCAAGGTCAATGATATTAACTTCCTGCAAAAAGCTCTATTCATGTTAAGTATAACTCCAACCTTTTACCCCCAGTAAAAGTTGTCGACCTTCCCGTGGTGCAAGTCAGGCGAACGACAACAACCAGAGTTAGTAGTACTTACACCAATCAACTTATTACCACTCGTCTACACGAATGGATCGACAGCCGCAACAGACTGGAACCAACCCGGAGCATGTGCCCTCATCAGGGCAGGCACCTGCGGATGCCGTACGGGCTGGTATCTCCCTGCTGCAGCTGAATGTAGAGGGCCTAACCAAGGCCAAAATCACTGTCATTGAACAATTGTTGCAGACCAACAAAGTCAGCGTTGTCCTGTTGCAAGAGACCCACATGGGCGACAGCTCTCGTCTTAAGATCCCTGGATATACCTTAGCAGCTCACACTGAAAGCGACATCCATGGGATTGCCACTTTTGTGCGGAATTCGGCTAAGTGGAAAGCAGTAGCAGCCTCTGCCTCCGATTCTGACCTGGAATGGACAGCAACTCAGGTGGAAGGTGTGACTGTAATTAACGTCTACAAGCCACCCCCAACCAGACTACGAGAAGACTCCATCCCATCATTTGATCAACCCTGCATGTACGCTGGAGATTTCAACTGCCAGAGCACGACATGGGGTTACCGCACGACTACCCAAGATGGTTCTGCTCTCGAAGACTGGGCATCAGCCTCTGGTGTCTACCTTCTGTATGACTCAAAAGAGCCCGACAGCTTCCACTCTGGCCGATGGAACACAACATCCAACCCTGACCATGCCTTTGTCAACCTGAATGGCCCGTCCCCACACCGTTCGGTTTTGGACCCTTTCCCGTTCCCCAAGTCACAGCATAGACCATCATTGATCACCCGGCTAACCATGTTGAACCAATCTCTTCCAGACCTGTAAAAAGATGGAACTTCAGAAAGGCCAACTGGAATCAGTTTAGAGAACTGGTTGAGTCTGGGACAGACTCCCTCCCTCTCCCTAATTCCAGGAATCTGGATAAAGCCTACTCGGTCTTCTGCAAACTCCTGATCGACTCTGCCAAGCGTGCTGTCCCTCGTGGACTTCGTCGCTGCTACATACCGGCCTGGGATGAAGAGTGTGATAAATGTTACGATGCATTTATACACTCTGACAGTAATGAAGAGAGGGCCACCTTGGCCACAGAGCTGACAACCTGCCTAGATCATAAGCGAAGGGAACGCTGGGAAGAAACGGTCCAAGGTATTGATTTCACCCATTCTAGCAGGTTGGCTTGGATGACCCTTAACCGTCTCACTGGCCGCAGCTCCCGCCCGAAGCACTGCCCTGTCACAGCAAACTCCATCGCACATCAGCTGCTTGCCAATGGCAACTTCGAGAATGCAGACAAAGACCATGCCCGGATTGTCAAACAGGAAACTTCCAGACTCTTGAATGCTCCAGGTGTGGATGGTTTCCTCTCCAAACCTTTCACATCTGCTGAGATCACACTGGTTATCTCCCAACTGAAATGTGGAAAAGCTCAGGGCCCGGATAACATCTTTCCAGAATTTCTAAAGCACTGTGGTCCCAAGAGCCTGGACTGGCTCCGTGAATTTTACTCGACCTGCCTCACTGGACTGCACATCCCGAAGATCTGGAGGAAATCTACTGTTGTTGCCCTTCTGAAACCAAACAAGTCTGCAGATGATCCCAAGAGCTACAGACCAATCTCACTCTTGTGCGTGCCATTCAAGCTTCTCGAAAGACTCATCCTGGCCCGACTCAACCCAGTGGTTGATCCCCAACTTCCGGATGAGCAAGCAGGCTTCCGTCATGGTCGGTGTACTGCCCATCAGATTGTCAAGCTTACCAATGATATCGAAGAGAGCTTTGAAAATGGCAACAAGGCAGGTGCTGTTCTAGTGGATCTCACTGCAGCTTATGACACAGTATGGCATCATGGCTTAAAACTAAAGCTCCTCCGTACCATCCCAGACCGTCACCTAGTGCAGTTCCTTGCAACAATCCTTGCGAACCGTAGTTTTGTAACCAAGACTAGTGATGGACAAACTAGCCGACCACGTCGCCTACGGAACGGGGTGCCTCAGGGTTCCGTTCTGTCTCCCATGCTCTTCAATATCAACGGCTGACATGGAGCTCCTTGCAGTCTACCTTCAAACGTGGAGACTCAAGCTGAGCGTTGCCAAGACTACTGCAACTGCCTTTCATCTTAACACCAAAGAAGCCAACCGACAGCTGACTGTTCTTCATAATGGGACACCCCTACCAAACAACCCCCACCCAACATACCTTGGAGTGAAACTGGACAGACAGCTGACCTACAGACAGCACCTCGAAGCCCTGCGAGCAAAAGTTTCAGCAAGGAACAACTTGTTGCGTCGCCTGGCTGGTACATCATGGGGCGCATCAACATCCACCCTTCGCACAGGAGCTCTAGCCCTGGTTTACAGCTCTGCTGAATATGCGGCACAAGCGTGGTGCAGGAGCACCCACACCAGAAAGCTGGACTGTGTACTTAATGACACCATGCGGCTTATCACTGGATGTCTCCGCCCTACACCCACAGATCTCCTCCCAGTCCTCGCTGGAATTGCGCCACCAAGGCTACGCCGCGAGAACCTGACAGCCAAGTTGACAACCAAATCCTTGGCTGATGATGATCACCCCCTACACAAAATAACAGAACCCCAGGACCTTGGTCGCCAACGCCTCCGATCGCGTCGACCTTTCTCCCGACATGGAGCCGCCCTCAGTAGATCAGACTTCAGCCTAATTCAAGAGTGGGAAAAGAGCTGGGAAGGGACGGTTCGCCCACGGCAGTTCACTGTTCCCCCTGGCATCAAAGCTCCTGCTGGCTCTGAACTACCTCGGAGGGAGTGGGTAACACTCAACCGGCTGCGCACTGGGGTTGGAAGGTTCAACGCTAACATGTACCAATGGAAACTTAGGGAATCACCGGCATGTACCTGTGGTGCAGATGAGCAGACGGCAGACCATATTATCTACATCTGCCCCGACCTCCAACCCTCTGACGGGATGACTGACTTATCAAGCCCAAAGGACGCACAAATCAACTGGCTTACCAATCTTCAACAAATAGCCCGATGTATAACACTACTACCTCATAGGAAAGAGAGAAGACCCCCAGTATTTGCAATATTATTTCAATCGAACACACAAATTCACGCATATCCCACCAGACAATCCAAAAATGTGCATTTACAGCGGCGTATCCAGGATTTCCCAATAGGGGGGGGGGGGCGCCAGGAATTATTGATCGCCGTCATGTGGGAGAAAATTTTGCTTCTGAAGAAGGACTGAGATGCAAAATAGTGCTATATAGTGCTATATATTTTTTTTACGACGGCCAATAGGGGGGGGGGGCGCGCGCCTGTTGCGCCACTGATTTATTTAACCCCAGGACTGCTCTTGCACATAATTCTATTAGACACTCTGGCCCTGATGTATGGAATTCCCTTCCTCCCGAAATAAAAAAAACATGACTTTAATGTACTCTTTCAAGCAAGCAGTAAAAAAATCACCTAATTAAGCAATATTCCCCCACAATAATGATTTTGTAGTACACCCATAATACCTTGTATAATTATGTAAATAGGACCCATGACTTGGCACATTTTCACCTCTTTGGGAGGCAGATATGATATTTGAGTTTTCCACTTGCCATTATGTAAATATCACGGGCGTAGACACGCATAATTATCCATTGTTAGTGGGGGGCGGGGATGATCTATTCATCATCCCCCACTAACAATAAAAATCGAGTTCGTATCTACGCCAATGGTTAAAGTAGAACGTTGATGATTTTAAATATTGGCTTAATACTTATTATTGCATAGATGGCATAAATTAAACAAGGTTATCCAAATTCAACGCTTGGAAACATTTGAAGTAATGATTATTATCAATTATAAAACGGTAAAATACAGCCCCCGATATAGCAGCTGAAGAGCTCCTCGAACGCTGCTGAGATATGTGACGACACACCCTGGACCAGTCCTGGCTAAGCAGACGATGTCCCATAACATCTTACACATTTTTCAGAGCCTATTTTGTCATCTCCTCTTCACTTATTTCTCTTCCTTCACTAGCGTCAGTCTTAATGTTAGTCTGTTGCCTCACTCTTAACTTCGTGTATGGTATTATTTTGATGAAAAATGCAGCGTTAAAAAAATAAAGGAATCAGTCACTTGTAAACAAAATAAGACGCCATTGTATTTTCAGCTGTTTGCACCGGGGCATGTTCGGCGTTTCAAGAGGGAACGAATACCATCCTGCTATTATTCGGAGGGCTTTTCAATTTGAAAGTGGGGTTTATTTCATTGATCATTGACCCTTCTCCTATGTATTTACAATCAAACGGTTTTAGCTATCAGAATCAGTTTCACTTTCCCTTTATAATGGTGTGAAATAAGGTCATGTTTAAATACACCAAACTCTTTATAATTTGATAAATAATTGCATTGCAATTACGTTCATTCATTATAGGACGTCGTCTGCTTAAGCAGGATCGATCCCGAGTGTGACGACATCAAAACATCGCTATATTTCTGGCGAATCCTCGGATATTCCAGATGCTGAGAAGAGCTTTTATTTGTGTTGTTTTTATAATCACCAGATACGCAGTTGACATAAAACTTATAAGATTGCCATCTGTAAGCTTCCCAGTTTCTAGTGATACATTAATTGCCATATTTGTGATTTTCTTTGAATATCTACTTTAATATCATGTCTGCCTCTCAAACCGGATGATTAACTCTCTATTGTTAATACAGTTGTTATTTAAAATATTTGGAAAGGTACAATTGCCTCACTTTATCCTCCTCTCTTCATCTCTATTTCTCTCTGTATCTTCTTCACTTTCTCTCTCTCATTATTTTATCGCAAAGGGCTTTGATGCTGTCAAGCCTCGGCTTATTATGAAAACCCTCTTGCTTGATTTTTCTTTCTATAATCTTACTGTTAGCCTTGTAGTTTAAGATATATTAATGTCGTGATGTTCCATTGTATTGTATATCGCATAATTTGTATAACGTATGCATTCCATTATTTGATGAATTGAGAAATCAAGCGGAAATAAATAAATCAAATCAAATCAATATTTGTAACGGAGACGTAATTTTCGATCCAGGAATATTATGGCGTGGAGGCCAGTTCTTTTCACATCATCGGGCACAGTCTCGGAGCTCATGTAGCAGGGTACGCAGGAGAGAGGCAAAGTGGCCCTCAGGTCGCTCGCATTACAGGTAAACAGAATCTACCTTTTAACTGACTTGGTGGAACAAAACGAAAATCATAAAGATCAGGGGCGGCGGAGCGTCTTTTAAAGTGGGGGAGGGGCAGCACCAGCAAAAAAAGGCAATTTTGGGGAAAAGGGGCACCTACAAGGGGTGAACATAAAGTAAAAAAGGACCATTTTGTGACATTGGTAGTACCCTACAGTCTAATTGATTTAGTTATCATCAAGCACCACCTTCTTCCTTTTTATTGTGGTTCTGGTCACTATTTCAGGTTCCCTGATTAGCAGTTGTGTGTAATGGTCTAACGATTCATGTGGGACCGAGCGAGCAAAAAATTTCGGACTTTTTGTCTAATGCTGAATTCCTTGAGTTGTACATTATTTACAGCGATATAATGAAAATGACAACAGCAAATTCATTTTGTCGAATGATCTTTTAATTTGTACATTAACCCTGTCGTTTTCGTAGGATTACACCGATAACTAACATACTTTATGGAATCTGCTTGATTTCATTATATACTGTAAGAGCTAGCGAGCGTAGCGAGCGAGTTTAAGGGGACATTTTCAGAAAATATTGCCCCTTCTTGGTGTAAATTGGTACATTCGAGCTAGCGGAATGATAAATCCTTTGCTGGGGAGGGGGGGCAATGTGTCCCCTTTGCCTCCAGCTCCGCAGCCTTACATTGTAGTAATATGGGCTGTAGTAATTATGGATACCGCGCACCGATATGGCTCTTTTTGTCCCCCCCCAAAAAAAAAGCGCAGTTGGAAATATAAGTAAAAGGGGGCACTTATAATATGTGAAAAGGGGTACTTATGAGAAGAGGAAAAGGGCACATATTAGTAGTAAAAATGCCTTTATGAAAGGAAAAAAGGCATATATTAGAGATAAAACGGGGCAATATCGAGATTCGAAAAGGGGAATTTATCAGGAGAAAAGAATACTTATCAGAGAGATTATGTGGCAATTATTAGATTTGAAAATGGGCACATTCAGAAGGCGAAAAGGCACTTATTAGAGAGATAAGGTGGCAATTATCAGATTTGAAAAGGGGCACTTTTCAGGAGAAAAATGGGAACTTATCAGAAGGGGAAAGGGCACTTATTAGAAAAGAAATAGGGCACATTTAGTTGTAAAAAAGGGCACTTAATGAGAGAGAAAGGGGGCATTTTTCAGAAATAAAAAGGGCACTTACTTGAAAAAGTGTGGGGGCATTTTGCCCTGCCCACCGGGCGCGCCGCCCATCGTGTTGGACTTATTTACGGAAGAATTTATAAATCACGGAATTAAAAAACAATAATATCCAACGTTTCACTAACCTTTTACAAGAATTTTGCGGTATTTTTTGTTAGTTAAACGATTATTGTTCTTTGATCGAGCCAACTGATAAGGTGGTTCATACTTTTGTTTTGTCTTAATCCTTACAAAGATAATCAACCTTTAATTTCATTTGCGTATAGGTTTGGATCCTGCTGGACCTTACTTCGAAGACATGGACCCCATTGTCCGCCTTGACCCGACTGATGCAGCCTATGTCGATGTCATCCACACCGACACAGACCCGATCTACACACTGGGTAGGTTGTAAACCTCAGGGGTTTCGATCCTATCAAATGGTGATAATGGTGGTGAATGGTGATGGCGGTGGTGGTAATGATGGTGGTGGTGGTGGTGGTGCTTTTGAATGTGGTGATGGTTTTAATGGTGGTGATGGCGGTGATGGTGGTAATGGTGCTGATAGTGGTGATAGTGGTGGTTATGTGGTGGTGGTGGTGCTGGTGGTGGTTTTTGTGCTGATGGTGATGATGGTAGTGATAGTGTTGCGGTGGTGGTGATGATATTGGTGTTGCTGGCAGTTCTAGTGATTGTGATGGGGTCTACTTTGCACATTCAAATCAACAGCATCGTAATTGTTTTAATTGTTGAAATGGTGTGATGGTAATAGTAATGGTGATGATGTTATGGTGGAAATGGTGGTGGTATTTTTGGTGATAATGGTACTATTATTGTGATGTGTTAGTGGTGGTTGTAGTGGTGGTAGTAATGATGTGATGGACATGAAGATAGTAGATGTGGTGGTGAGGATGATAATAGTGGTGATAGATCTGGTGGTGATGTGGTGCTGGTCATGCTGGTGGCAGTCCTCGTGAAAGTGATTCGGTCTACTCTGTAGCTTCAACAAACTGCATCATAATTGTTTCATGGTAAAATTGGTGTGATGATGGTGGTGGTGGTGGTGATGATTGTGGTGTTGGCAGTGGTGGCGTGATGGGTAATGGTTATGGTATTAGTGGTGGTAATGGTGATATTATTGTGATCGTGTTAGTGCTGGTAAAAGTGGTGGTGGTGGTTATTTGTAAGTATCGGTCGCAATGTATTGATGATGGTGATGTGGTAAAGTCTACCGTGCGTTCCAGAAAAAAAAAAAAAACCCGAAACCGTTAAACAAAGGGTTATTGTGACCTCACTACTTCCTTTACTCACTGTATGGCAATAATTATCTTTTTTTCATAAAGTAGAAGTATTATGCTCGTAAATGATACCTTCATGACAATAATCCATACACTCTTTATACCGACTAACATTGTTTTGAAAATGGCATGTAAAAATGCATTTGTGCCAGATTTTGGCGAAACCATAAAAACGTTAGTAACAAATGCGAACATGACGTAAGGGAAATGCCAGATTTAAGAGATATGATACGCAAGATTGAAACTGAGTGATGACATGCAATCAGAAATTCATAAAACACAGGTCAATGTCAATATCCAGTGGTGGCAGGAATGTTTTTCTCCAAAATCAACAAGTATCCCTCAAAAGATGAAAACGTACCCTTTCTGTGAAAGAAAAGGTGCCCTCTCCCATCATGAGGTGGCAAAACTGCCATAATCTTGATACTTTTCTGTCTTATGTGCCCCGTATACGGCAAAATCGATTTTCATTACCATTACCATTTCAGTACAAAATACGCCCTTTCTTTAGCCCCGATATCAACTAAACATCAACCATACTTTATTTTACGATGAAGGCATTACCCGTACCCTCATTATTGTAAGGAAAACATAAAAAAATCTTCGCATTGAGGTTTTAAAAGTCATGTTTCCCTATACGATCATGTTCGCATGTAATCCTAACATGTTCACGGTTTTACCGAAAATCTGACACAACTGAGTTTTCACACGTCATTTTCAAAATAATGCTGCTCGGTAAAGCATGTACTCATGGATGCCATCAAGGTATCGTGTCAAAGCACAATACTTTTACGGAATATAGATAAGTATTGCCATAGAGCACATAGTGCGGTCACAATAACCCTTTGCTTTAGGGTTTCCCTTTTTCTGGGACGCTCTGTATAGCTTCAAACCGTGTGCATCTTTACATTCTTGTCACCGATCAACTTCAAGATAAAACATCCTCACTGATAGCATGAATAAAAAGGACTTTCCACTCCCTTCATTCAGTATACAACTTTGATTTTAATTGATAAAAGGTCGGCCAATGGGAACTCTTAGCGCAACAATTAGCCTATTTGTATCTTTTATTCTTGCAGGGTACGGGATGTACGCTCCATGTGGGCATATGGACTTCTTCCCAAATAGTGGTCGAGAGCAACCAGGCTGTGACCAAAATTTATTCGAGTACATCAACGACGAAGGCCTCTATGAGGGTAAGGAAAATAGTCTGTTTCAACCCTACCTATATGCGACGTTCCGCCGCCTCTGAGGAGGGCGCGGCTTCAGAAGAAAAAACTGCAAATAAAACGTTAGTACCGGTACATATGATATGGAATTTAACGCCTGAGCGATTTGGTTTAAATTTTGGTATACTTTCTCTAAAATAATAGTACTCACAAGGTAGTTTCTGTGACTCTTTAGATCTCCATCTCTATCTCTGCCCCCCTCTCTTTACTAGGCACTGCACAATTTGTAGCCTGTAACCATCTGCGTTCCATCGCGTTTTTCTTGGAATCGATCAACTCCGAATGCCCCTTCCTCGCTTACAAATGCACCCGAGACCACGACGACTACAACTACGGGTTATGCTTTAACCATCAACTCACGGCAAGGATGGGATGGAATTCTCCCGCTGACTACCCGGGTGGTGAGAGCAACATCTACCAGATCAACACCAATGATGATGATCCCTTCTGTGGTAGGCTAAACGATTTTATTCTCTTAGAAAGGGTGAATTTTCACTAGGGTTCATTCAATTTTCACTCCGATCCCCCGTGGTGGAGTGACGTCAGTGATTATTCTTTCCTTTTTTAGGGGACAGTGTAGGATTTTGAAACCCGCCTGTCATCATGGCCGTCACTAAAGGGGATTGACATCCCCTTCAAAATTTGATTTTAAAAAAAAAAACCTCTTGACAAATGGCAAAATCTGATGACCTTTTTACAATTTTTTAAAAGAATTGTTTTGTTTGCTTATAGGAAAGAATGTAGAATCTCGGTCAGCAAGTTCGAAAATTATGTGGTACACTATTTTTGGGTACTTTTCGGCTATCTTGTTTTCAAATTTGGTCCAAACGTCATTTCCCATTCAAATTTTAGCAACGCCTCTGCAGGTCAGGGAATTTTATTTGTTTGAAGAAATATTAATTTGCTTGTTGGCGAATTTTGCTTTTCTATATATCGGGACACTCGTCTGCAAGTTTGACCAGACACCTCCAATAATTTCATTCAAATGTTCTTGCTAAGCCTCTGTTCTCTTTCAAGGCTACCAATACCTCTTCACCATTAAGATGGATGACCATCGCAAAGCCAAAGATGCCAAAGGACAGTTGTTCATCACCATGATTGGTTACAATGACCGGTCATCCAAGTTCGCTCTGACCACGTAAGCATTTAGGGCTCGGGTGACGTATTATGCCCTTTACATTACGCACGAGGTGTCATTTCTATTGCGTTATTACCTGCGCTTAATCAAACCTGAGAAAGAAACTAACCAGCAATACGCCGGTAACTCAACGCTATTTTTGCACTGTTCATTTGGCAATCATTTTGTATACGATTTCATCCGCACTTGTCGCGTCAAAGACCGCACGAGTGGCTGACAAAGGCCTCCGTCACGGAATTGACAGCTCGTATGCAAGGGGCATAAATCCCGGCTCATACACGAGGCGTTCTATCACTAGCGTCAATCAAGCCAACTATAGCTCGAATATTCATGATGCAGTCAAAAGTGAACTATATAGGCCAGTTCGGGAGAGAAGCCCGCTCTTGAAGTTGTCACTCATACGTTCTGTATAACGCGCTCATAAGCACTCATTTATCTGTGTGCACTAGTACAATGGCCATAATGGCGTTTAAAATGAATAACCCCTATTAAGCAGGAAAACAACAAAATAAAGCTTTTCGAGTACAAGCAGATAAACTTTTAGTGATATCATAATATTTGTATGCAACAATCCAAATCATCAATCGGTGTTATTCATATCAACAAAATACTCGTGATCATGCAATTTATACCCTAAATGTCGCCGACAGAATTTGTTATTTACTACTCTAAATGGCAATTGAAGCTGTAAACACCCCTAAACATCCCTATTTTGAGGAAAACGTCGACGACGCCATAATTGAAAACAGACCCATTTCGACGCTTTTTGTGCATGGACGGGGAAAAAGATCATTTGCCTACGCGTGTCAAATATTATGGAATAGTCTTCCTGAAGACATCAAAAAGTGTATAACATCTGATTCTCTTAAAAATCCTGTAAAAACATTTCTGGTTAATGCTTAATTAATTTCTACATGCTCCTTGAGCACTCCTGAGTGGATTTGGCGCTATATAAGTTACATTTATTATTATTATTATTATTATTTAATATTATTTTATCATTTTCTCTCAAGTCAAATACATGTTGTATAAATCATTCATAACAAAATTGTCCATATTATTCATAACAAAACTGGATTCATAACAAAACTGGATGCATAACAAAACTGGATGCATAACAAAACTGGATGCATTATACATTGATATTTTGGCTTAAACATAAATTTTAATAATAACCCCCCCCCCCCACAAAACAACAAAAACAAAAACAAAAACACCAAAAACCAAAACAACTTAAGTCACACAAATACATATTTACGTGCCCCGTTAAACATATTACCACACACCCTAATCCACACACACACATATACACACCTACAAACACGTACACACTGACATATAAACAATTCATGTATACCGACTATTGTATAAGCATAGTGTATCACAGCCGTTCCAGTGTTTTTGTTTTTTTTTTTTTCTTTCATGCAAAAATAGATGCATTCGCCTCGCCGTCCCTATGTACGAATGTTTTCCCCATTTCCTAAAGTGGTATATTAATGTACCTCGCTCTTCAGCTAATTTTCTTGCCTCTCGTTCATTTTCCAGCATTCTTTAATTTAAGGAGTTGGGGTTTATATTTAGTTCTGCTATAACAAAAATCATATACTTAATTAAAGTATAATATGATTAATTAACTGCTCCTTCCCTGCATTTAAAACTTTTAATATAAATTCCCTCCCGGTTTATATTGGTAATATCCAATAAATTGAATAAATCACCACAATCTTTCCAAACGACTCTTATTTTATCACAGGTAAAAAAATAAATGCTCGTATATAGGTCTCTTCATTTTTATCGCATAAGGAGCATACATTACTTATTGAAAATTTAAATGCATACAGTTTATAGTTTGAGAATATATAAGCTCATATAACATTTTAAACTGAAATTCCCTTAACCTACGATTTAAAGTACATTTCCTAGGTCCTAAAAATATTGTATGAATGTCTTTTTCAGAATAATTATAAATCATCTTTCTAAATTTTCACTGCATATGACTTTTCTATTTTCATATTTAACAAAGCCGCATATATTTTTTCGATGTAACATCAATCAGTGCATTGACTCTTCCATTATGTATAAATTCTAGATTTAAGCAGTGCTCCTACACGAATCATTTTTCTTCAAAAGACCTTTCCATGTCAATGAAATATTTTTTAAATAGCTGGTGAAGTTTAATTATTCCAACTTTATTTAACCCCATCCTTAGAAAATCCCTAGTTGATTTAAGTTCACCTTCTCCATCGACTATATGATGTAATTTATATATATTTCTAAGGAATTAACTTTTATCAAAGTACATATGTCCGTCCAAACGAATATACTTATTGTTAAAACTAATTTCATTTCCTTTACATGTTTCCTTTTTAAGCATAACTTCTTTCAAAGCGGTCCAAACTTCCAGCATATTCCTATAAAACTCTTATAAGATTACGATCATGATAATATCGATACTTTCATCTTGTAGTCCAAACATACATAGAGGCACTTTATACTATTAGTCATAGTTTTATATTTTGGATCGGATTTTTTCCGCGCGATATTCTTTTATTTGTTGTTTTCCAAACTAGTTCGTCTCCCATACTTTCGTAGCTTCAAATTCTTCTTTACGGCCTCCGTCTGCTCATCTCAACTCCCTTCCACCTAATACAGTGAAACGACAGAGTACGACACGAATACCGTTTACATACACATGGGACTGTGTGATGTGAGTCCTTCCGACCTGGGCGGACTGTCAGGACTGTACTTTGAGTGGGACTACGACGCTGATTGGTACAAGTGGTGGGACTGGGAATCCATCGAGAGACCAGAACTCTTCATCCACCAAATCCAAGTGACCGACACCGAAGGCAATGTGTAAGTAGAATGATGATGAATGATGACAACAACAAGAACAAAAACAAGAGGAATAAAACCAATACTAATTAATGTTAATAATAATAATAATTATAATAATAATAATAATCGTACTCATAATCATAATCGTAATCATAATCATAATCATAATAATAATGGTGATATAAGTGTATAACGAAATATACTCACTACAAAGAGAAAGTGGAGAGACACTCTTTATTGTTCAAAATTGTCATATAAACCTTCAATGAAATATAGTAAAATATACATCAAATTAAAGAAAACTTAATACTTTACCAAAGTCTTTTAAGATCAAGTTTTGAAAGTTTTCACGCTTGGATGTGCACATTTATAATTAATCGGTGCATGTCTGATTAAGAAAAATTGCAAAAATGGAGCAAGTAGCCATTAAACGTTAATGAACATGTGCATCTCATCTGGAAGACACTCTTTTTCACAATGAAAAAAAGAGGAGAAACAAGGAGGATTGAGTTGTGGATGTCAACTGTAGTCTCGGGACTACTTGGTTTTGATAAGCACAACCACAAATTGTTTCTCGTGCCTTTTATTTCTATGGTTTTGGCTCTACAAGATGGAAATGCTCATCAACATTTGAATGGCTACTTGCTATAGTTTTGATATGTTTAAGATACATTATATCTTATATTTTAATGACGGATTATATGAAAATTTAGTACAATAAGGAGTTCCACTTTCTTTTCTCGACCCCCCCCTTCCACTTTTTTGTTGGGGGGGGGGGGGGTGGGGTGAGTGTATTATATATAATTGGCCTTTCGCTTTAAATAGAAAATTGCAATTCAAGTGAAATTACAATCATTCCTAATTTTGTCACGGTGTTTATAGACTTTTGGGTTGATGGAAGAGGTACTACAGAACGCTTTTGCACGGAAATTGCGTGAACAAGAGCATGCTGGTTTCACAGTTTGGCAGTTGAGCAACGATTAATTTAAAGTTTGAGTGTGGATTTCAATTTCATAATCTTTTCGATGTGTCCTGTTTTTCTTTAATTCTTTCTCTTTTTTACTTGATTTTGTCCCATTGATAAAGAATAACAAATAATAATGACAATGATTTTTATCTCTGCAATTAAAAGAGTCTGGAGTAGAGGGCATATTTTCGAATATACGTCTAGTTATTATGGTAAAATGAGATTAAATCAGTATTGATATGTATATTCTGTCTGTATGTTTGCATGAAAGTTGAAAAAATGTATATATCATTCAAAAACTGCTGTGTGCTTGCCAAAAGGTATCAAAATTATAATGTACCTATCTCCTCCCTTTCTTTATCTTTATCTCTCTCTCTCTCTCTCTCTCTATCTCCCCAAATTGTACGTCTTTCTAAATTCTACTATATTTATTATTGCCATATTTTATATAACTTGCTCTCAAATTATGGCAACTCATTACCTTATATCCATGCTAATTGCAATATCATTTTATCATTTTCATCTGTCACAAACAAATCCATTTAAACGTGGGGCATATAATCATTTTACAAATCAATTTTTTCCGTCTTTCACATTGGGCATCTCTTCAATATTGTTCCGTTTCTCTTATCTGCCTTACTCCCCTCTCTCTTCCCTCCCTCCCTGTCTCTCTCTCTTCTTTCTCCCTCTCTCTCTCTCCTACCACCTACCCTTTTATTTCCTCTCTTTTCTTTCTCCCCTTCTCTCTACTGCCTCTCTTCGTCTCTCTCTCCGTCTCTCTCTCCCGCTTTCTTTCTTCTTTCTCTCTCTCGCTTTCCCTCTCTCTCACCACTCCCCACTCTGTCATGTCTATACCATCTATAATTCGCATTTCATGTTAACATCACAATAAGTTCAGTTCGACCCTGTGTGGTGATTATAAAGGAATAAAGCCTGGCGATGTGCAAGAGTTCTGGCGCACATATACTGTCTGTCCTTCCAAATAAGAAGCATTTCGGCGTCTGGGTCTTGAAAATGATTAAAAATTATAAAATTGTATATCCCAGTATTTCTTTCTGATGGCATCGACACATAAAACATCCTGCTCATTTCATTTCTGCCCTTTTTTTCTTCTCTCCTTTTTTTCTTCTCTCCTTTTTTTCTTCTCTCCATTATGTGCCCGTTTATGTTCCGCCTCACGCTCCTATACCCTCTCAATTTTATTTTACATGTAACCACACGCCGCCTGACTTTCATTTATTCTGTCATCTTATCCCCCCCCCCCCGCATTCCTCTCCTCCACATTGTACATTTTACGAATAATTCTCATTATCCGCAAGTTTGTCGTCTCCTCGAATATATATATATATATTTCTTATTCGTTATCTTTCCTCCGCAACTCGTTCCTTTTCACTCCCTCCTCTCTGATTTCCTCCGTCTCCCTATCTTTCCATCACCCTCGACCCATCCCTCCCAATCCCACTCCCTCAACCACCCCCCCCCCGCCCCCTCCTGTTCGCCCATTCAATGAACCTGCAGTGACATGACGTGTGGAAACTACGACGGAATCGAACCGGGTGAAGTCGTGGATTTCTGGCGTACGGACACCGTTTGCCCATCTGAGTAAACGGTCACACTTGCTAGGCAGATCCAGTGGGTTCACAGAATCCCGGACCCCCTTTCATTCCTTTTGTTTTCCCCATTGTCGAATATTTTTTTGGTAAAATCATTTTTTTTTTTGTTATTGGCAAAGAGATTTTTGAGCAAAGAAGCAGCCCTTTCTGTCAATAAATGTATGATGTGGAATTTCATAGTTATTCTAGATCAAAATGTAACCCCAAAACATAACTACAAGGTGATATGAACTGCTAATTAAATTATAAGAAAGATGATATTGAAGTTTATGATGAGCTTATGTTGATTATCTAGGCTTTTATGTCAAAGATCACAGTTATAATATAACGTTGATGATGCAGATCTGATTCCGCAGATCTGATTCTGCAAGATTCACAGAAAAACTTGATGAATAATAAGAACAATTATATAGGCAATACACTATTTGCAAATATGATATAGATATACTAATAAACTGATAGAACCCTCATGCAAATGCATTTATGTTGGTATATTTTATCGTTTGTGTTTATTTTGTTAGATGTTGGTAACTTTTTTTCTCCAATTCTCCCCCCCCCCCCTCTCTCTCTCTCTCTCTTCATACTTCATTTTGACCATTATATACTTTCTTTCCTTGACTACATTAATTTTATCTGCTCATCCTCCGGGGTGCTACAAGGGATATTGATATAGAGGATGGACATAGAGAGAGATGGAGAGTGAAAATGCAAAAGAGGAAAAGAAGAGAGTTGTGAACGGAGAGAGAAGAGAGAGATAGGAATGAAGACAGGAGAGAGAAAGAGAGAGAGAGAGAGATAGATAAAGGGAGAAGGAAGAAGTGAGATGGTTGGAGAAACCTGGAAACAGAAGTAGAGGAGAGAGATAAGGAGGACACAAGAAATGAAGGATACAGAGAGAGAGGGGGAGCTGAAAGATACAGAGAGAAAGAAGTGAGATGGATGGAGAAAATGGAATCAGGAGAGGAGGAACAAATATGAAGGAAATAAGATTAAGTGAGGAAATAAGACTAAGTGAGAGAATAGGATCAGAGATAGGGAAAGAAGGGGAGGAGAGAGAAGCGAGAAAGAGGGAGAGAGAGAGAAAAGGAATAATATAGCGAAAGAGAAAAGAGATTGAGATTGATGGCAAACAAGACCTGAGAATGATCGGTATATAGAGATCTTCAGACAATAGGGAAATAGTGACATTTTTGAGAGGGGAAATAAGGTCCACTAAAAGGTGGATAAAAATACTGATGAAATTACAGAGGGAGAGACCAACGTCAAGAAGGCAACTAGTAATGTAACTGGATATCGATGGAAAGGCCAAAAAGAAGGGGGGATAAATACACTTATAGGGAGTTTGAGTATGGAGGAATTGTGGAAAGGTGACATATTAGAACAAATGTACACAAAATAAATTCTAACAAATCAGCACAACAAGTATACACAAATATCAAAATATATTTCATACAGGTAATATAAGAATCATGCACAGGAGTCATAATTTCATAATAATTTGCAACATGAGAAATCACATTTTCAAACTTAGTACAAGAATCAAAGAGAAAGGTCTTACTTCGATAACTGTCCAATACAAGAAATTACATCAAATCTAATTAAGTAAATACTTGATGAGCTGTAATAACTTTCTTAATGATGTAGAAATTATCTTGCTACTCTCTCTTGTGTTTATACACAACATAACAGATGTTATACAAAATTTAAAAATATTATCAGGTGTAAAAAATAAAATTTTGACACTCACATCAGACTGAATTTTTCAGAATGGAAAATTGAAAGATGCCAAATTTATTTGGAATAAGTTTGTGAAATTTCCTTTAAATTATCAATATTCTTAAAATAATGCTCTGAATATTCAATGAGATTTTCACTCTGTGAAAACTGAGACCACAAAATCTGTGTGTGTGTAACTAAATAAATTTGCTCTCCAGTCTTGTTAAGGATTCATGATTCTGGGTTAAAAGAGGTGCTCTGGAATTTCAGCTGCAATGCACATAACTCATTACAGACACACAGGGCTTTGCGGTCTCAAATTTTAAAATAGTGAAAATCTAACTAAATATTCAGAGCATCATTTCAAGCATATTAAAAAGAAGGGAATTTCACAAAAATTACTCCAAATAAATTTTGAAATACATGTACTTCACCTTTACAATGTGAAAACCTCTGTCGATACGAGTTAGAACTTTTTTCCCCCACCTTGAAGTACTCTAAATCAATGGAGTAAGTACAAAGCTGGGAGTCAGATGACGATACTGGATTTAACATATAAATCAAATCACTGTAAGTGTAAGGTGATAATAAAATCTCAAAAGAATTTACTACACAACATGCAGTAATCATAATGAACATCAAGTTGATATAGCAATCAATTTCATCACTTTTACTAGAACTTACTACACAGTACAATTGGTTAGTACAAATAAATACATATACAACATGTGCTATGAAAAACAATACCCTGGACAAATGAGAAACTTTTATTCAAACTTGAGACATGAATCTGCAGTATGATTTCATACCCATTACATTAATTTCTTGTCATGTGGTTTGAAATTCCTACTCTGTAACTTCACAACAAAACTGCATGTTTCTCAGTTGGAGTTGCAAAGACACCAAGTATTAAAGTTGCCTTGAACTGAACCTCATACATAGCGCCATCTTTTGACAAAATATGGAAATTGTCTGCCCGTCTGATTTTCCCATCAAGCCCCATTCTCCCTTGCACGAACTCAAAATGTACTTCCATGCAATTTTCTGTTTTCAAGTCAAAAGTAATAGTTGAAATTAAATAAATGTGCTTAGTTACCAAGTGAGTTGTTTGTTAAAATCCAAAATAAATTGCAATTAATCTCTGATAATAATCATATTTGCATAAAATAGACAAGGCTGATAATAACTAGAAATATCACTGAAGATGATGATTAATACCCCCGCCCCGTGAGAACAGCCTTTCTTGACTTTCGGTCGAAAACTGAGGAAGTAGTTCGATCCGCAAGATTTTTCCCTGATTTACTGCCATAGATATGCCGTTTCCATGGCAACGCAGCTTCCGACACATCAAAAAAATATGTTGTACACATCTTCCCAGTAAGACCAATGTGTGTACCAAATTTCATGACTTTCGGTCAAAAACTGAGGAAGTAGTTCGATCCGCAAGGCGTTTCCTTGATTTTCTGCCATAAATATGCCGTTACCATGGCAACGCAGATTCCGACTCATCCGAAAAATATGTCTTGCACATCTTCCCACCAAGACCAATGTGTGTACCAAATTTCATGACTTTCGGTCAAAAACTGAGGAAGTAGTTTGATCCGCAATGTGTTTCCTTGATTTTCTGCCATAAATATGCCGTTACCATGGCAACGCAGATTCCGACTCATCCGAAAAATATGTCTTGCACATCTTCCCATCAAGACCAATGTGTGTACCAAATTTCATGACTTTCGGTCAAAAACTGAGGAAGTAGTTCGATCCGCAAGATTTTTCCCTGATTTACTGCCATAGATATGCCGTTTCCATGGCAACGCAGCTTCCGACACATCAAAAAAATATGTTGTACACATCTTCCCAGTAAGACCAATGTGTGTACCAAATTTCATGACTTTCGGTCAAAAACTGAGGAAGTAGTTCGATCCGCAAGGCATTTCCTTGATTTTCTGCCATAAATATGCCGTTACCATGGCAACGCAGATTCCGACTCATCCGAAAAATATGTCTTGCACATCTTCCCATCAAGACCAATGTGTGTACCAAATTTCATGACTTTCGGTCAAAAACTGAGGAAGTAGTTCGATCCGCAAGCTGTTTTCCTTGATTTTCTGCCATAAATATGCCGTTACCATGGCAACGCAGATTCCGACTCATCCGAAAAATATGTCTTGCACATCTTCCCACCAAGACCAATGTGTGTACCAAATTTCATGACTTTCGGTCAAAAACTGAGGAAGTAGTTCGATCCGCAAGATTTGCAACGGACCGACCGACCGCCCAACCATCGACTGATTCCAGTATACCCCCTTCAAACTTCGTTTAGCGGGGGTATAATAATAATAACAGTACAAGTACCATGTTGGGGAAAAAAAAGGATGTGAAATATACTATGAGTGTGGGTAAATTAAAGAGTCTTTATTCAATGACAATAAGAATTGTAAACTAGAATTGAATTCGTCATGAGGACGAATTAGGTGGTCTGTCTTTCAATTTGTACGACCATGATTGTAATCAGGATGATCATAATCATGGGGAAACACTAAACTGAAGATAGGATGTCAAGAATGCTATGAATGGAGATGCTTCTTGAGGACAGGAATGTAGCAAACTGTGTAACGGTCATTGTAAAATGATTATGGTGATGATGATAATGGTGATTATGATGATTATGATATGATGATGATGGTGATGATATAATAATAGCGATGATGATCACGACGGTGATGATAATAATGATGATGATACAGGATACTTGGGAGATTAACCTCATAGCTTTAATACAGGACAGGAAATCACAATTTCCATGGGGTTGTACACAAACTACTGCACACTACTTTCTAATAGACATAATACGGAAAATAAGGCAGTTTATTACTTGGTTTGTGATTTTTTATGTTACAATAGTCGAAGAGGATGGTAAAATGACAGGCAAAAAAAAGCAAAAAAAAAACAATTGTTATGGACCCATCGGGGATCGAACCTGGGTCACCGGAATGGGATAGGCAAGTGCTTTGACCATAGACCAAAACATTTCCCATAGAGATAACACGTAAACGAAAAACGGGATTCTAAAATCACATTTGGTAGTTGAAAATTGGGCATGATCCCGACATCTGATCAAAAATTGGAGGACTTATTAATGAAAGTGTATAGTCTCAGCTAAAACATATTAAAATCTGGAAGAAAATAGACCAAAAATAACTGAGATATTGCTCAGAGAACGATGTCATGTAGATTCATGATTCGAATAAAAATCATCTTCCATAGACATAACACGCAAATAGGGAAAATTCTGGCATGTCATCTTTAATTGAAGATTTCAGTGTGATAACGTAATCAAAATGAAAAATGGTGGTTATAGTGATTTTGTAGGAAATTGCCTCAGCTACAGCATATTAAAATCTGGGCGAAAAACGACCAATAATTACGAATCTAGAGTCAAATTTGCATAAATGTGATGACGTCAAAACAGGAGAAAGGGAAATTTTGAATTCTGGCGCCATTTTGATGACGTCATAATGTTTATAAGGGTTAAATGATACATGAAATGACATCTATGATTCATACCGTACCTGATGATGTCAAAAAATTGGGGGGTCAACGGACTATCTAACGAGCTACAGTGAATTTTGTATAGGCATCTTTTTGCCCGTATATGGCCTATCGTGAGGGATCTTGCCTGCGCGTTTTAAAATCAATTCCATGTTTATTATTATATTTTCAGCCTGCTATTTGGTGGGGGGCGGGGGGCGGGGGGATTAATGATCACGTGAGCTAAAAGTTTTGTAAAGCCTTGAACTTTGAAGGATGATGAATTTCAGAATAATTTTTGATGCAAGCTCTGTGTGTATTGATATTAGGACTAGCTGTTTTAAAAGAGATGTTTTAAATTTGACCATGGAGCCATATAGGTATGTGCATTTGAACAAGTGGCGTAAGCATGATCTTCACCAAGTTTGCATAAAATCTGACCAAGCATTTTGCAAAAGAAGCACAAAATCTAATTTCATCCCTGAAGTGCCCCACCCCCAACTTTAAACTGTCTATAGGGGCTCAAAGGGGCACTCTGGGAGTTGTCGACTGTTGTTTGAAATTTATAGAGTTTTGCATCTTAGGGCTGTTCCCCTGTGCCGCCATGGGGCCCACAATTATTATTTGAACATCTTTGGATTCATTACACAGAAGAATGATTCTCTGCCAGTTTGGTTAAAATCCAGTGATGCATTCCAAAGAATATAAAAATGTAAATGTTTCTTTAGTTTGAGTTTTTGAGTTTAGTTTATTAACAACAACACATCACATAAATGACAGTATAATCATAAATATAAAGAGTAATAATGTTACATGAATACATATACATAACAATGGTATGACAGTTTTTTTTTGTTGTTGTTGTTAAAGGGAGAACCAAAAGTTAGCACAAGTGCTAGTCGAGAATGGCCCTCCCATTTTACTTACATTTCAAATGCTCACTGCAAAGTCTAAAATAACTATCCTTCAAAAGTAGATTATACTACACATAATTATTCTTCATCACTAAACTTCATTTAACAAGTGTTTTCTTAGATTTTTGCGAAATGAAAGCCTTGTTCTTTCCTCTCGAATAGTTTGGGGCAAACTATTCCAGAACTTTGTTCCAACAAAAGAAATAGAAAATGTACCATGTGTCGTTATACATTTCGGAAGTCTAAGCATGGAATGTTCTTTGCCTCTAGTTCTATAAGTATGACTCATCTTCTCATAATATTGTGTTAAAGAATGTGGTAAATATCCCCTGTGTAGATCATACACAAATGTTGATACTGCAAGTTTATGCAGATCAAAAACATCTAATATTCCCAGGCTGGTGAATAATGGCCTAGAACTTGTTCTAAGTGGGGAAAATGTAATAGCTCTCATTGCCATTTTCTGAATGATGGGTGCTGGACCAAAATGGATGGCAATTAATAGCTCACATGAGTCTTAAGCTCAGGTGAGCTAAAAATCTGAGCTGGATGGCTGTATATGGTATTAATATGTGATTGGGTGTAAAATTCAGTTCTATGACAAAATTGTGCTAAAATGTGAGTAAGAGGGTCTAGTGCTAATTAATTTTTTATTAAGTTGTTATTGAATTTCAGATTTGTTGATTGATTTTGCAAAAAGAAGGTAAAATGCTTATAATAAAATGGAGTAAGGTGGTGTTGAAGTGAGGACAAGTTTTTGTTGAAGGAAGTTTTAAAGATATTTAATTTTGCATGAGTAAACTTTAAGTTGTGATATTTTGGAACCTTTTTTCATTGAAGTTTGTTAAATGTTTAACTTAGAGAGGTAAGTTGTTATATGTATGCGATAGGTTATTAGATGTATATTATGTTACTTAGCAAAATTGAATTTGAGTATACCTGAATGGGTATTATTTTGTTTTTGTCATTATTCATCTTGAAACTAGTTTTGAGACCTAGCTGTTTTGTTAATGATATTATGTAGTTGTGGAATTTTGCTCTTTTAAGATTGAATGAGAATTTGATGCTTGTTTTTGTTTTTCTTTGAACAGGTGTATGCAAATTCGGCAGTTATTGATGTCGAAGAAGATATTGTGCATCAATATGTTGTACCAATTGATGTGCTCTCTGTGAGCGAGGTCACGGGGTCACCAAAGAAGGTCAGGGGGTCACCAAAGAAGGCCAGGGTGTCAGTTCATGGAACAGTTGCAAGTGTATGTATTTAGAGATAGTATTAGATAATGTCAGTTTAATTATTTGAAATATATTTATATTATATTGGATAGCATTGAATGGAATACCAGAAATATTGCATGAGTAAGGGCGAAATATTGCATGAATAAGGACAGGGGTATGAGCGGAATATTTGGCCCTAACAAGTGAAATATTTGGCCCTAACAAGTGCAATATTTGTGGTATTCTGTGAAATAAGGTATCCAATATACATGTAATTATATTATAAAAAGGCAGAAACATACAAAAACCACAACAGTAAAGGTGAATTGTCTTTCTTTGTGTTTATATTGCATAAATGATTGGTGTAGGCCAAATCTATTATTATGTCACAATAGGTAGTGTGCGCAAATTCTCGACTGCAATATTGTATAGATATTGCCTTGTAAATTTGTACAGTGGCCTATGGAGAATGTGGCGTTGCCTCTACAGATCGCAATGGATATGGTCTGATATTGTATGCGAGCCGTGTGCACAAGCCAAGGAGACATAATATGCGTTTTTATTCCTTGGCTAAAATGCCTTGTTAAGATGATAATAATTGACAGATATCCCTCAAATTTAGTGTGGTGGTGTATTTTGCTAAAATCTGCCTGCATAGGGTTTTTGGTGCTGCTGCCTCCAGTGTTAAATTGTCTTGTATAGTCGTGGATAGTTGCCTGTTCTGGGGGATACATTTTGCATTGCGAGGCAATGCCGATTTCTAGTTATTGATGTTGTTGATTAAGCATTAAAAATTGATAACTTTTGAATTGAATTTTGATGTCTGGGAGAGTGTAATGTGAAGCTAATGTAGTGTTGTGTAATATTCAGGAGAAAATATTGACTGGAATTTCATTACAAGTTTGCATGATGTATTCTTATGAGAATTTTTAAAGTTACTGGAAATATATAGTTGTTGGAATTGTTCAATACTACATGTAAGACATTTGATTAATTAATAAAAAATGTTTTATTTTTTATGTGCATGTTAATTAGGTGGGGCCAAGACGTACAGGCAAAGCAATTTTTCGGCAATTGGAACTGAAAGATAAGGATTTAAATGAGGTGAAGGTGATGATGTGGGATGAGAAGTCAGAATTGGAGGTGGAAGTTGGGGAGGAGGTATCGATTTCCGCGTTAGATGTGAACAGAGGTGAAAAAGGATTAGTGCTTTATTCTGGAGTAAGCACAGTTGTGCAGGTTTGTATCTACATGTACAGTGATATGTGGGATGAAATTCTAAATAAAAGTATGTGGCTGACAATTTTAATCCTTCCTACCACATCTACATGTATGACCATTGTATATTCCTAGCTAAAGTTTAAAGGAGAATGAAACCCTGGGGAAATATCCATTTTAATGAAAAGATAGTAAAGAGAGAAGCAATTTAAAAAAATTTCCATCAAAATCGGTTAAGAAATGAAAAAGTTGTGAAAGTTTGAAAAGTCTCGATTTACTTTCTATGGCGATCCTCAAATTGGCTATTTGCTTCAATGTGGCAGGTTTTTGTGGACAACTCTCCATATGTTTTGTACACAAAATTTCAGATTTTCTCCATTATCTCTCAAGGTACAGCTTGTCTCTTTTTTAGCTCTATGTATATCATGGTAAAATGTATTTTACACAACATATGTTGAGGTCACAAAGAGACAAGTAGCATCTTTAGAGATGATGGAGCTTGGGGGTGATCCAGATCCTCCTGGGAAGAAAAGACGGAGAACAGGGAAACTCTGCATGGTGTTCGGTTGTGGGAACGAGCCCTATCATGGATTTTTTACGCATAAAATGCCTGGGAAGATGCCTAGTGGCCAGGAAAGATTTAATTCTCTCCAAAGAAGCTGGATTGCTTTCATTGACCGCACAAGGAAATTTGATACTTGGCGCGCCCGTACATACAAGGAAATAATTTTTTGTTCTGGACATTTTCTGAGGGAAGATTACGAATCGACCGATGTGATGATGTTCACGCAGGGCCTCAGAAGACACCCTCCAGCTATGAAAAAAGATGCCGTACCATCTGTATTTGTGGCTCACCATCCTTTTAACACATCCAACTCGTCCTCAACATCCTCGGCATCACCACTTCCATCCATCTCGCCTCCAACTTCGATACGACCGCTTCCATCCATCACGTCATTGGTCTCCTTGACACCTGTACTTTCAACCCATCTCGTCTGCATCATCCTCAGCGTTACCACTTCCATACCATCACTGCGTCAACTTCCATCCATCTCTGCGTCAACTTCCATAGCATCACCACCTACCGTGCCATCAACAGTCTTGACACCAACACTTAGTGCTCCTACCATATCGTCATCTTCTTTCTCATGTGTTACCACTACAGTGACTCATGTTTCCAGTCCATTCTTCGCTTCAATTCCATTGTTTACGGCAGTCTTACATACTCCACAGACATCAAGTCGAGAATCAATCTACTTCAAAAAGAAGGTAGGCAGTCAAACATTTATGAAGTTCACTTCAGATGAGCAATAGGGAGACTGCAGATATATGCCAAACATGGTGAATATTAATTACCATTACCATTAACTAAGACTGAGACAGTACAGTATGACCTAAAATGGGCCTAAACTTGTAGGTCCGAAGCTGAAATAGATAATGAAATGGGGGGAGGGGGGAGATAAAATTGTAAATACTGTAAATCAATACTGTAAATAAATAAATTTTGTATTTTAATTTATTATTATATTTTAATTTATATTTTATAATAAAGAAATAAATGAAATTAATAAATGAAGTGGCTGACCAATTTGAATGAATCATTTTGTAATGATTTATTTTTATGTGTGTGTTTTTATGTTTGATTTTAATCTTTCACAGAAAATGACTGAAATATTTGCCAATTTTGTCAAAGAAGAGGAGGAACAGAGGAGGAACAAAGAAGGAAGGTTGCCAAAGAACAAGAGGATAAACGTTGGAGAGACTTGGTGAACGGAATGAAAGCCGAACAGTTTTCTCCGAAGGTTAGTGACTGTTACATTCTTCCAGTTTATTTGCAAAAAAATGTTAAAGTAGACCGGAGAAGGATGAAAATGTTGTGTAAATCACCAAATTTTGATACATCTGTGAAGATGAGACATTTGTACATACCGAAAAGCGTGTTGCATTGCGCGAGTTTAACTTTCCGCGCATCACCCCACCACAAATTTCCACCATAGAACAATGTACATTAATCACGAAAATCCAGTTTACACTGGTTTAATTCAGTTAAAAAGGAAAATATATATAGAAAACCCAAAGGCTCTGCTGTACATGAAACTATGACTGCTTGTTTCGTAGAATTCTGGCCCATTTTGTTTCAAAACGGCCTGTTTATTGATGTTAAACACAAGTCGAAACATCACATTTACACACGTTTCTATGGGAAAGTACGTCCATGCATGTTGACAAGGGTTTCTTTAGTGATTGGTTCAAAATGTTTCTGATGGCGGAAATTAATTAGTACCGCCTTGCTTTGTGCGGCGGTAACGAGGACTTGGCCCAGAGAAAAATTGTGGAGAGTCTAGAGTAATTGACCAGAAAGTGTCAGATGGAGAGGAAATTGTTAAGGTACAATACATAAACTGGCCTTCGAAGTATGATGAATGGATTCATACATCAGATATAGTAGAGACAATGGATGAGGTGGTGAGAGAAGATGCTTTCGCTTTATTTACACATACTTTGAAAATTCGGATCAAGGAGGAATTGCATTGCAGAAGGCAAAATGACCAAAGTGTCAAAATAATGATTAATGTTCAAAAATCAACTTTTGAGAAGTTTAAAAAACATGGGATTGTATCATCTAGAAGTCACTCACGCATGTGTTCAGACGGATGTCGGAAAAAGTCGGAAGTTTGACAGAAAAGTGGCATCCATGTATGAACAAGTACGACAACAGGGTAGAACAGAACTACGACAACAGAAACGAAACTATGACAAACGATCACACGGAAAACTCTATGAACTTGGTAACTTCGTGTGGCTCTGCAACAACTCCAGAAAGAAAGGACTTAACCCCAAACTGTTCTCAAAATGGACAGGACCCTACACGATTATAACTGAACTCAAAGACGTCACCTATCGTATTCAGTCCTCACCCCAGAGTAAATCAAGTGTAGTACACTTTGACCAACTCAAACCTTTGGAAGGTTCAGAACCCCGCGTTTGGAATAAACAAACACAACGACCAGTAGAACCTACCACGGATGACCCATCTGATGAGAACGACGACACAGAAGAAGAAAGATGCAATCCTCAAAGAAGGGGACCTCCAGATTATTTTTACTAAGATAATCAATGAAATAAGATGTTTTATCGCTGAAGGATGGATATTCCTCAACTACTTGTATCTTTCCCTATCTCATCCTCCACCTTTTCTATCCATCTATCTTTCCTTTACTTCTTATCTTTATCTGATTTTCTTCTATCCTTTTGTGCATGTCAAACACATTGTAACACCACTGAGTAGTGAATATATATATATATATATACTTATACTTATAAAGCTCGAATTTAACGTAACTAGAGCGCCACTGACTTCTTTCGAGTTCCGAAATTTACTTGTGAAATATTAACTCACCACTAATGTGGTTGGCACATTGGTTTGGCAGGATCAGCCAGCTAGTGCTTCTTGAAGTTGTATATAAATATTGGAGACTAAAGTGTGAAGTAAATGATTATTGATTGATCAATGATGACGACGACGATGATTGTGACTTAGTGAGAACAGAACTTCCCTCTAACTCTCCACAGAACTCCCCTTCTTCTTGTCCTTTTAGTATTCTTGGTACAGAACTTATTACGTGAATTGGTATAGAACTTAGAAGAATTAGCATACTTCATGTATTAATATTTGATATGGCTTTATATTATAATCAAAGTTTGTAAGGCGAAGTAAAATAATATATATGTTTCTCGTCCCCGCCCGCTCAATTTTTGAGGACGCCTCAATTTATTTTTTATTTTTTATTTTAAAAAAAAATCGAAAAATCCTGAAAATCTGCCGGGAAACATTCTACTCGCCCAGCACGAGTACGTACGAGCTAGCTATCGACGTACAGTATGTACATGTACACATACACCGCGCACAGTGCCTGCAGCAGTCGTGTATATATGTATGTTCATGCGATCGTGATCGCGAGGTTGCTATAGCTACAGCTGGCGATGTCAATTTTCTGTCATGGCCGGCCGCACAGGGTCAGGGAACTGGACAATAAGATCAGCTGAATACTTCTGACCATCTGACCATGCATGGGCAAGGTTTTTGCTTGCTGCACGATAAGGACGCCTGGGCCCACAACCACTGTGGTGAAGCCCTGGTTTGCGCAATCTATCAGTTCATGGCATGAGTTCCATATCTAACCCCTCAATGTTTATTCAGTTTACAGTGGATAATTGTAGAGATGTTAATTACATCTGAAACTTTTCTACAATTTCTATATTAAATGTAGAGGTCTATAATGCTTCAGTTTTATATTCTATCAAATTGAGAGGGTTTTGTCACAAGTACAAAATCAAATTTTATTCTTGTATTAAAAAGGGTGTGCTAAAAAAATTATTATGAAAATTATCCACCACAAGGCATGATTTAAAAAGAAATGATTTTCTCAAACGTAACCAAAATGCATTTTAGTTGACATTTCAGTTGTAGAGCAAAATAATGAAAAGACATGTCAATAACGAAGAGAAATAATTTGAAGATAAATTATAAGAAAGTATGATGGAAGATGGAATGATGGAAGGGAGAATAAAACCATATGCCTAATAATTTTTATGATTCTTTTTTTTATGTAAGCATGAAACTGAAAAATTTAAAATCAGTCATGCGTTCTACATGTAATACTGTTACGCTCACTGAATCATCGGTTCATTGGTATACCATCTAATTCATTTGTTATTTAACTTAGTTTTTCTCAAATCTTTTAGCAAAAATTGAGCAAGGAAAAGACATGGAGGACAGCATGATTATCCTGAGGAATTACCTCATTGCTGAGATCAATTTCCAGAATGCCGGGAGAGGCGGGATTTGTGAGAACATCACTCTCAAAGAGGCAAAAAAAGTCAATAACGAAGAGAAATAATTTGAAGATAAATTATAAGAAAGTATGATGGAAGATGGAATGATGGAAGGGAGAATAAAACCATATGCCTAATAATTTTTATATGATTCTTTTTTTTACGTAAGCATGAAACTGAAAAATTTAAAATCAGTCATGCGTCCTACATGTAATACTGATACGCTCACTGAATCATGATTCAGTGAGCATCGGTTCATTGGTATACCATCTAATTCATTTGTTATTTAACTTAGTTTTCTCAAATCTTTTAGCAAAAATTGAGCAAGGAAAAGACATGGAGGAGAGCATGATTATCCTGAGGAATTACCTCATTGCTGAGATCAATTTCCAGAATGCCGGGAGAGGCGGGATTTGTGAGAACATCACTCTCAAAGAGGCAGAGGGGGCCAGGATAGTTAATGGGAAACTCTTAATGAAGGTAAATCAGAGATCGACAAGACATGTGAAGGTACACTATACAGTGCATCCCAGAAAAAACAAAGTTCATAACTTAAAAATCCATTTTTTTTCTTCTTTCATATGACACTTAATGCATAAAAAATGATTGACGCTTGCTTGAGAAACAGTTGCATGAAAACATGCTTCATTTCTACCTATTCGACGGATCGTCGAAAACAAGCATTTACTTTTTTTTCAAAAATAAATAATGTATAGTGACAAATTATCACAAATAAATGTAAATGTTAATCTGTAAAATTTCATTTGCAGTCATTTGGAATACTTTTTGAACACAGATAGAGGAGCATAAGACGGCAAAAGACTATGGACCGGCAGACATCTGCATGAAACTGGAAAGTTCCTTGGTGTTTACATTGATGCCAGGAAGAAAAGGCAAATGAAGTCTCACTCTCACCGATTATTTGTGGAAGCAAGTGGGAAAAGCCTCCACAATGCAGGCCAGATAATCAAAAAAATGTGGGAGATAGATGGAAGGAAGGGCACCCTTCTTCCCACCCTCATATGCAAGACAACTGCTACCCATGTGTGTATAAATTTATTATGTTCATTTACATGTGCAAAAAAAGTCTACTGTTCCAAAAATATGTGAAACTATTCAGACGGATCGTCGAAAACAAGCATTTACTTTTTTTTCAAAAATAAATAATGTATAGTGACAAATTATCACAAATAAATGTAAATGTTAATCTGTAAAATTTCATTTGCAGTCATTTAGAATACTTTTTGAACACAGATAGAGGAGCATAAGACAGCAAAGGACTACGGACCAGCAGACATCTGCATGACCCAGGAAACTGGAAAGTTTCTTGGTGTATACATTGATGCCAGGAAGAAAAGGGCAACGAAGACACACAGATTATTTGTGGAATCGACTGGGAGAAGCCTCCATAATGCAGGCCAAATAATAAAAAAAATGTGGAAGATGGATGGAAGGAAGGGCACCCTTCTTCCCACCCTCATACGCAAGACAACTGCTACCCATGTGTGTATAAATTTATTATGTTCATTTACATGTGCAAAAAAAGTCTACTGTTCCAAAAATATATGTGAAAGTATTCAGTCAGTTTTGTGAGTTTAACACGCCCAAAGCTTGCTCGCTACGCTCGCTCGCACTCACTTATTGTAACTCATGGCAGTAACATAAAGTCCTATCTATCTCTTTTATTGAGAGATTATGCTTGAAATTAAACGCTTTTGCGGCATCTTCGTCATGAAATCAATATAATGCAAGCATCATGTATGACCTTCAACAAGAACATAATATTTTTGGTCGCTCGCTTGCAAGTTAGGAGTAAGGCAGAGTTGCATATTATGCAAAGATTAGAAAATAAATCCTTAACATTTAATGCGTGTTAAGTACAATGTAGGGGTACAGCAACGTATCAAAACGCCATTTTTCCATTCTTGTCTTCACCCTTTTTAATTAAGTTCCCCCTTTTCCAAAAACGGTAGGCCCTACCCGGTTCGTTGAAACCCCAAGTGCGTGGGTTGTCTTGCCCCTCCTATGAAATACCCTGGCACCGCTCCTAGCTTTTATTGACCACTTGCACAAACATTTGTACATCGGATATCAAATAATAACCATGAATAACAGATTATCAATTAACCCAACAAACATAATTTGAAGTGCAATACAAAATCAGGTTCTTCTACTTAAGTCATGAAAGGAAGAGAAGACCTAGGATTTTTTAATTACTAAAAAATAATACTAAATAATTGAGTTTAAGAAATTAGATAATTAATATATAAAATGTAGGGATATTGATTGACTTGATATAAGCAGCAGCAAGGTGAATAACTCTTTTAATGCACATTTACGTATAGATGACTTCTTTGAAGTTTCATTTTTTAAAGTTTCATTTCCCTTTCCTTTCTCAACTTGCTACTAAATGGCCAGAAGAATAAACAGTAATTAGACCAAATGGTCATTAGACTATATGAAAATTAGACCAAATGATAAGTAGCCTAACTGGTTATTAGACGAATTGGATATTAGACCAAATGGTCATTAGACCATATGACAGTTAGACTAAATGATAAGTAGCCCAACTGGTTATTAGACTAAATAGAATTGGACCAAATGATAGGTAGACCATATGGAATTAGCCAAAGTAGGTGTAGCCCAAATGGATATGAGACCATGTGGCTTGTAGACAAAATGACTGTTAGACTATTTGGAAATAGACGAAGTGAAAATTAGCCAAAGTGAAAATTGGCCCAAATGGGTTTTAGACTAAATGGGGTTAGCCAAACTGTGTATTAGACGAATTGGTTATTAGGCCAAATGGAAATTAGACGAAATGGTAAGTAGACAAACTGGTTGTAGACAAAATGAAGTTAGACCACGTGGAGTTCGACGAACTGGTGATTAGACCAAGTGGTGGTAGACCAAGCGATAGTGTACCTACAGTGCATCCCAGAAAAAACAAAGTTCATAACTTAAAAATCCATTTTTTTCTTCTTTGATATGACACTTAATGCATAAAAAACGATTGACGCTTGCTTGAGAAACAGTTGCATGAAAACATGCTTCATTTCTACCTATTCGACGGATCGTCGAAAACAAGCATTTACTTTTTTTTCAAAAATAAATAATGTATAGTGACAAATTATCACAAATAAATGTAAATGTTAATCTGTAAAATTTCATTTGCAGTCATTTAGAATACTTTTTGAACACAGATAGAGGAGCATAAGACGGCAAAAGACTATGGACCGGCAGACATCTGCATGACCCAGGAAACTGGAAAGTTCCTTGGTGTTTACATTGATGCCAGGAAGAAAAGGGCAATGAAGTCTCACCGATTATTTGTGGAAGCAAGTGGGAAAAGCCTCCACAATGCAGGCCAAATAATCAAAAAAATGTGGAAGATAGATGGAAGGAAGGGCACCCTTCTTCCCACCCTCATATGCAAGACAACTGCTACCCATGTGTGTATAAATTTATTATGTTCATTTACATGTGCAAAAAAAGTCTACTGTTCCAAAAATATATGTGAAACTATTCAGACGGATCGTCGAAAACAAGCATTTACTTTTTTTTCAAAAATAAATAATGTATAGTGACAAATTATCACAAATAAATGTAAATGTTAATCTGTAAAATTTCATTTGCAGTCATTTAGAATACTTTTTGAACACAGATAGAGGAGCATAAGACAGCAAAGGACTACGGACCAGCAGACATCTGCATGACCCAGGAAACTGGAAAGTTTCTTGGTGTATACATTGATGCCAGGAAGAAAAGGGCAACGAAGACACACAGATTATTTGTGGAATCGACTGGGAGAAGCCTCCATAATGCAGGCCAAATAATAAAAAAAATGTGGAAGATGGATGGAAGGAAGGGCACCCTTCTTCCCACCCTCATACGCAAGACAACTGCTACCCATGTGTGTATAAATTTATTATGTTCATTTACATGTGCAAAAAAAGTCTACTGTTCCAAAAATATATGTGAAAGTATTCAGTCAGTTTTGTGAGTTTAACAAGTCAGATGCTGTAACAAATGCCCAGAAATCAGCTGTTTATTTACATACAGTCAAACCTGCTTTAGTGACCACCTGTATAGAAAGACCACAATTATTGTTTCCCTTGAACAAATTTTCTCATTGAAATGTGTATTTTAGGAACCTGTCCATAAAGACCACCTGCTCATAAAGACCACTTTTCTTGTCTCCCTTGAGTGGTCTTCATAGACAGGTTTCACTGTATTCATATTTTCATTCATACAGGTTATACATCTTTCAATACTGTCTGTTCCATATTCGCAAAAATTGGTAAGGGTTATATGGATTAAAGTGGACATAAAACATTAAGAGCATTTACATTTGAATTACATTTTAGTTCAGAATATTGATTTGAAGATATTTCTTTTCCTTTTTAATCTCTTCTTGCCCTACACATCCTGTCCAGCCTCACTACCCCCCCCCCCATGGTCCCACCCATGCGCCACACAGACCAAACGCAGGATAAATACTATGTAGCGTCCCAGACCGAGCAAGTAGCTGCAGAATGCAGCACGATTATTGAGATGGTGCCACGCCCCATACAGCTCACCTTTCGCAACAATGGTGCGCAGAGAAATTTCCCGCTTATTGGAAGAAAGATGAGTGGCCAGGCAACCCCCCTGACCTCAACATGATTGAGAAGTTATGGGCTATCCTAAAAGAAAGGGTTTATGAGCCTCCATACTGCACGACATGTGAACTACTTGTACAAAGTGTGCAACGATGCTGGAAAAATATCCCTCAATTGACGTTGAGGGCGCTTGTCCACAACCATTGGGTCAAGCGAGTAACACATGTTTTGAACATGATGGGGACAACAACTTCAGAACAGAAAAGCCACAAAACTAGAATTGGTAAGTTTCCATGATTTTCTATCACTTTTTACACTATAATATCATAGGGGGGTATTTACTTCGTGCAAACTGTATATTTCTTTAAAAATATGGTTACCATGACTCCGCCCACCCCAAACACAATAGGCTTCTTCATCTAACCATAATGCACCTCCATGTGAAATTTGAAGGTGACCCGACAAAAACTGCAGCCAGTAGAGCGCTCACAAGAAAATCTCTGTGGCGGATGCGGACGAGGACACGGCGCGACGATGCCAAATCCATAGTATCCCCGAACACTAATTCGGGGGATACAATAATGAAGATCTATACAAATACCTGGACTTACATTTGTACTCATGTTCTTTCCTTCTCAGATAAAATACACGCAGGACCTGAGGCAAATTCAGAATCGGAGCAGGATAACTGAGATCTGCCTGTAAGTCAATCCTATTATTAGCATACATGTATATGTAAGTGGCTGGATTCCCAGTCTATCTCCATTACAAAATGTTCATTTACCTAGCTGTATATTTCTCCATGTCAGCACAAAAAGTCCTTCGATTTTTCTCTCTTCACATGTGAAACTAATCCCAGTCCTCAGAATAGCTTTAACCTCCTGTAAATAAAAACGTCCAGTTCTGCCTATCCCATATCACATTAAGTCCATCCTAGATAGCATTTAACCAACTAAGTTCTAGAGTTAAAACAATGTGAAGGGGGTCAATAAACAATAAACCCATGGCCAGCTGAACCAGGGGTCTGTTAACATGGGTGACTTGGTGACCAATGTGGTTATGGCTGTGCAGCCACTCATCATTCAAGCTACCACCGCTGCAGTTTCATCTGCTCTTGAAGGGTCAATCCAACGTCTTCTACAGGGGCTCAAAAGGAAGTTCGATGGTATCGAACGAGTCAAGTGCGAGGTGGTACAGAACAGGTATGAGATCGACCGTATGGAGCAACACTCTAGAAGGGAGTCCATCAGGATTCATGGCATGCAGCTTTCAGAGGGGGAGTCTTCTAATGATGTCGTAATTAAGGTAGCTGGTGCAATGGGCGTTGATGTTACGAACGCTGACATCAGCGTCAGCCATGTGCTACCATCTAAGAAGAGCATTATAGCAAAGTTTGTTCGACGAGATGTCAAGTCGGACATCATGAAGAACAAAAAGAAATTGAAGAGTGTTGATGGTTACAACTCCGTCCATGTGAACGAGGATCTTACGCCCCTCCGTAATTCAATGTTGCGTGAGTTCAAGAAAGATCCCTTAACCAAGGGGTGCTGGTCGGTGGAAGGGAGGATTTACTGCAAGCAGCAGGTCAATGGTCGAGAAGAAATAAAAGTGCTAGACTCCCCAGATGATTTATGGAAGGTGGGTTGGCATGAGTCTAAGGGTCAGGGATCTTGGCTTTTTTCCAAAATTTTAGGACAGGCAGGGGGGGGGGCCATTGACAAATGTGAACTGAATTTTGTTAGTTTAAATGTGGTCTCAAGAGCAAACACCGATTGGGTATTTTGGAAGAGTTTGTTAAAGAATTTGACTTTGTTTGTCTTTCCGGTTTTGTCTCCTTTGTTATGCCAAGTAAAAATAGGACACATAAATTTGGTGGAGCCCATGGTTTATGTGTTTATGTTAAGAGTAAATACGTTGATAACGTTGAAGTGTTAACAGATTACAAATCTGAATTTGTTTTATGGCTTAAAGTAAGTTCCCCCTTCGATCCATTTATTTTGGGGATAGTATATATTCCATGTGAAGGCTCACCTTACCATCATATTGATATTTTTGATCATATTGCAGATGATTTAGTCAGTCTCAAAGTTACGTACAATATTCCAGTTATTTTAATGGGAGATTTCAATGCCAGGACTGGCACTATGAGTGATTTTATTGAACCTGTGGATCTTGTGTCTGTAGAAAGATGTGTAGAATTGACGTCGCTGATGTCGCTGAGTTCTAAATCTGACTCAACCGCAGCTGGAATAGTTACAGAGCGTTGTAGTAGGGACCATTGTGCTAACAGTAATGGTCTGAATATGTTAGAGCTGTGTAAAAATTTGGATATTAAAATTGTTAATGGGAGGTTTGCTGATGATCAAGGCATAGGGGAGTTTACCGAGAGGTTCAAGCGTTATTGATTATGTGCTTGTTCACCATCCTTGATGCCCAAAGTTACAGATTTTCATATTTACTCCTTAGATAAATGTATGTCAGATGCACATGGTGCTGTCTCAGTTCAAATGTGTTTTAATGCTACTGGTCAGTCTGTACAATCTCCATTAGTGCTAGACAATCATTTAAAGGAAACTTATTTCTGATAAAACTATGTATGTACCTATGAAAACGCAGTGGAAGAAAGAACATGAAGTTGAGTATAAAATGAATTGCCAGAAATTCAGGATGAAACAGATGCTCAGATAAAGGAGAGCATGGACAATATCTCTGGAGTTATAGTAGATATCACATCGAAAATCGTGACGTGAAATCAAAGAACCGATCATCAGCACCATCCATTCGGTCTATATCTTCAAAGGGATCATCAAGATCATCAAGATCATCAAAAAGATTGGTTGCTGCAGCAGAGACGGCTGCTCTTCAAGAGGAATTGGCAGCACAGAGGAGACAAAATGAAAAACAGAAATAGCTTGAGCAGCTCGAGTTACAAGAAGAAACCAGAAGAAAGGAGGCTGTTCTCAAGATGGCTGAAATTCAAAGGCAACTGCAGGAGGAGAAGATTGAAGGCAGGCTGAAGGCACAAACGGTCATAATGAGGGTGTACGATGAAGATGATGACGCTGCTTCCTCCATCACCTCTGTACGGCAGGTAAAGACGTCTTCAAACAAGGCTCGGCCTCCTGAAGACATTGCCAAGGAGAGACCCAAGCCTAGACAGATCTTTGACATGAGACAACAACCTGCTGCTATCAGTCAACAGCCGAATGCACTTAACCCCCAAGCACCAACATTTTATCCCACTCCTTCAGTGTTTGCTATTACAGAGGACTTGGCTCAAAGCAGATTGCCAATTCCGGAACCCCCTACTTTTACTGGAGATCCCCTCCAATATCCAGACTGGTTGGCCGCTTTTACAACTCTAATCGAGCGTAGAGGTATTCCAGCTGGTGAGAAAATTCACTACTTGAGAAAGTATCTCGGAGGTCCAGCAAAAGAGGCAATTAGTGGGTTTTTTTCTCCTGCGGTCTGAGATGGCATATGAGCGTGCCAAGGAAGTCCTTGAACAAAGATTTGGAAATCCTTTTGCCATCTCTGAGGCCTTCAGGTCAAAGTTGGATTCATGGCCCAAGTTGACAAACAAGGACTTTAAGGGATTGCAGAAGTTTGCCGACTTCTTGGGTGTGTATGCATATAGTGTGAAGTCCCCTCAATCAATGAAGCAATCGACAAAACTTCTGTGCAAATTGACAAAATGCAATCTCGATCTCGGGCTGATGTAGCAAGTAATTCATCTCCTCTGTTAAGAACAAATTCAAGTGTTGATACTGATGCATGTAGTTGTAATCTTTTTGAACAGGTCAGGGATTTGAGAATGTACAGCGTTCATGCTGGTGGCAAGAAAAAAGAACAAGGTCAAGCAAGAAGCAAGAAAGGTCGGTTTATCAAACGGAAAAAAGGTACTGATGGAAACAACTCTCCTGATATGTTGAAAATCACATGTAACAAAGATGAAAAAAGGACATTACCAGTTGATAGTAAGAAACTAAATAAAAAGGAATTTGTGAATTCTTGTGGCCATAGACCTGTTTCAAATTACCCAAATTTTTTGATAAACTTGGCATTACCCAAAATCAATTTGAGAATGCACATAATGAAACTGCCTCACAGGAAAGTATAATCCTTTTTAATACAACTGCCCAGAGCCCGAGTGCCCTAAAGTCGTCACAGACACATTTGTGTTCATCAGCGATGATTTAAAACATGATCACCACTCAGTGCAACATTTCACTGAAAGGGCAACAGAAGTCCTCAAGGAAGAAGATGGCATCAAAGTGGATAGAATTATTCAATTCTCGGATGGGGCTCCAACTCAATACAAGAGTGAGGTCAATTTTACAGACTGCTCTTACAGTTCTGAAGATCTTGGTGTACCAAATGAGAATCATTTCTTTGGGTCGCGCCATGGCAAAGGGCCCTGTGACTGCGAGATTAGGGTGGTCAAAAAAATCAATAAATATGGCTGTGGCAGCTCAACAGGCCCATATTTCTACCCCCAAACAATTCTACGAAGCATGCAAGAGCAGGCTTACACAACCCAGGCACGGTGAAGACCATGAGCACATGAGGAGGAGATTCTTGTTTGTGGAGAAGGGAGATGTGCCACGGAACAGGCCATCACGCACAAACGTAAAAACAATCAAAAACACCCGGAAGCGTCACTGTGTGCGTGGGGTCCATGCCCTCTGCATGGAAGTCAGGGAGTGTAGTTGCTTCTGCGAGGGTTGCAGACAAGGAATGTATGATGAAGGAAATTGCTGGGGAGTGGCAAATTTGTGTCACTAACCAACCTGCCAGTGACTTGCTAGCCAATGAACCAGCTGATGACCACGCAAACGAGGACCAGCCTACCTGAGACTTGCTAGCCAATGAACCAGCTGATGACCACGCAAACCAGGACCAGCCTGCCAGAGACTTGCCAGCGAATGAACCAGCTGATGACCAGCCAAACGAGGACCAGCCTGCCAGAGACTTGCCAGCCAATGAGCCAGCCAAACGAGGACCAGCCAAACGAGGACCAGCCAAACGAGGACCAGCCTGCGAGAGACTTGCTATCCAATGAACCGGCCGATGAACAGCCAAACGAGGACCAGCCTGCCAGAGACTTGCCAGCTAGTGAACCAGCCAATGACCAGCCAAACGCGGACCAGCCTGCCATAGATTTGCTAGCCAATGAACCAGCCGATGACCAGCCAAACAAGGACCAGCCTGCCAGAGACTTGCCAGCTAGTGAACCAGCCAATGACCAGCCAAACGAGGACTAGTCAAATGAGGACCAGCCTGCCACAGATTTTCCAGACAATGAACCAGCTGATGACCAGCCAAACGAGGACCAGCCTGCGAGAGACTTGCCAGCCAATGAACCAGCCAATGACCAGCCAAACGAGAACCAGGCTGCCACAGACTTGCCAGCTCGTGAGCAACTAGCTGATGACTCACCAGCTGAGGACCAGCCAATGACCCTAGCCAATGACCAGCCGGCTGAAGGCCAGCTTGCGACCAGCCAACCTGCCAGTGAACCACTCGTCGATGACCCACCGGCCAGCAACCTGCCAGATGACGACAGGCATTCTAACACACCTACCTTCAAAGTATGGAGAATACATTTAAGTCTCCTTCTTGGCTAACAACCGCACAAGCAAAACCAAGACATAAGTATGACTTGTATTACATAAAACAGTGGAAACTCAACATTATGCAACACCCTGTTATGTTTCTTCTGACACTCGCTCAATGTAATGTATTTTCAACACATTCTGCTTTTAAATATGTTTATGGCACGGTACATACCTGAGAAATGTTAAAGTGATTAGGTAACTTTGTGGAGGCTTGATAAAATCTGCGCTGTCTGGCCTTACATACTATCAGTGTATGTAATACGGTGTAAAAATGAAGCCCATGGGGGAAAAAGTACTTCAAAATCATCATGTGCTTCACAAAAGTAAACATATGCAAGTGGCCGGAAATGCCAGACTCATTTCCCCCATTGACTCAGTGTTAGACTAAAGCGTATGGCCATACGCTTTCGTAAATGGGAGTATTCAGGCACAGATATCTTAATAATAGCATTATATATTTGAAAACCTTTCTATGCCTGGCTATTTATTTATCCTTCTGAACATCATTATACAAGACAGATATCAAAATTCAAGAATTTATTAAATCAAGCCTCCACAAAGTTACCGAATGCCTTTAAATATTAAGTGCATCAAACTAAATGCCCAACACGCACATACACATAAGAACTGCACAAAAAACCCCAAATCTTTGGAAAGTAATGCTTGTATAACACAGTACTTCAATGTAAGTTTATAGTTCCCAGAACACCTTTGGTGACGAGTGCAAAGAGTAGTTAATGATTTAGAAAAATTGTTTTGCTTGTTTCATAACTTGGAAAATTTTACAGGAAAGCAACTGAAACATATTCCTCTATCTTTTCTTTGCTTGCAAATGCTACAGATACAAGGCGTTGATGAGGACTCCAGTGAGCTGGAGGTCGCATTTATGAGGAGGCGCCAATCCTACTATATCTGGCCAGACATGCAGGATAAAGCTTAAAGGACAATTAACCCCACGTGATATTCTAGATGCACCTATTGTCTGCTACGTCTTTCCATGGAGGCTGCCATTTTGTGCATGACACGGATCATTAGGTACCATATGCATTGATAATAGCCTACCTTTACAACAGATACGTCGCTTTGTTCTGATTGTATTACGATTGTTATTGGCCATGGGCCTAGATAATTGACGACCCATGAGTTCTAATAGCCATCCTGTAAAGCAGATTCCTCGCTTTGTTTTGGTATTGTTACGATTGTCTCCGTCCTTGACGTCAATTCTCCGTCCTTGACGTATATTTTTTATGAAGTATATTTTTTATGAACAAATTAAGACCTTTTAAAAAATATATAAAACTAAACTTACATTTCAGAATATGTGACTTTATCTAATATATATTTGTCCTCTAAAAATCAATTACAAGTTAACGATGAAGGAAATTTTACTTGGGATGAAAAATATGTTCGTGTACACATAAAGTAATGGCAGCCCCCTTATTATTGCTAGCAGACGATAACTTGGCTGGAAATAGTGATTTATATCTATATCCTGTGTTTTTACATGAAATTGCATGTATCAAATAAGAGGCATATACTACACCATTCAAAATAAGCTAATTCATACGCTGAGGTTAATTTCCCTTTAATGCCTTTGACATCTGTGATTGGGAAACTGCCACCACCTTCCATTGCTGCACATGGACATCACATCTGACTCTCTCCTGAAAAAAAAACTACTGACTGAATCACATTCTTTAAACAACTTCTAGGGATATCATATTTCCCAGGGTTTATTATGGGATTTATAATGAAATCTTTGATTACAAAAATAGTAGTACAAGTACATTGCACATTAGATTGCTTGAATTAAAAAAACCCTGTTCACCTTTTTGCACACCTCACTAGACTTATGAAGTAGTTTTACACTAGAATGTTCATTTTGCTCAAGTTCTTGATTTGTCAATTGTTTTTTGTTAACAGTATGATGCACATAATACAACAAATGAGTTTGTAATTACAAAAGTTAAATCTGTAGAGATATAAACTGCCTGAAGAGGACACCAAGTTGGCAAGAGTGAACTTCGAAGGCTTATTACAGAAAGCAGCAGATGTCGTTAGCTCTCATCACTATGAACACAATGACAAAGAGAGCGGACAAAATATACAGCTCCTCATTGTACCCTCCACAATTGTTCTGGTAGACAAAAGAACATCCCTTCATTACTATTATGTGAAATAAGTAGAACAGGTGAATATGCATGTGACACCTGTTCTACATATTTTTACATAATAGCAATGAAGGGATGTTCTTTTGTCTACTAGGGTAATTGTGGAAGGTACAATGAGGAGCTGTATATTTTGTCCGTTTCTTTGTTCGCCATGTTCATAGTGCATACTTCAGGTGTGTGTTCTCTAATGTTTGAAGAGTGTGTTGATGATATCACCAAGATCTACACTTGAGTTTTACCCAAATTTAACACTTGGGTACCCTTGATCTGAGCCAGGCACATATATTTTACGTCCTTTTCAGACCATTCCTACTGAAGTCTAGAACCGACCTGCAGGCTCTGGAAAATACTTGAAAGTTAGGATTTCTGTATATCTCACATGTACATATACGTCCTTTTCAGACTTTTCTCATTCAAGCGTAAGCAGTCCGATTTTTTTTTTTCTCCATGGCCTGGAAAGTTATAATATCTAAAACTAGATGAATCTTCGGAACTTATGCCGCCGCCATCACCAAATTGGAAATGTATGGCATGCATGTACACTCTAAAAAGGATTGGTCCAACAAAATTAGAAATCTTTTCACTTAAAAAGCACAGGAGACAGAAAATTTATTTCATTTCATTTTCATCCCGTACAAATAAAAAACTTACCATTGATGACTTACAATCATCAAATACACCAAGGAAATAGATATTTTATAGCAAATAGTCCACTGTCCCCTTGAAATGTCTAAATTAGGTAGGCCTAGACTCCATACATCACGTACCATTTTTATGTATATAATGACCTCTATGATCTTTGAACTTTGACCTTGAGACCCTAAAATCTAATCCGTTCATCGTCCCTCACATATGCATACATGGGCCAGGTTACAGGTTGATCCGTCAAACAGTTCTGAAGTCATTGCGCGAACGAACCTTTTTTATGTACATAATGATGCCTTTGACCTTTGACCTTGAGATTCTAAAATCTAATCAGTTCATTGTCCCTCCCATATGAATACATATGGCTGCTAATTTCAAACATTTTAATTATTGACCACATCGATGAGTGATACATTTGCAGGCCCTTATGAATGTATTTTTCCATTGGTTCTGCTCTTCATGAATAAGAATCTCGTCTGGGAGGGAGGGGGGGGGGGGACTCAGTAGGGTCTATATCATGTGCAGTGGGTGTTGCAGAGAAGACCCCGATTGTGTTTTTCATTCATCCACTCAGAAGAATATAAGTTTTGCCTTTTTTGTGGGTGAAAAGTTGAAAACAAGTTTCATTCCAAGCGTGCTCTCCAGGCTGCACATCTCAGTTTTACACATGAGCCTAGGGAATTTGTAAAAAAAAACTTACGCACATGCAAAGTGCAGAGCAAAACTGACTCTCGTACATGTAGCTGCTGAATGTGCCGGTAAGTTTTGGATTTGTCATATTTTTAGCAAGAGTTGTTAGCTTTTGTAATATATAGGTAATGAAATGATAATTGTCTCTCTTGATTGATGAATTAAACCTTTCTCGGTCATTAAGCTATGTAACAGGGTCATTTTTCTGTAGTTTGGCTGACATATCAGAGAGTGATTCTGACTTGCCTCAGGTACTTGTTCAAAATTTTGAACAGCAAATGAAAAAAAAGGGGACAGCTGCAAAGTCCTGTGGCAAGGGTATTCATTGGCAAGAGCAACATGGGAACCACATGACAACTTGCCTCAGGTACTTGTTCAAAATTTTGAACAGCAAATATAAAAGATGGGGACAGTTCTAAAGGCCTGTGGCAAGGGTATTCATTGGCAAGAGCAACATGGGAACCATGACAACTTGCCTCAGGTACTAAAGGTGGAACTCTACCTACAGAAAATTTAATTTTAAGGACAGTAGTGTTTTTCATACAAACCGAATTTACGTTTCGTGTGAATCCGAATTATACAAATTTTTACCGCTTATTCGGAGAAATTGTATTTACTGATATTAAAGAAAAAAAAAAAGAGTAGAAATTCTAAGAAGTAGATTAAAAGGAACGAATGGATTAAGTAACTAATATAATGATTAGGGATACATATTATACTTCATAGTTATACTTATAGATCTGTAAGGGCCTAACTTGTTAGATGATACTTGACCTGTTGAAGAGCGAACACCTACTATACTGTTGAAAGTCCCTGGCGATCTACCATACTCATACCATATACGTACAACGTGATTTAGCTCTTCAGCCTGCATACACTGCTCTGCTGTCTTGCTGAGTGTCGTCATTTCGAGACAAGTAGATAATAGGTATTTTAGACTTAAGTGTAGTTTTATTAGTAGTGTAATTACTTTGCTGCGCAGGCTGCACTCTATAATTTACGTTGGATTTAATCATTACTTAAGGGTTTCCTTTCAGACTAAAGCGCTTAGAGGCTGTAGCAATTTGCGCTATATAAAACAATTATTATTATTATTATTATTATTCATAAAATTGTAAAAAAACAATGTTGTACATGTATATATTTCAAGATTACTTTTCTTTGTGTGGCCAGCTTGACTGCACAAAAAAGCGTAATTAATATTAAGAGAAAGTATTCTAAAATTTCACACAGGACACAAAACTCAAGACCGGCCAGCTCCTTTTTTCTCTCTCTTCTCTAGTGGTTTGCATCAATTGTTCTTTTTTTCTGGAATGAAAAGGGGGAGGGGTGACCAATTTACCAAAGACACTTGCATGGCATGAACATTCATTCAAACTCTACTTGAAACTCAAATCAAAATCACAGTAGACATTATGGAGTCTATGGTTTTGCTTTTATCTTGGAATTGCCACTTACACGCCCCCCACCCCCCCCCCCCCCCCCCCCCACCCCCGGCCTCATCATGCACCACCAGCACCATTATTGACGAAAAAGAAGAGAGTCAAGAAAGAGCATGGTAACGATAGAGATAAAAGGTGCGAATAAAACAATTATAATTATCAAAACATTATAATCCGTTTTATTCGTTTTTTATTCATGCAGGGGGGTCATTACAACCGTTACATGGGGCAGCAATGATAAATCTCGATCAGAGAATAATTATCTGGGGTGGTCTTGATCTATTGGAGTATTGCTGCCGAGATGAGCTCTTCATTTTGGAAGAGCTACCACAAGCAAGACAACAAGTTGCACCCACTTTCCAAGTCACCTATGTGGAAACATTTGCTCACAAATGTCAGTGACGGTGGTTGTAGACAAGGACAGAATGGGCAGCAAATACAGCGCGACTGGCCCACTCGCCTAAATACTATGCATTCCTAAAATTATTACTCGTTCAAGGGAAATTAACCCCTCTTTGAAAGTTGGCCAGAGTGGAAGCAGAAAAAGCAGATCAGTGAAAGTTTGAGAAAAACGGACAAGGAATTAGAAAGTTATGAATTTATTAAAAGTCAGATCACTAGTGATATCGGGAATCTCCCATTGGCATTTCAACCAGTTGACAATTGGTTTCAACTGGAACCAATTGTCAGTCTAAGAAAACCAAAACAAAGGAAAATCATACATACTGCTCAGAAAAATCAAATAGATTTGTGCTGGGTAGGTAATACCTCAACAAGCCAAGCTGTTTTAGGTCAAGAAGTCACAAACACCTTGTCATGGTAGGATTTCTTTGAGATCACAGTTTTATAACCAAGCGAGTTTGCTCTTCCAAAGGGAGAGTGGCTTCCTAAGACACATACTGTACGTGGAGACATACAGAAGAGTGTGAAGCGAAAGCCCAAGAGGCGTATCTCCTCTGTCCTCCCGAATCCTTCTCAGAATGGACAAATTATACTTGTGTGTAAAATAACCTTCCAAATCATACTTAACATCTCAAACTGCCAAGTACGTACTAGAGTTGAGAAAAAGGAATCTAGACAGGAGTTTTTAGGTGAAGAGAAACGAGGGGGCAAACAAAAGCACGAGTCAAAAACAGACAAAACATTACAGAGCATCTACAACACTTTCCGTATGTCAAATCACATTACTGCAGGGCAAACAAAAACTGGTGATACTTGTCTGCAGATCTATCCAAGAAAAACCAGTCTCAGATTTTTGACAAAAAATATAAGACGTAAACTCCATGGCCAGAGAAAGATAAGTGTGGAATTTGGGAAACATACATGTGCCTCAAGTCATCAGAAGATCAAAGAAATCACATGAATGCAAAGTATAATAAACACAGAAGGGAGGTTGCTGCAGTGAGAGAGCTAAAAGATCAAAGTAAACAGCAACCACTAGTAGATGAAAAATGTTGGTGCTACTGTATTTGACCTGCAGCAGAATTTGTGACTGCACCACGGATGACATTCTCCAAGAAGACCTTCAGAACACTGCGTGTCTCTTTGTAGATTAGACCAGAGATCCTCTTGACGCCACACCTTCTAGCTAGTCGACCTTCCTAAATCTAACAGAGAGATTTTCTACAAACAAACGGTGTGCTAAAATTTTACAACATATGACTTATCTTCTCATTACGAAGGCTATTGCTATCTCTGCAATGAAAGCATCACCAAGGCATGGTGCATGTAACTTAGGTGCAGGTTCTCAGATGATGGTGGAGAAATTGACTGGACCACTTTCACTCAATGAAATTCACTCAAATGCAATCAGATCTCAGACTCCACTTCAGAAGTCATTAGTAAACAGTATCGACCTCTTCGCTGACCTGGCTTTAGCCTATTCTTCCTCCGCTTTATCGGTTCCTCTCTCACCAATGGGTGCCCCCCCCCCCCCAATATGTTGACTCACGTTGGACCATTGAGTAAGAATAGTACAAAGACGTGGAAGGGACATGGTAAAACCAAATCAAGTGATATTATTACATAATGTACATGATATTATTGCTGAAGTTTGTTTACAGGATATCACAAGTTCTAATGATTCACTCTTTTACAGTTCAAAAAAAAGTATTACCTTCAATTCAATTTGGACGCAATCCACTCTGTATGTAGAGTTCCACCTTAAGAGACATATTTCCACATTCTGACAATATTTTCAGCCTTATGCTTCTGTGGTGGGATTGTGAAGCCTTGTATGTAAAGTCAAAATACTACAACAACAGCTTTATATAAACTGTGTGAGTGTTTACACAACTGTCGTTTTTGATGATACAGAGCAATTTGTAGTGAATGTTAGGTTTTATTCGTTTGATGGACTGCATTTAACACCTCGTGGAAAAGCAGCATTTGCAGGCCAGTTTTCATATTTAATTTGTAAGTTCGCATATAACCAGAACTTCAAGCCCTGTCCAAGCCCCAGAATCCCTGAAGAACTTCAAATCTTGTCATCCCGTTTTTGCCCCCCCCCCCCAACAACAACCCAAGCAACCTGTGTTAACAGAAAAGGACCGGGCCCTCACGAAATACATTTACATCCGAAGTGAGAGATACGGGAAGCGCTACTACAAATCAACAGTTAAACCCTCCCCAAAGAAGAAGCATGTAAAGAAACAAGTTCCTAATGTTCTGTTGCCTCCACCACCTGTCAAGCATGTGCCCGAGACAGGCTCCCTACCTCTTATACCCTATGTAACCCTGAGAGGTTACCAGTCAGCTCAACCTTGGAGCAAAGTGCCACTGCTGAAGCCCGCATCACCATATGTATCCACAAGAAAGAAGGCGAAGGCGAAGGGGAAGGGGAAGAGGAGGAGGAGACGCAGAATCAGGAGAAAACGAAAGAGGAAAAAGGTATTAACTTCAATCTACTTATTTACTATTTACAACAACTATGTTTTATCTGCATTTCATTTTCTATTCTCAGCTACGTATTGAGGTCTAGCCTCTAGGCCTACTCTAAATGTAATTTTATTCAGCCTGAGCTTAGCAGCGTAACAAAAAAGGCAAACTTAGATATGTGGACGAAAGGAAAATTGACAGTTTCAATATGCATATGGTTTGGGGGTAAAGACTGAATAACAAATTACTAAATGAAAATACATCTTTAACATTTACAAGTGTACATGCAAATGCTTACTTTTGCATTTTGCTGCTCCTTGAGGCATCACAGAATTACTAACAGTAGTATTTATCAGTTCATCCATAAATACTGCGTTCAAAGGGAGATATTGGATGTCTGGAAACATTTAAAAAGTCTGAAAACAAAATTACTCCTACAGTTACGACTCCTTCCAATGATGTTTAAGTCACATTTATGACTCTCCCTGCAACCGTCACTGCAAATTTAGTTTTATTGCCTTTTTTTTTGGTTGTTTGCTTTATATGCCTTTATACAAATTTCCTGTGAAACATCCACCGTAACATTGATTGCTTGCTTGATTGAATTTGACTTTGTCAATGTAAATGTGTGTTTATTGAAAAAGCTGTGTGCTTACCCCCCCCCCCCCCCCCTGCTTGAAAAAGAAATGTTTGTTTCATATCCTTAACATATCCCTCAGACTTAATCAATGAAAAGTTCACCAAGTATGCCTCAGATCGCAAGATTTCAATTTGAAAAGTAAAAAAGAAGACCCCCATTATTTTACACTCGGAAGAACGAAACCGTTCTAGAGCACTGCATATTTTTTCATTCATCCACTCAGATGAATATAAGTTTTGCCTTTTTTGTGGGTGAAAAGTTGAAAACGAGTTTCATTCCAAGTTGCACCCACTTTCCAAGTCACCTATGTGGAAATATTTGCTCACAAAACACCTCCAAGAAGCTGTCAGTGACGGTGGTTGTAGACAAGGACAGACTGGGCAGCAAATACAGTGCAACTGGCCCACTCGCCTAAATACTATGCATTTCTAAATATTCCTCATAATCCACATCAACTGGCCCATCAGGAATCTTTTACAGGGTGGTTTTACAATGTAGTACATGTATCTAAACAAATTTGTTTTTGTTCCCTTTCATATTAAAAAAAAAATTTACAGGATGGTTCGAAGAAATGTTGAAGGTGAAAAACCTAGCTGAAAAGGAGCAAAACTTTCAGCTGTCAAAAATTATGAAATATATCGGAGAGAAGATACAAAATCTCAACAAAAAAACTGATGGGACAGTAAGATGCTCAGAATTTGAACTATTACTTGTTCAAGGGAAATTAACCCCTCTTTGAAAGTTGGCCAGAGTGGAATCAGAAAAACAGAGAAAGATCAGTGTGGAATTTGGGAAACATACATGTGCCTCATGTCATCAGAAGATCAAAGAAATCACATGAATGCAAAGTATTAAAAACACAGAAGGAAAGTTGCTGCAGTGAGAGAGCTAAAAGATCAAAGTAAACAGCAACCACTAGTAGATGAAAAATGTTGGTGCTACTGTATTTGACCTGCAGCAGAATTTGTGACTGCACCACGGATGACATTCTCCAAGAAGACCTTCAGAACATTGTGGTCTCTTTGTAGATTAGACCAGAGATCCTCTTGACGCCACCCCTTCTAGCTGGTCGACCTTCCTAAATCTACCAGAGAGATTTTCTACAAACGAACGTTGGTGCGCTAAAATTTTACATGTGACTGAGCTTCTCATTACGAAGGCTATTGATATCTCTGCAATGAAAGCATCACCACGGCATGGTGCATGTAACCTGAAAGTGCAGGTTCTCAGATGATGGTGGAGAAATTGCTGGACCACTTTCACTCAATGAAATTCACTCAAATGCAATCAGATCTCAGACTCCACTTCAGAAATCATTAGTAAACAGTATCGACCGCTTCGCTGACCTGGCTTTATCCTATTCTTCCTCCGCTTTATCGGTTCCTCTCTCACCAATGGGTGCCCCCCCCCCCCCCCCAATATGTTGACTCACGTTGGACCATTGAGTAAGAATAGTACAAAGACATGGAAGGGACATAGTAAAACCAAATCAAGTGATATTATTACATAATGTACATGATCTTATTGCTGAAGTTTGTTTACAGGATATCACAAGTTCTAATGATTCACTCTTTTACGGTTAAAAAAAAATGATTACGTTCAATTCAATTTGGACAGAATCCACTCTGTAGATAGAGTTCCACCTTAAGAGACAAATTTCCGTATTCTGACAATATTTTCAGCCTTATGCTTCTGCGGTGGGATTGTGAAGCCTTGTATGTAAAGTCAAAATACTACAACAACAGCTTATATAAACTGTGTGAGTGTTTACAAAACTGTTATGTTTTTGATGCTACGGAGCAATTTGTAGTGAATGTTAGGTTTTATTCGTTTGATGGACTGCATTTAACACCTCGTGGAAAAGCAGCACTTGCAGGCCAGTTTTCAGATTTAATTTGTAAGTTCGCATATAACCAGAACTTCAAGCCCTGTCCAAGCCCCAGAATCCCTGAAGAACTTCAAATCTTGACATCCTGTTTTTGGCCCCCCCCTCAACAACCCAAGCAACCTGTGTTAACAGAAAAGGACCGGGCCCTCACGAAATACATCCGACGTGAGAGATACGGGAAGCGCTACTACAAATCAGCAGTTAAACCCTCCCCAAAGAGGAAGCATGAAAAGAAACAAGTTCTTAATGTTCTGTTGCCTCCACCACCTGTCCAGCATGTGCCTGAGACAGGCTCCCTACCTCCCTCCTATACCCTATGTAACCCTGAGAGGTTACCAGTCAGCTCAACCATGGAGCAAAGTGCCACTGCTGAAGCCCGCATCACCATATGTATCCACAAGAAATGAAGGCGAAGGAGAAGAGGAGGAGACGCAGAATCAGGAGAAAACGAAAGAGGAAAAAGGTAAATTCTACTTATTTACTACTTACAACAACTATGTTTTATCTGCATTTCATTTTCTATTCTCAGCCACGTATTGAGGTCTAGCCTCTAGGCCTACTCTAAATGTAATTTTATTCAGTCTGAGCTTAGCAGCGTAACAAAAAAGGCAAACTTAGATATGTGGACGAAAGGAAAATTGATAGTTTCAATACGCATATGGTTTGGGGGTAAAGACTGAATAACAAATTACTAAATGATAATACATCTTTAACATTTACAAGTGTACATGCAAATGCTTACTTTTGCATTTTGCTGCTCCTTGAGGCATCACAGAATTACTAACAGTAGTATTTATCAGTTCATCCATAAATACTGCGTTCAAAGGGAGATATTGGATGTCTGGAAACATTTAAAAAGTCTGAAAAAAAAATTCTTTTTGGATTCCTAGACTCCTACAGTTACGACTCCTTCCAATGATGTTTAATTCACATTTACGACTCTCCCTGACCCATTATATATGTCCATGCAACCTTCACTGCAAATTTTGTTTTGTTGCCTTTTTTTTTTTGTTGTTTGCTTTATATGCCTTTATACAAATTTCCTGTGAAACATCCACCGTAACATTGATTGATTGCTTGATTGAATTTGACTTTGTCAATGTAAATGTGTGTTTTTTGAAAAAGTTGACCCACGGTACGCCAGTGAGTTAGAATAGTTCAAAGACCTGGAATCCATTCTGTAGGTAGAGTTCTGCAGACAGAATGATGGAAAGTTAGTCCAACAGAACAGTTGGAAAGGAAGCTGTTCAAGACACCTCCTTTTCCTTCAATATTTCACCTCAGCCCATTATCTAACTTTTCTCGAAGGAGACCGTACTCTACCTCATCGACATTCTTGAAGGGGATTTGAAGAGGGACACGGAGAGGAATAACCCACTACGTGTTCATCTACAGGTTTTAACAGCTCTTTGTTTCTTTGCCGTTGGCGGCTGAGTTACCAGTATCAATTTTTTTTGTAAACTAAACTTGTGTATATACTGTAATATGATTTTGCTTTTTGCATCTTCGAAACCTACAGTATGGATCAGTAATCCTACTTAAAGATTTTGTTTTAAATCCAAAGGGAATATTTAGGGGAGTGTGTGTGTTTGGAGGGGGGTGAGGGACAGTAATCATTGGGTCACAATCATTCATGTTTTGCTGAAGCATCATTCATTGAAAACTGAACAGCTATCTAAACATGATGATAAACTACAAGATATTTAATTTGAAAATATATCTCTTGAGAATTACTTTTTGTCCATGTACGTAATCTCCAAGGATTTAAGAATATCATCACATTCGTTCAGTTCCTGCTCCTGAAAATTACTTGCTCTACATTTTAATGGAGTTCTTTGTTCAGTGCAATGTACTCTGTAACCACTTGTCCTTAGTGATCTAGTTTTGAAAAAAAAAAATATTTTCTTTAATTCTGTTCCTTACATTGGAAAGCAGTCGTTGACATCTTGAAAGTTGGGTTCAGTTCTTAATTTCTTTCATGTCAGTATAATAATATATAGTGTTATTGAGATTATTTTATTTCTTCGCAATGATTTTTTTTTTACTTTAAATTTAAAGTATTTTACTGAAATGTAAGAAAATACTGTCCAGTCAATCACCTATTAATATGATCTCCTGTAAGTATTAAAGGATCATTCCAGAGGCTGCATGGTGAAGAGGCATCAGTATCACAGTCATCTGTTTGCAGAGTCATCAAAGATGCTTCGGAAGCTATCGCAAGAAGGAAGAGACAATTCATGAGGTTTCCAACAACGAGAGAAGAAGTTGAAACTACCCAGCAGCAATTCTACGAGCACTGCAGATTTCCAGGAGTAATAGGTGCTATCGATGGGACTCACATTCTTAATTTCTTTCATGTCAGTATAATAATATATAGTGTTATTGAGATTATTTTATTTCTTCACAATTATTTTTTTTTTACTTTAAATTTAAAGTATTTCACTGAAATGTAAGACAATACTGTCCAGCCAATCACCTATTAATATGATCTCCTGTTTAAGTATTAAAGGATCATTCCAGAGGCTGCATGGTGAAGAAAGAGGCATCAGTATCAGTCATCTGTTTGCAGAGTCATCAAAGATGCTTCGGAAGCTATCGCAAGAAGGAAGAGACAATTCATGAGGTTTCCAACAACGAGAGACGTTGTTGAAACTACCCAGCAGCAATTCTACGAGCACTGCAGATTTCCAGGAGTAATAGGTGCTATCGATGGGACTCACGTCTACATCAGGAGCCCTGGTAGGGATCAAACCCTGTACTTCCTTAACAGAAAACAGGTACTCTGTGTCAATGTACAGGTTAGAGTAATTAGAACTGATGCATTACTAATTTGTTTTTATTGTCCCCACCAAATCAAGTTTGGTAGGGAACTATGAAACAGGCTCTGTGTGTCGTCTGTGCCTGAATACAAAAAGTTTAATACAGATTACTTTGCAACGGTTGGTCCAGGTATTGCCAAACTCGGATGGTGGATGCTTTAGGGGGATATTCACGTTACTTTGGTTTAATCAAAGGTCACGCTCAGAGGTCGAAGGTGACTTTTAGCTCGATATAACAAACTCGTTTATCGGCCTGTCTGAAGCTTCTCTTACAAACATCTATACCATCCCAAATTATGGAATTTAGACAGGGACATGTATTATGCACCATATAATTCATAGGACAATGTGTTATATTATGAAATTACAAAAGGATATTGTAAATAAATTCAAATGTATTGTTGGATGTGTTCGTTTTAAAAATAATCATGTTAAATGAAAATGTTATTATGATGAATTACTCAAAATCATTTTTGAAGTAATGAATTTTTAATAAGCCTAGACAAATATGTTTTACAGTTTAAAGAATATGACTTTGTAGGAAATGTAATGCATATGAAATTAAAGAAATTAAAGTCCACATATGCAGTTTGGAATGATTGTAAGATTTGTTTTTCTCTTCAAATCATTGCTAGGTTGTTTGTGATCACGCTGGAAAAATAACAAGACGCCGGCTGGTGACAAGTATCGTTGCAAGATGGCCTTCGGAGAAGAAGGGCAACCCGCTTGGATAAGTTGTCCGCTTCGTCAAGCACTTTTGTGTCGAGCAAGCTAGGGGCGGACACCTGCAGGTAAGAAAAGCATCCTTCCCACCTCCACTGTCACCTACATTTAAAAAGTCTGAAAACAAAATTACTCCTACAGTTACGACTCCTTCCAATGATGTTTAAGTCACATTTATGACTCTCCCTGATCCATTATATATGTCCATGCAACCTTCACTGCAAATTTTGTTTTGTTGCCTTTTTTTTGGGTTGTTTGCTTTATATGCCTTTATACAAATTTCCTGTGAAACATCCACCGTAACATTGATTGATTGCTTGATTGAATTTGACTTTGTCAATGTAAATGTGTGTTTATTGAAAAAGCTGTGTGCTTACCACCCCCCCCCCCCTCCCCCTTGAAAAAGAAATGTTTGTTTCATATCCTTAACATATCCCTCAGATTTAATCAGATTCAATGAAAAGTTCACCAAGTATGCCTCAGATCGCACGATTAATTTGAAAAGTAAAAAAGAAGACCCCCATTATTTAACACTCGGAAGAATGAAACCGTTTTAGAGCACTGCATATTTTTTCATTCATCCACTCAGATGAATATAAGTGGAATTTGGGAAACATACATGTGCCTCAAGTCATCAGAAGATCAAAGAAATCACATGAATGCAAAGTATTAAAAACACAGAAGGGAAGTTGCTGCAGTGAGAGAGCTAAAAGATCAAAGTAAACAGCAACCACTAGTAGATGAAAAATGTTGGTGCTACTGTATTTGACCTGCAGCAGAATTTGTGACTGCACCACGGATGACATTCTCCAAGAAGACCTTCAGAACACCGCTTGTCTCTTTGTAGATTAGACCAGAGATCCTCTTGACGCCACCCCTTCTAGCTAGTCGACCTTCCTAAATCTAACAGAGAGATTTTCTACAAACGAACGTTGGTGTGCTAAAATTTTACAACATGTGACTGAGCTTCTCATTACGAAGGCTACTGATATCTCTGCAATGAAAGCATCACCAAGGCATGGTGCATGTAACCTGAAGTGCAGGTTCTCAGATGATGGTGGAGAAATTGCTGGACCACTTTCACTCAATGAAATTCACTCAAATGCAATCAGATCTCAGACTCCACTTCAGAAATCATTAGTAAACAGTATCGACCTCTTCGCTGACCTGGCTTTAGCCTATTCTTCCTCCGCTTTATCGGTTCCTCTCTCACCAATGGGTGCCCCCCCCCCCCAATATGTTGACTCACGTTGGACCATTGAGTAAGAATAGTACGAAGACGTGGAAGGGACATGGTAAAACCAAATCAAGTGATATTATTACATAATGTACATGATATTATTGCTGAAGTTTGTTTACAGGATATCACAAGTTCTAATGATTCACTCTTTTACGGTTCAAAAAAAAGGATTACCTTCAATTCAATTTGGACAGAATCCACTCTGTAGGCAGAGTTCCACCTTAAGAGACATATTTCCAAATTCTGACAATATATTCAGCCTTATGCTTCTGCGTTGGGATTGTGAAGCCTTGTATGTAAAGTCAAAATACTACAACAACAGCTTATATAAACTGTGTGAGTGTTTACAAAACTGTTATGTTTTTGATGCTACGGAGCAATTTGTAGTGAATGTTAGGTTTTATTCGTTTGATGGACTGCATTTAACACCTCGTGGAAAAGCAGCACTTGCAGGCCAGTTTTCATATTTAATTTGTAAGTTCGCATATAACCAGAACTTCAAGCCCCGTCCAAGCCCCAGAATACCTGAAGAACTTCAAATCTTGACATCCTGTCTTTGCCCCCAAAACAACCAAAGCAACCTGTGTTAACAGAAAAGGACCGGGCCCTCACGAAATACATCCGACGTGAGAGATACGGGAAGCTCTACTACAAATCAACAGTTAAACCCTCCCCAAAGAAGAAGCATGTAAAGAAACAAGTTCTTAATGTTCTGTTGCCTCCACCACCTGTCCAGCATGTGCCCGAGACAGGCTCCCTACCTCTTATACCCTATGTAACCCTGAGAGGTTACCAGTCAGCTCAACCATGGAGCAAAGTGCCACTGCTGAAGCCCGCATCACCATATGTATCCACAAGAAAGAAGGTGAAGGGGAAGGGGAAGAAGAGGAGGAGACGCAGAATCAGGAGAAAACGAAAGAGGAAAAAGGTAACTTCTACTTATTTACTACTTACAACAACTATGTTTTATCTGCATTTCATTTTCTATTCTCAGCTACGTATTGAGGTCTAGCCTCTAGGCCTACTCTAAATGTAATTTTATTCAGCCTGAGCTTAGCAGCGTAACAAAAAAGGCAAACTTAGATATGTGGACGAAAGGAAAATTGATAGTTTCAATGTACGCATATGGTTTGGGGGTAAAGACTGAATAACAAATTACTAAATGAAAATACATCTTTAACATTTACAAGTGTACATGCAAATGCTTACTTTTGCATTTTGCTGCTCCTTGAGGCATCACAGAATTACTAACAGTAGTATTTATCAGTTCATCCATAAATACTGCGTTCAAAGGGAGATATTGGATGTCTGGAAACATTTAAAAAGTCTGAAAAAAAAATTCTTATTGGATTCCTAGACTCCTACAGTTACGACTCCTTCCAATGATGTTTAAGTCACATTTATGACTCTCCCTGATCCATTATATGTCCATGCAACCTTCACTGCAAATTTTGTTTTATTGCCTTTTTTTTTGGTTGTTTGCTTTATATGCCTTTATACAAATTTCCTGTGAAACATCCACCGTAACATTGATTGCTTGCTTGATTGAATTTGACTTTGTCAATGTAAATGTGTGTTTATTGAAAAAGCTGTGTGCTTACCCCTCCCCCTTGAAAAAGAAATGTTTGTTTCATATCCTTAACATATCCCTCAGATTTAATCAATGAAAAGTTCACCAAGTATGCCTCAGATCGCACGATTTCAATTTGAAAAGTAAAAAAGAAGACCCCCATTATTTTACACTCGGAAGAACGAAACCGTTCTAGAGCACTGCATATTTTTTCATTCATCCACTCAGATGAATATAAGTTTTGCCTTTTTTGTGGGTGAAAAGTTGAAAACGAGTTTCATTCCAAGTTGCACCCACTTTCCAAGTCACCTATGTGGAAATATTTGCTCACAAAACACCTCCAAGAAGCTGTCAGTGACGGTGGTTGTAGACAAGGACAGACTGGGCAGCAAATACAGTGCAACTGGCCCACTCGCCTAAATACTATGCATTTCTAAATATTCCTCATAATCCACATCAACTGGCCCATCAGGAATCTTTTACAGGGTGGTTTTACAATGTAGTACATGTATCTAAACAAATTTGTTTTTGTTCCCTTTCATATTAAAAAAAAAATTACAGGATGGTTCGAATAAAGGTTGAAGGTGAAAAACCTATCTGAAGAGGAGCAAAACTTTGAGCTGTCAAAAATTATGAAATATATCGGAGAGAAGATACAAGATCTCAACAAAAAAACTGATGGGACAGTAAGATGCTCAGAATTTGAACTATTACTTGTTCAAGGGAAATTAACCCCTCTTTGAAAGTTGGCCAGAAGCAGAAAAACAGAGAAAGATCAGTGTGGAATTTGGGAAACATACATGTGCCTCAAGTCATCAGAAGATCAAAGAAATCACATGAATGCAAAGTATTAAAAACACAGAAGGGAAGTTGCTGCAGTGAGAGAGCTAAAAGATCAAAGTAAACAGCAACCACTAGTAGATGAAAAATGTTGGTGCTACTGTATTTGACCTGCAGCAGAATTTGTGACTGCACCACGGATGACATTCTCCAAGAAGACCTTCAGAACACCGCTTGTCTCTTTGTAGATTAGACCAGAGATCCTCTTGACGCCACCCCTTCTAGCTAGTCGACCTTCCTAAATCTAACAGAGAGATTTTCTACAAACGAACGTTGGTGTGCTAAAATTTTACAACATGTGACTGAGCTTCTCATTACGAAGGCTACTGATATCTCTGCAATGAAAGCATCACCAAGGCATGGTGCATGTAACCTGAAGTGCAGGTTCTCAGATGATGGTGGAGAAATTGACTGGACCACTTTCACTCAATGAAATTCACTCAAATGCAATCAGATCTCAGACTCCACTTCAGAAGTCATTAGTAAACAGTATCGACCTCTTCGCTGACCTGGCTTTAGCCTATTCTTCCTCCGCTTTATCGGTTCCTCTCTCACCAATGGGTGCCCCCCCCCCCCAATATGTTGACTCACGTTGGACCATTGAGTAAGAATAGTACAAAGACGTGGAAGGGACATGGTAAAACCAAATCAAGTGATATTATTACATAATGTACATGATATTATTGCTGAAGTTTGTTTACAGGATATCACAAGTTCTAATGATTCACTCTTTTACGGTTCAAAAAAAAGGATTACCTTCAATTCAATTTGGACAGAATCCACTCTGTAGGTAGAGTTCCACCTTAAGAGACAAATTTCCATATTCTGACAATATATTCAGCCTTATGCTTCTGCGTTGGGATTGTGAAGCCTTGTATGTAAAGTCAAAATACTACAACAACAGCTTATATAAACTGTGTGAGTGTTTACAAAACTGTTATGTTTTTGATGCTACGGAGCAATTTCTAGTGAATGTTACGTTTTATTCGTTTGATGGACTGCATTTAACACCTCGTGGAAAAGCAGCACTTGCAGGCCAGTTTTCAGATTTAATTTGTAAGTTCGCATATAACCAGAACTTCAAGCCCTGTCCAAGCCCCAGAATCCCTGAAGAACTTCAAATCTTGACATCCTGTTTTTGGCCCCCCCCCCCCCCACAACAACCCAAGCAACCTGTGTTAACAGAAAAGGACCGGGCCCTCACGAAATACATCCGACGTGAGAGATACGGGAAGCGCTACTACAAATCAACAGTTAAACCCTCCCCAAAGAGGAAGCATGAAAAGAAACAAGTTCTTAATGTTCTGTTGCCTCCACCACCTGTCCAGCATGTGCCTGAGACAGGCTCCCTACATCTTATACCCTATGTAACCCTGAGAGGTTACCAGTCAGCTCAACCATGGAGCAAAGTGCCACTGCTGAAGCCCGCATCACCATATGTATCCACAAGAAATGAAGGCGAGGGAGAAGAGGAGGAGACGCAGAATCAGGAGAAAACGAAAGAGGAAAAAGGTAACTTCTACTTATTTACTACTTACAACAACTATATTTTATCTGCATTTCATTTTCTATTCTCAGCCACGTATTGAGGTCTAGTCTCTAGGCCTACTCTAAATGTAATTTTATTCAGCCTGAGCTTAACAGCGTAACAAAAAAGGCAAACTTAGATATGTGGACGAAAGGAAAATTGATAGTTTCAATAAGCATAGGGTTTGGGGGTAAAGACTGAATAACAAAGTACTAAATGAAAATACATCTTTAACATTTACAAGTGTACATGCAAAAGCTTACTTTTGCATTTTGCTGCTCCTTGAGGCATCACAGAATTACTAACAGTAGTATTTATCAGGTCATCCATAAATACTGTGTTCAAAGGGAGATATTGGATGTCTGGAAACATTTAAAAAGTCTGAAAATTTTTTTTTCTTATTGGATTCCTAGACTCCTACAGTTACGACTCCTTCAAATGATGTTTAAGTCACATTTATGACTCTCCCTGATCCATTATATGTCCATGCAACCTTCACTGCAAATTTTGTTTCGCTGCCTTTTTTTTTTTTTGTTGTTTACTTTATATGCCTTTATACATTGATTGCTTGATTGAATTTGACTTTGTCAATGTAAATGTGTGTTTATTGAAACAGATGTGTGCTTATTTATTCAATGAAAAGTTCACCAAGTATGCCTCAGATCGCATGATTTCAATTCGAAAAGTAAAAAAGCTTCTACCGTGGGAGGGGGGATACCCCCTCCCGCTTCTTCTTCCGCTCTGTCGCTTCACCGCCTCGCCAATGGGTGCCCCCCCCCCCATATGTTGACCCACGGTACGCCACTGAGAATAGTACAAACACCTGGAAGGGACATGGTAAAAACAAATCAAGTGATATTATTACATAACGTACATAATATTATTGCTGAATTTGTTTACAGGATATCACAAGTTATAATGATTCACTCTTTTACGGTTTAAGTATTACATTCAATTTAATTTGGACAGAATCCATTCTGTAATTAGAGTTCCACAGACAGAATGATGGAAAATTTAGTCCAACAGAACAGTTGGAATGGAAGCTGTAAATCATTCTCTAGACATGCACCTTCTTTTCCTTCAATATTTCACCTCAGCCCATTATTTAACTTTTGCATACAGATCCCTATGGGAAGACCACAGCGAAGTCTGAGAGACGTGAAAAATACATTTGAATTGTACGAGGATGAAGCTTTTCGAGTGCGGTACCGTTTCTCGAAGGAGACCGTACTCTACCTCATCGACATGGTTGAAGGGGATTTGAAGAGGGACACGGAGAGGAATAACCCACTACCTGTCCATCTACAGGTTTTGACAGCTCTTTGTTTCTTTGCCGTTGGCGGGTGAGTTACCGGTATCAATTTTTTTGTAAACTAAACTTGTGTATATACTGTAATATGATTTTGCTTTTTGCATTTTTGAAACCTACAGTATGGATCAGTAATCCTACGGGAATATTTAGGGGAGTGTGTGTGTGTTGTTTTTTTGGGGGGGTGGGGGGTGAGGGATAGTAATAATTGGGTCACAATCATTCATGTTCATGTTCTTCACAATGATTGTTTTTTTTACTTTCAACTTGAGTATTTCACTGAAATATAAGAAAATACTGTCCAGCCCCTATTAATATGATCTCCCGTTCAACTATTAAAGGATCATTCCAGAGGCTGCATGGTGAAGAAAGAGGCATCAGTATTGCAATCATCTGTTTGTACAGTCATCAAAGATGCTTTGGAAGCTATCACAAGAAGGAAGAGACAATTCATGAGGTTTCCAACAACGAGAGAAGATGTTGAAACTACCCAGCAGCAATTCTACGAGCACTACAGATTTCTAGGAGTCATGGGTGCTATCGATTCCAGATCATTCCAGAGACTACATGGTGAAAAGGCATCAGTATCGCAGTCATCTGTTTGTAGAGTCATCAAAGATGCTTCGGAAGCTATCGCAAGAAGGAAGAGACAATTCATGAGGTTTCCAACAACGAGAGAAGAAGTTGAAACTACCCAGCAGCAATTCTACGAGCACTACAGATTTCTAGGAGTCATGGGTGCTATCGATTCCAGATCATTCCAGAGACTACATGGTGAAAAGGCATCAGTATCGCAGTCATCTGTTTGTAGAGTCATCAAAGATGCTTCGGAAGCTATCGCAAGAAGGAAGAGACAATTCATGAGGTTTCCAACAACGAGAGAAGATGTTGAAACTACCCAGCAGCAATTCTACGAGCACTGCAGATTTCCAGGAGTAATAGGTACTATCGATGGGACTCACGTCTACATCAGGAGCCCTGGTAGGGATCATCAAACCCTGTAATTCCTTAACAGAAAACACTCTGTGAATGTACAGGTTAAATCTCAATTTATGTATTACTAATTTTTTTTTATTGTTGCCACAAAATCAATTTTGGTAGGGAACTATGAAACAGGCTCCGTGTGTCGTCTGTGCCTGAATACAAAAAGTTTAATACAGATTACTTTGCAACGGTTAGTTCAGTTTATTGCCAAACTCGGATGGTGGATGATTTAGGGGGATATTCACGTTTGGTTTAATCAAAGGTTTAATCAAAGGTCACGCTCAGAGGTCAAAGGCGACTTTAAGCTCGATATAACAAACTTGTTTATCGGCATGTCATCTTGAAGCTTCTCTTACAAAAATCTATACCATCGCAAAATTTAGGCAGGGACATATATTATGCACCATATAATTCATAGAAGAACGTGTTATATTATGAAATTATTACAAAAGGATATTGTAAATAAATTCAAATGTATTGTTGGATGTGTTGGTTTTAAAAATAATTATGTTAAATGAAAATGTTATTATTATGAATTAGTCAAAATCATTTTTGATGTAATGAATTTTTAATAAGCCTAGACTTTGTAGGAAATGTAATGCATATGAAATTAAAGAAATTAAAGTCCACATATGCAGTTTGGAATGATTGTAAGATTTGTTTTTCTCTTCAAATCATTGCTAGGTTGTTTGTGATCACGCTGGAAAAATAACAAGTATCGTTGCAAGATGGCCTTCGGAGAAGAAGGGCAACCCGCTTGGATAAGTTGTCCGCTTTGTCCAGCACTTTTGTGTCGAGCAAGCTATAGGGCGGACACCTGCAGGTAAGAAAAGCGTCCTTCCTACCTCCACTGTCGCCTACGGCATAGGGACTGTGGGTCGGACGCTCACTAGTACTTCCGTCATTCCTGCGTCTACTACTGCCTCCGGCGTAGGGACTGCAGGTCGGACGTGTACTAGTTCTGTCCCAGACAGATTCCTGTCTTCACCTCCACTAATTTTGGAGTGTTTGGATAGATCAGTAGAAAAGTTATACAAACAGACGATTCTAAGAAGCGAAGATGTTGAAAGCTGCGTGCTCGGGCAACAATAGTGAACTGAGCCGGGTTATACGCCTCGGAACAAGCCGGACTATTTAGCAAGTGCTGACCAATAGCAGAGTCGCTGTGACTGCGGCATTGAACATTAGCTTCTTAGAAGCGTTGTTCATTCAGTCGAGAGATCCGCTATTGTGCCGACAAAAGGAGTTTGTACAAGCGCTTCGATTATTTTAGCGTACCCGGATCATACCTGTGTCGCTATACACACCCTTCCTTGACTTTTGTATTTTCTTATATTCTCTCATTCCTGCGTTGTGACCCGATGAGTGCAGGTCGAAAAGCTTCGTCACTATGAATTTGTTAAATGTTATCTTTAGAAAAGTTATGCTCAAACTTTTTTTTGACTAAGATTGAACACATCTTCGTACGCAACATTCGGGTAGCCCGCATCGCAGAGAAGACTTTTTTTATGGGATTCAGAAAAACATCTTCCAGCCAGTGATTGAAAAGGAAATTCACAAATGGAAAGTGTGGAGGATATACATGGATAAGATGTGTCAGTGACTCACAGAGACAAATTGATGTCTAGCCATGGTTGAACACCTCAATCATTTTGTCTATTAAAATAACCACAATCTAACAGCTGCCTATCATTCTAAAATTCATTCCCTTGTTATGTTAATATAATTTCCTTTGTTGTAAAGCGCCTTGAGCATTTAAACAAAAGGGATAATGGCACTATAGAAATCTTATGTATTATTATTATTATTCTAGCCGTGACGATCATACTATTGAAGACTGTATTGAGTAGAGTTTTCCAATGCAGTGGTGAGGACACTGTTAGAAACGATGGGAGATAATCATTTTATAGGATAACTACAGCTACAAAACAAGAATCTATCAGAGTATCGTCAAGCTACTGACAGTCAGTTTGTCTGAATAACTACGATCTTACAGTTGCCGAGCATTTTAACCCTCATGGTGATACTATTCACGACTTTCAAGTGTACTGAGTTTCCAAGTGGAGCAGAAAGAAAATGTGTATCATGAAACTTGGGAGGAAAGAATAACTTTCCACAGAAGATAGTTACAGCTCACAAAATCGAACTAATGTACTTCGTGTACTGCAAACCTACTACTAAACAGCCAAGCTTACTTGAGCTCAATACAGGCCTGCACAATTAAATGCCATGACAGGTTTAAATCTAAGAGCATGTTCTATAAAAAAAAAAAAATCTCATTAACATGGATATGAGGCAAAGGAAATGGATAAGAATGCGTGACAAAATAAAAAGATACACAAACAAGTGGGAGGAAAGGAACAAGAGAGGTGGCAGAAAATAACAAAACCAATTTTAGATCAAAAATTAAGAAGCCAGATCTGAAGACCAAATATATTGGAGTCAACATTCCAAAATCAGAGAACGAATCGCCAGATACGGAACGAGAATATCCTATATGTTCCAATGTGCAGAACCTGGGGATACCGCAAATCTGTGATCCCCTTCCATTATCAAAACCTATCTGTTCCCAACTTTTTATTATCTCTTGAATTTGTATCTTCTGTTGATTTTATGAATATGAGCTGATGTAATATTTCCAGAAAAATTACTTGTGTTTAAAATTTGGTATCAATCTTTATTATGCCAAGATAGGTCCAGATTCGAAATTATGTTACCTTGCATTTTATGTTGAATTTTGTGTACATGTATGCCCACAATTACACTATATCTCACAATAGCGCCAGGAATGTCAAATTTGACAGACATGGCGCTGTATTAAATGTTCACTATTGTTATTATTATCATTATCTAAGGTGATTTAAAGTGCACCAACCCTGTCCTATGCACAGATATAAATGAAGGGGAAGGGGCAATGGTTTAAGGGCAAAATAGTGACAGCATATAAATACATTAGAGCAGAGAACAAAGCTCAAAAATAGCTCAGGATAAAAGAAACAAACTTAGAAATCATCGTCAAGAGGATCTCCTTTTTCAAAAAAACATCAAGATGAGATCCTGTGAATATTTAAGTAGTTTTAGCAAATAAATACTGGCCATGGCGTTTTACAGGAACATAAATATAAAACTTTTTCATTTCTCCACAATAAACCTCCACATCCCTTGCATATTGTTAATTGGTGTCATGGGCGAGGAAACAAAACTTGTCCATGAAGGTAAATTCATGGCTACAAAACATCCATTTCACCCGAGTAACACTGGCCTTTCTAGTAAATAACCAGTTTATATGATACATCTTTCCTGATTAAATAACATTATTAATACCTCAAATATTGCATTATGTCACAGTAAATACATATATATAGATAATAATACACTCTAGTAGAAAATAAATTACTGAAGAAGTATATAATTTTCTAATTTGGTTTTGTTGCTATCATTAGGAGCTCTTCTTTACTGTTTCATATTTTACTTCACACATTTACTGTACAGTGTCTCCATGAAGCAATAGCTACTGCACCCTTTATATTCCTTTTAGTAGCATTACCAGTACTGCTAAACTTTTGCTTTTAAGACATTTCAGACATGCAACATGTACCTCAAGGATTTTGTAGCAGAGTATTCTCCAGCTCAGTCTTCAGTGGGTTAGTAATTGATTACACACATATATATCTTCTGCATATACTCATTTTGCTGTCTTTGGTCACTGCAGTAATACAGTACAGCTACAGATCCTCTTTTTTTTAACCCATTGGATGCAGGTAACTGCCACACCGTTGGGTTTTAAACTTAAATAGTTTCTGGCTCGATATTAAAGGGATTAACAATTTCTTAAAAAATATATCGCCATATGATTATACTAAGTACTGTACCGCTTCAGGTCCTCACTTTTCTCCCGACTGGATAACATTTAAAATGTACAGATCACTAATGTATGTACCCAGTTTTCGATGGGTAAATGATTGATTAAACATGTGTTATATATATATATATATATATATGTAATACTGTACTTCTTCAGGAACTCACTGGGCAATAGTACCATGCCATTTCACTAGATTTCGAAGCAGAGCATCATCAAGCTTGGTTTGTAATGGGTTAGTAAATGACTTCATGTACGCTACAAATACCATTATCGCCCTCTTTGGTCACTGCGCTTGATCTGACGTTCCCTCTCAGACGTCGCTATACATGTAGGAGGAGGGTAACCTTTCCTGCATGGCACTCTGCTTTCTTCCATCCTCCATCCTCTTCAGAGCCCTGCCAGATGTTCTTGCGTCCTTAATGTAGGGCTCATACTTGTTGTAGAGGGCTGTGGATATCGCCACAGTATCTCCTGCAAATGGAATTAGTATGAACATGAATATCAACAGCAAAGATATATACAGTGCAGCATAGTTTTGCCCCAGGGCAAGGCTTTTGTAAGGTGCATATGACTTGCTCACTCAGTCCCTCCCCCACCCTCTTCCCCACACAAATGTCTACCATGGAAGGTAAAGAGATGTGAAAAAAATTTAGACCACAAATCATAACCTCTTTTGATGAGTTAGATTTAGGTTATACAATTAATTTGCATAATTCATAAACAAGAACTACTAAATAATTCCTCTGTTGGAAAGGACTTGCATATTATTTTTTTTCAAGAGAAAGGTAATGCATTCTAACTACACTTGAATGTGCTGTATGTTTGTTGCTTACCATGTGTTCATCAAATTATCTTCATTCTCGGATTTAATCAGATGTCACAATTTCTACAATATCAGATTCTAATCATGATGATGTATTGAATGGTATTGTAAAAGTGCAAATTTTCATGCGATTAATTTTTTGCGCTCGGCCAAGTGAGGTGAATTTCACGTTTTTAATTTTGCCCATGCGCTAGACTCATGGGCAAAAGAATACATAAACAAAAAGAACAAACTCGACCTTCAAAGATCAACCAAAAATATTTTCGTGTAAATTTCATGCCGCGCCAAATGCGCGAAAATTTTCACACTGTGACATATTCGACGTTTACAGTAGTCCATGTTTATCATTTCCTCCCAAAAGTCAAAATATTGTTAAATTTGAGTTTTCACGCTGTTGTTTGACTGCAAATATGCTTACCAACGGGTTCGGTGGGAAATATCTCTTTATTGTAAGTCCATTCCGTCTCCAGGATGAAGGATCTCATATTGAACTTGCCTTGGTCATAAGGTACATGGAGTTCTATGCATCCATCCAGGAACTCAACAAACAGGTGCCAGCGATTATGATAATACCTGAAATAGTGTTAAAATTGGGTTTGAGTTAGGAGAAGGCTTCAGTCGCACTCCACCGTGCAAAAGATATCTCAGTACCATTTGATTTGGATATTTTGATAATTGTGATACAACACTTACAGGATTCTGAATGTATTTAAAGTATGAAGTAGATACATTGTAGGGTCATACCGATTACTAAATTGGCAATTTGTCATATCGCTACAATCTAGTTCTATCAAAACTTGCCTGAGTTTCAATGTTGAAAATGCACAGGATGCTTTTGGCAACATGTATTGATGTGATCAATGAATTTATTTGGCTTTGTTCTCAATCATTCTTAAGTTACAAATTTGTATAATATATATGAGGGTGCAAATGAATGACATTAAACATTCTACAGTGTTATAAATACGTCTCTCATGAGATAAAGGATCATAATGCTTCTATACATACTACTTGTTTACTACAAAAGTGTAATAAGTAAAACTTACGTCCGAAGCAATCCTCCCCACTGCTTATTTGCATAATCTACATGCTGTACGAAGGTAGAAGAAAAGAGAAAACATGGCTTTATCAAAAACAAGAAAACATACGTTGAAATAATACAAAGAAAGATGAATTAATCATAACATATCTTATAATTACAACTCTATTAGTAAACCATGTATCAATGTCTTTTCTATGGCATTTTTCAGAAACCTTTTATATCAATTTGGCATCAGTGTATATTGTTTTGCACAACAAATAATTAATCATCAAATCCAAATCAACCATAACATATTTTACAATCAAAATCCAATTAATCAACATTATATTGAATTAATAGTATTTCTGCAAGATTATCGTGTGTTAATAATGACCTATCATTAGGGCTGGGAATAAAATCCGGGTACCCGGGTCCACCCGAGAGCTTCAGGACCCGGGTCAAAAAAATTAGATACCCTTTTCCTGAAAATACAGTTTTTAACATGTAGGACCGATCATGAGGAAAGTGTTTAATAGTGGTTTAAAACCCATTACAGGAGAATTAACCTCTAAATATAAATGTGCTTATGTTCAAAGATGTAATCTACATGTATTCTAGCACACGGTATCATATGCTAACAGTTTACATGGGGGCTGCTATTTTCTTGATGATATGGAGTTGTACATGAACCACTGGAAACCGTTCCCGTCAGGAAGATTTTTTATAATCCTCGAGCTAAATTGCTTCTCTTCATTACAAAACATCCCCATATACGATGGAAAATACATAACAGGTGTATACATATATTGTAAAATTTGAAATTTATACATTTCTTTTTAAATTTTCTGGTTTTGCTAAATAGAAATCGATTTCTTGAGCTTGCCTGGCAGAGCAGAACATAATTTATACAATGCGCATTCTGGCTATTGAAGTATATTATCTCAAAGCAGGTGAATGCATAGTTTGTCACTATTGACGCTCGGGAAAGTTATCATCCATAAATTTGAATTAATTTGCTCCCTCACGTACGTCATAGTATCAAGAAAATAGATGTATATTTAGTAAAATAGTAATTTTCAAAGAAATATAAAACACATTATTGTTTTTAGAATATATGTATATATCTCTTAAATATTTTAAATCTCAAATGGGATTTTGCATCAGGAAGACAATTTTGCATCGGATTAAAAATATCTTTATGTACACATCAAGAAAATGGCAGCCCCCAGATAGCTAGCAGACGATAAATTTTGCTGAGAAAATCTTGATTTATGCCCATCTCGATGATGGCGACACCAGGAAGGAGAGGTGGGTCAACGATCGATATGCAGGATTCTGGCAACTGCACGAAATGCTCAATGTGAACTGCGCTTCAGCGGTCACTCCTGATGATTTCATTACCATAGATGAGGCATTATATCCGACCAGAGGACATATATCGATGAAACAGTACAACAAAAACAAGCCTGCCAAGTATGGCTTGCTGTTCAGAGCTGTCAATGCTGCGAGATACCCTTACACCTTCTGGTCATTACCATACTGTGGAAAGCCGACAGGAGAAGCTACAGAACATTATGTCACAGGGGTTGAGAACCTTGTGAAACATCTGATCGAACACCTCTCACAGCACACCCAACTGAAAGGGAGAAATCTGACAACAGACAGGTTTTACACCTCACTTTCCCTGGCACAGTGGCTCCATGATTCGAAGCAAATGACAATCATCGGCACACTACAAATGAACCGCAAGGAAAACATCAACATCACCATGCACTCGTACGTAGTACGAACAAAGAGCACTGGTCCGAGAAATGTCCTCTTATTGACGGCCATGAAGCCCATCATCGGCACAACTACTGATGACAAGAAAAAGAAGCCTGCCATCCTGAAGCTCTATGATTTCACAAAGGGCGGCACAGATGTCGTTGACCAGAGATCCCAAACTTACACCACCAAGGCCAAGTCAAACCGTTGGACATTGGTGTCCTTCTACTTCCTCCTTGACACGTGTCGAGTGAACGCTTCCACCATCTATGCAATGAACAATTGGACAGAATCCCAGAAATGTCGACAGCTTTGACTTTGGGTGGGACCTAGTGGAAGCTCTGACAATGCCCTTCATCAGACAAGGACAAATCCATGGCCTATCAGTCCCTGTACAGAGAAAGATCAGTACTGCCCTTGGTGATCCGGCACCACCAAGAACACAGCCAGAGTTGGAGCACGAACAAATCGGAGAGAGGAGATGCCGTCTTTGTCTTGAGGAATCATACGGGGAGGGGCACAAGAGACTCAAACAAAAGATGCCGAAGGTCCAGACACAATGCCAGACATGTGGCGATCCTGCCTGCAAGCGACATTTCGTGTCCATTTGCGAAACTCGTTACCTTGCAATGTAAACTGTACATGTAAATCATACCACCTACAGTACTGTCACAAACTTTTGCAAGTACATTGAACACGATGAGGTAGTACTTGTGCCCAACATATTGTCACTTTCAAATGATAGCATATGTAGCTCATGGATTTATGTCATAAAATTGATATTTTATGACATGATATTTTTGTTTTTTTCACAACTGAAAAGTTCAATTGTCAGAAGTTCTCGATTATATATGTTTATGCAACCTATCTATTGAAAACATGAACTTAGACTTTACAATGAGAGTACATGATGAAGCAACATGAAGGAACAGATGAAGTAAAAAAATGTTTCTCAACTCATTCATTTTTGTAATGTGTTTCCTTTTGGTTTGACAAATTTCTTTGATTGTTAGAATGGAGCTTTGTTATGATCATGTGCATGACATAAACTTTGTTTGTTTTATAATGTACTTTGGTTTGTGATTATGTGCATGGAGCTGTGTGTGATGCATGATGTATGATGATCAAGCGCATGAAATGAAACTGATTCTGTAAAACAAATTAAAAATGTACATACAGTATATACACATATATTTTCCAAGTGAAATGTCATTCAAATCCATAAATTATGTAAATGAGAACATAATTTGCATAATTTATTCATAACCTGAGTGGGGGGGGCAGATGACAGCTGTTGTATATGATAAAGATAATTGCATTTGTTCCATCCAAACTTAGCACAAAATTTCATACCATTTCAATGAAATATCTCTTTCTGTGGGTAAATCCGGGAATACTAATATGCTAATTTATGCAAATTAGTAATATTTTTATCACCATAAAAAACATGGATGGGATGAATTACATTATTTGAAAGTAGTTTTACAAAAAACCTGAATAAAACCTCTAATTTCTCATGATTTTAGATGAAAATCAGATTTTCCCCCCAAAATTCATCAAAAATTTGCATATTCAAAATTTAAATTAATTCTTTTAAAAACAAGAGCCCCAGGGGGCACGACGCTCACCTGAGGTGGATCAATTCACATCTGGTGCATGTTCTCTCTAGCACATGAACAACTTTCATTCTTCATCTATAGAGGTATCTCTATACACAATACCAAGTCTGAGCTTCCTACCAAATTCGGTTAAATTCCAATCATGAGTTTTGGAGAAGAAGCTGAAAATGTAAAAAGTTTATGGATGGCGGACAACTTGCCCCACCCCCCCCTCCAGTATGTTACCCCCACAGACCCCCTATAGGGCCACCCAGAAAAAAATCTCCATACACAATACCAAGTATGAGCTATTCCTGGTTCTGGAGAAGATGTTTGAAATTTACATAGCTTTTACACTTGGGGGCCCTCCCCCTGGGCCCCCCTGGGGGCCACATGTACCATTTTAGCAACTTTGGATCCCCTACCCCTAAGGATGATTCCTACCAAGTTTGGTTGAATTCTGATCATGTGTTTTGGCAGCACCCCCCCCCCCCCTCCAGTATGTTACCCCCACAGGGCCCCTATAGGGCCACTCAGAGAAATTTCATGAACATTCATTCTTCATCTATAGAGGTATCTCCATACACAATACCAAGTCTGAGCTATGCCTGGTTCTGGAGAAGAAGATGTTTGAAATTTACATAGCTTTTACAATTGGAGGCCCTCCCCCTGGGGGCCACATGTACCATTTTAGCAACTTTGGGTCCCCTACCCCTAAGGATGATTCCTACCAAGTTTGGTTGAATTCCGATCATGGGTTTTGGAGAAGATGAAAATGTAAAAAGTTAACGGACGACGGACGACGGACGACGGACAAATTTCCATCGCAATAGCTCACTCGAGCCATAGGCTCAGGTGAGCTAAAAAGTAAAGGTCCATTTTTTTTTTCTTAAATCTTATTCTACTTGATATTTTTTACGTCTGTGCCAATTTTCAAGTCAATCGGTCTATTCATTGCCGAGATCTGAGGGGGGCCAAAAAGGCCCCCCCCCCCCGATGGACTCGAGTCCTCCAAATAACCCAATAGGACTAGGGTTAAGAAAACTCTGAACTGCTATGGGTTAAAACATGAATTAGCTACTTACTTCTCCTTTGGGTCCCCAGACAGTGATTTGATTTCTTGCGTTGTATTCATATAATTCTTCTTCCTAATGGGGTAAAAATGAAAAGAGAAAATTACAGTCACAATTATGTTTATTATATCTAACACATATGATATGGTAAATAATGTCATTTCATAATGACTTTGGCAATAGAATGTTCAGATAAAGCATTTCACTGCATAGAGAAGGAATATTGACCCTTAACTTCCTAAAAAGTTTGCAGATATGGATTACAAAAAGTAATTTTGTGAGACGGGTTTTCAAGCAATGTACCTTTTTGTTAAATTTCAAGAAGGCAAGCTACTTTTCGTTAAAAAAATATATAACAGGCAAGATCAAATTAGCACTTATTATAAAAATCTCTAACAACAATGAAGGGAAATTTAGATTTCTTTCTATTTGTATAATCTGTACATTAGCAGAAGCTATTTAAAACTGTAGTGCTTTTTTGTAGCTCACTATACAAGATTCAAAGCATGACAATACACAGGGACTTGAATACCTTAGCATTGGTTGCTAGGGACTTTGCATCCTCCAGCCATGTGCCTAGTAACCAATCCTGATGAGAGGAGGTGATGTTATCCATGTCAAGTATCAAGTTGCATAGTAGAGTGCCATTACCTCTATAGAAAGAGAAGACACAGAAGACATGAATAATCAGCAATTCAATACCTGCAAAAACATATGACTCAAACAAAATAGCAGAATATCTTAGCTACTGAAGTCTTGGTTTTAAAAAAATCTTGGACTATACCTGACAGCGGTGGTGTTTTTTGCCTTGAAAGACTCCATGATCTTCACATAGAAGTCATAGGCCAGGTCCTGAAGAACATTTCTAGTCACATCTACCAGATCATACCTATGAGAGTTTGAAATAGTGTAAAATTCAATAACTTTCAACTGACATGCAAAAAAAAAGACTACCTGCTTAAAAGAGATTTGCAGTTTTGGAGTACACTGGAGTTTTATTTTCATGTTTTGGAGTGTATTTATATCATAATTAATTTTATTTAATACTTAACCATGACTGGAGTGGGTAATTTGATACTTGTAAAGAACACAAGGGGGCCACAACAACTTGAAGGATACTATCAATGACAATTGATATTAGTGATTATGATCTTGTTGGTCATTTAATAAATTACAACACTACAAAGGCGATTTTGCTATGAAACAAAGATAAAACATTTTTTTAAAATGATTTTATTTATGAGTGTTACGAAAATGTAGTAAAACACAATTTTGAACACCATTTTTAACATTTCATCAGAATTCTGAACACAAATAAATCACAAATTGCACTTCAAATGCCCGTCAGAGACCTAATGGCAGAAGAAAAAAATAGTGTTTCATCCCAAAATCTTTCTCCAAGAGTAGGGTTACCAGGTTATGAAACTGATTTTTTTTTTACTATTTGGAAGCGCATAGGGACGTTATATCATAGTGTGATATGCGCTATACAAGAACAGTTTATTATTATTATTATTATTTTTATTATTATTATTATATATTTCACCTGTCAGATATTCTTAATGTTTGTTTTTATTCTGGCTTTTGATCTCACCTGAACAGAGAACTTGTTTCTAATGTTGTAGATGCTTGGAGTAGCAGACCCCATGCCTTGGCCACTTCAGTGTAATCATACCAAATCTGTAACATAAACAAAATACATATATGTATTAGGGTCAGAGAAATTTCACAAGTCTGGAAGTATAATTAATGGAGAAAACAAAAAGGAAAGATGAAAGGAAAATCTGAAATATTCAGCTGTGAACAAATGACAAGAGAAGTATTATTTTTGCTTCAAGATATTTCTTCCCCAACTCATGTTTTTATGAGATTTAATATTTAATCTTTTCGCACAAGGGCCTATATTCAGTTCAGTACTTAAAGGAGAATTAACCCCTGATTACAAATTTACTTATATTGGAAGGTGTAATATATTCCTACTTATTGGCCTAAATCATTTTCTAATAAAATATCAGAAAAGGGTATAAATAAAGATATTCCAACACCCGGTATCGTCTCCTACTCATTTACATGGGGGCTGCCATTTTCTTGCTGATTTGGAGTTGTACATAAACCATTGAGAAATGTTCCAGTCAGGAAGATATTTTGAATCCAAATCCTAAATTGATTTTCTTCATTACCTAAAATCCCATATGTGACGAAAAATATAAAGTGGGTGTTTACATGTATTATAAAAATTAAATCTTTATAACGATACTTTTAAATTGTCTGGTTTTGCTTAACAAAAATCTATTTTCTTGGGTTTGCCAAACAGAGCAGAACATAATATATGCAGCATGCATTCCGACTTTTCAAGTCCATTATCCGAAAGCAGGTGAATGCATAGTTTGCCGCGGTCCCGGGCGGTTTAGTGACTAAAAGGATAAAATGATAATATTCAATATGGGGGGGGGGGGGGTTCAGTGAGTAATAAGAAGAGCGGTCCCGGGCGGTTTAGTGACTAAAAGGATAAAATGATAATATTAAATATGGGGGGGGGGGGGTTCAGCGAGTAATAAGAAGAGCGGTCCCGGGCGGTTTAGTGACTAAAAGGATAAAATGATAATATTCAATATGGGGGGGGGGGGTTCAGTGAGTAATAAGAAGAGCGGTCCCGGGCGGTTTAGTGACTAAAAGGATAAAATGACAATATTCAATATGGAAAAAAACACAGTTGCTATTTCCATTGTTTCTGACTCCCTTTTCTAAAATGAAATCTTCATGAATGAAATTTTCAACCCGTAACTGCAATTTATTGCATTTGACCCAAAAGGCAAATGACTAAATAAAGATGAAGGAAAGAAGACTAACCTTAGATGTCATTTTATTATTAGGTCTTCTCACAGGTACAGCATAATTATGATCTTTATCAATGCCTGTGTCGTTATAGACAGTAGCTTGTAAGATGGCCCAGGCCTTTGCTGCCTCCACACTGTGCCCAGACTCTGGGGAGTACCGCCTGCTAGAATACTCCTCAATCCTGCAGGAGGGAAGCAAGTGGATGCAGATTATTCTCCGAAACACATCTCATTTACAAGGAATCTGGGGTGATATTCATTATATGCTTCAACATATCTTCAGAATAATTTAACCCGTTGATTTTGGTACAACATGCATTTCCAATAGACTCAAGCCCCAGTTATCTCCGGTTTAGTATACAGCAGGTAAAACCAGTTGGCTTATCACTACAGGGGCCCGTTGCACAGAATTTACGTTTGAACGCAACTCAGGAAAAAAAAACGCAACTTTATTTTAAGGACTTGCGTTTGATTCTTAGGAGTTGCGATTAAACACAAGTTTTGTGCAATGGGCCCCAGATCATAAACAGATCATCACTACTGATCATGTATATTGCAATATAATGAAGTAACAATGCATGATAGAAAATATTGTCCCTGTGTATAGAGGAAGTAGAAAAGGCAGCTGTTAATAAAGTAAGATTTACATTGATATTAAAGTAACATAATTGACAAATTTCCTTGTTTAAATTTCCAAACAATGTAAAACTTGTACTTGCACAGGGGACATACCTCTATACTTTTAACTATTATTGCACATTCTGTTATGGCTGTTCCCAATCAGCTGAATATGCACTTACCATTTTGAGACATCTGTGCTCTCTGACCTCCATGTCATATCAGTCAGGAAGTTGTACATGACATAATTTTGAAGGATGCCCTCTGGTGTTAATCCCATGCCAATCATGGTGGAGCTGTTAAATGTTCTGGCTTCAAATGGAAACTGCAAATCAAAGACAATCATATATGTTTCAAGTGATTGATGATGATACAGCCTGTCTATTACCAAATTTCAAAATAACCTGAGAACAGCAATTTTTCATACAGCTATAAAACACCCCAGAGATACTAGATCTTTTGAAGCAAGGACATGTAAATTTCTCACATTCTAACATGTTCTTTCCAACTCTGCAACTCTGACCTACAACATGGCATTACACTAATTTCAATGCCAGGGAGTCATTTTCAGGATATTGTATTAACCCCCCCCCCAAAAAAAAAAACAAAACAAAACAAAACAAAACAAAACAAAGACAAAACAAACAAACAAGTGAGTCATTCATTATACAGTCATTAATTAAATAAGTGTGAACCTTTTTAAGATATTTGCCTCCTTCTTCTCCTCCTTCTTCTTCGAGTTCTACAAGCTCTACCTACAAATATCCTACAGGTATTTTCCAATAATGCCATCTTTTCGCTGACACCATGGTATATGGAAAGAGGTCACCTACTTGGTTGACAGCTTCCAGCTTGCCATAGAGACCAGTGTTCCCTCCAAAGTTGTGGAGCATACACCATATGAAAGGCTGACCATAGAAGGACTTGGTGGCATTGTAGATCGGACGCGCCTCTGCAAAGAGATCCAGGACTATCATACGACCCTGCAAATTCAACAAAAATTAATAAAACAATGAACAGTAAAAATATAAAAATCAATAATTTAATGCCAATGCAACAAGTCTGAAAGTGAAAAGCAAATCAAGAAAAACGAGAAACATTGATCACCCATGCATAAAATGACGGATAATGATATCAATTTAATGTAATATACTTACAATGGGAACACCATGCAGGAGAGCCTTGATCTGGGTGGGGCCCCAGAAAACAGTTCTCTGAAAGAGCCAGCCCTGCATAAGCCACACCCCTTGAGGATCCCCCTCGATGATGCCCTGGTACACCCCCCTGCTAGCTGCTGCAAGGTAAGCTGAATCACTATAAAATGAGGAGAGAAAGCAGGAATGGGAGAAAATGGATCATATCTATACATGCTTTCATACCCCATTATGCCATTATTTTCCAACCTGTATCATGTTTTAACACCAATATGTTATGACACTTTGTAAATGTACAATGCATGATGCATAGGGATGTGCTAGTCAGGAATGTTGCGTAAAACAAACAACGTTCAAATTCAATAGCCTCTACTGTACGGAAGCAAAAAGGGTAATAAGAATAATGATAATAGATGTTTCTTATATAGCGCCTTACCAATTACAATGTAACCGTCCAAACAGCATTATTACCCCAGTAAGCAATTTTTAATACATAAAATATCAAAACATTAGGTTGAAAACTACACAACTCATTCAAAAGATGAAAGTTATTTTTTTTAATAGAAAGATGCATGATAAAGATCTATACTTACTTTGACTTTGGTGTGTTCTCATTGAAGGTGTCTGCACTGTAAATATGATCGGTACCATTAAACTCCTCAGACATCTATAGAGAGGTAAGGAAAACAAATGAAGAAGATCAGCATAAGCAGACACAATATTTACATTATATTATTCTGCTTATGTCAGAATATTTATTTCCAAAAAACCATACATGGTATTTGGCAATGTTGACTTTCTCTGGTTCTGTGTACATTTTTTGTAATTCTTTGACCTACTTCTGCATGTAACAAGTATCAATAAAAAGTGGAAGTAATCATTCCTTCTCCTACTTCACTAAGTGAAATATTAAAGCCAATAACATATTTTGTGTAAAGTGAAATATTAAAGCCAATAACATATTTTGCCTGGCACACAAATTTGTACCTATGCACATTCCATTTCAATGTTCTTTTGACCTATGCCGTCCTAAAAGAAACAATTTAGTTTCCTTTTTATCTAAAAATAATTGAATTTTCTTCCTCCTTTTATTTTCTTACTTCTATGTGTATCTTCCTTCATTTCCTTTGGCTGCTCTTCCAATTTCCTCTTATATTTTCTCCCCTTGTTTTTCATCTCAACATTACATACATGTAACTTTCTTCACAATCTGCTTTTTGCACCAAATGGATTTGTTCTATCTCTTTTTTTTAAGGAAAAAAAATATATTATTTCTGATATCCCTCAAACCCACCGACTTACAGCATCAATAAATGCTTTTCCAACTTGCTTGAACATTGGGTCTTGTGGGTCCAAAAGAGCAGTGCTGAAAAAAATAAGAGAAATGAAATTAAAACTCAATGCTCGTAAAGAGCAAACAGTGAGAGTACATTGCATCTTTCAGTACTGTTGCTTATCTTCAATCATACGGGGCCATAATACACTTGAGAACAGGTAATGTTATGTCCCTTTTAAAGATGTCAATACAGTAGCATTGGTATGAAACTTAAGCTGCAGTTTGAACTTCTCTTGCAAGTTATCATTACATCAGCAAAGACACACATTTGTGAGTATGGCAAGTAAATGGTATGTAATATTGAAGACCTGTTTGAATGCACTGAAATATTTGAAATATCATATGCATAAAGTCATCAAACGTTTTCATATTACCTATGGCAATACCGTATAAACTAAATTTACTTATTTTTTTTTAGCTTAAAGATAAAGTTTAGTTCTGGGGCCTAAAACTTGCGTTTGAACACAACTCAGGAAAATCAAACGCAACTTTATTTCCAGCCAATCAGCAGTGCGCATTAAGGACTTCCGTTTGATATTTAGGAGTTGCGATTAAACACAAGTTTTGTGCAACGGGCACCTGGTCATGCAATCACATTGTGAAAGAACACAACTCTATAAGACTTGTTTTATACTGCGTTGTTTTGGAATCTTCAAAATAGATAAGAAATTGACCAAATCTCGCTGAAAAGCACATGTACTGCACAAAAAAATGGGTATATGGGACTACACACAAGTGGCATGGATGTTTGGCCCAGCTATTTGTAGTCATATTTCGAATAAGTGGGCATTAGAAGAGCAATGCTTTTCATGGTATTTTTTACTATGTTGTTCTTCCAAACTGACATGAAAGGAATGAGAAGGCTTACAAATTATTTTTCACCTTTCCCAGAACTCAACCTTCTCTTTAACCAACACCATTCAGCAGCATGCAAAATTGCATACATACCAGCAGTACTGTTTACCAAAATGTCCCCAGTCTCCAAGATAAGATATAGATGCATTGGGAAAAACTCTGAGAAGAAAAATAAAACAAACAGAATATTCTTGGTAAACTGGTCAAATTACAACATGATGATGATGATGACGATGATTCACAGCATTCATATCTCACTATATCTATTTAAAAAAAAAAACATTAAAAGGTGCAGGCTTGTCATATGAAGCTTGTATTTTAATACACATCTGTTGAAATAGGCAATATCCATCCCATGTTAATAAATATCAACTTTTTTTGTACATTGAAAATAAACATTAACAAGATGAATGCGACTGCGTCTCCTATATGCCTCCGCCTAAATTCAGTTGATGGCTCAAACTCTTCTAGAAATATTTGATAACGGTGCTAAAAACCACTAATTCCATGTAATTTCATGTAAATTGACCTCTGTGACCTCTGAACTTTGACCTACCTACCCCAAAATCTAATCAGTTCCTCTTTCTATGGGGATACATACTGGTACCAAGTTTGAAGTTCTCACCTCAAACAGTTCTTGAGATATCGTGGTAACGGTGCTAAAAAACAAGAATTTCATGTAATTTCATGTAAATTGACCTCTGTGACCTCTGACCTTTGACCTACTTACCCCAAAATCTAATCAGTTCATCTTTCTATGGGGATACATACTGGTACCAAGTTTGAAGTTCTTACCTCAAACAGTTCTTGAGATATCGTGGTAACGGTGCTAAAAACCAAGAATTTTTATGTAATTTCATGTAAATTGACCTCTGTGACCTCCTTACCCCAAAATCTAATCAGTTCATCTTCATATAGGGAAACATACTAGTACCAAGTTTGAAGTTCTCACCTCAAACAGTTCTTGAGATATCGTGGTAACGGTGCTAAAAAACAAGAATTTCATGTAATTTCATGTAAATTGACCTCTGTGACCTCTGACCTTTGACCTACTTACCCCAAAATCTAACCAGTTCATCTTTCTATGGGGATACATACTAGTACCAAGTTTGAAGTTCTTATCTCAAACAGTTCTTGAGATATCGTGGTAACGGTGCTAAAAACCAAGAATTTTTATGTAATTTCATGTAAATTGACCTCTGTGACCTCTGACCTTTGACCTACTTACCCCAAAATCTAATCAGTTCATCTTCGTATGGGGATACATACTAGTACCAAGTTTGAGGTTCCTACCTCAAATGATTCTTCAGATATCGCGGTAACGAGAAGTGGGACGGACGGACGGACGGACAACCCGAAAACATAATGCCTCCGGCACCCACCTTCGGTGGGCGGAGGCATAAAAATCTTCTACGATCAATTCAATGACATCACATTATGATCAAGCATGATGAATCACACAAGAAAGAGACAATAAAGTATTTCATATCAACCAAATGTCGAAACTCATTAGCACTAACATAGGTTAACTAACTCATAGTTCAAGATATAGAGGTTTGTAACAGATCACAAAACACAAAGGGGAAAATGGGGGCTACATGTACTTCTTTGAGGAGACAAAAAGAAATACAGTCAAACCTGCTTTAGCGACCACCCGTATAGAAAGCCCACCTGTCTATAAAGACCAGCTTTTGTTTCCCTTGAAAAGTGTTTCTCATTGAAACATGTATTAAAGGAACCTGTACATAAAGACCACCTGCTCCTAAAGACCATTTTTCTTGTCTCCCTTCAGTTGTCTTTATATACAGGTTTCACTGTAAAACTCACCTGGAGAAGGATTTTGGCACATGTCCAGCAAAGGCAGGTAGTACAGGGATCATTCCCAGGTCCCTCATCCTCCTCACTATCTGATGTTGAAGAGCCAGCTGATTGGTGTGCCAGGATTGGGGTAGGGGTCCGCCCCACCCATCGATGTTACCCATGCGGGCCCTGGTACAAGGAGGAATGTGGTAAATTAATATGTGTAATGGGCTGGCCAGCCAGAACTCACTGTAAACACAGAGGATGAACTGGGGACAATAGGTTCTTAACAACTTTCTTTGTTCCCTTGGTCAAAGAATGTCTTCAGCAGTCAAACGCATATAATAGACCTGTCTAGGAAAGAGTTGCGACTGATCACAGTTGACAGGTCATCCTCCAATTGAAGGATTAGACATTGACTAGCAACTGATCAAGACAGACCTGGCAATTTCATCTATTAACTATCTTACTTGCATTATAGGAAAATACATGACTACTCAAAACCAGAAAAGGTTTGGTTTTTTACCCCTTTTCCTAGCCGGTGAAATTGAAATGCATTCACACCTCTAATTCAATGACTTCACCACCATTCTAGGATTACAAAACCTATAAGACCAAAAATGGTCTAGCTACACCACTGGTGTCTATGCTAGCAGACTACACACATACCATGCAAGGAATGCTGGTCCACCAAAGTGTTTGTCCAGATCCTCTTGCTCGAGTCCCATCTTAAGGTAGACCTTTTGCCAGATAGCCTCCTGTCCGTTGAACGCCAGAGGGAGGTTGATGCCATTCAGGGCCATCCAGTCAATGTGTCTCTCCCAACGCTCCCAGTCCCACCAGGCAAAGGTATAGCTGACGGTGCAAACGTTCTGGTAGTAGCGGAATCTATGAATACAACAAAATGGTACAAAAGAGCATGTCCATGACCAATTTAAGGTTCATGACTTTCTGATACCAAATCACAATGAACAATGTGAACAGAAAAGGACTTAATATTTTAATTTTCATTTTAATTTTTGTTCTGTGATAGTCCCATCATGCCACATGAAATATAGTGAATGCATTTTATACCACATGTGCACATAATTACGTCTAATGTATTTTTCCCAGTATTGTCTAAAGTATTTCAATGAAGAATGATTAAATGCATTCAGAATATGAAAAAAGGATATCATGGAGAGAATAAATAAAAAAATATGCATCATTAGAGTTAGACAAGTATCTAGTTTACTGATCTACTGGGTTAAGATCTGATTTCAAATAAGCTGGTCATCTAGATAGCACATTGAGGGTATCGGCTTTACAATTGCTTTCTTAGCATCCAAGTACTATATCAACTGAGTTCAGTCTTCTCATTTACCTGTTTGGAGTGGTAACCCTTAGCGGGGGATGTATCACAGGCCATTGTCCATCTGGAGGCAGGTAAAGTTGGTCACCATCCCATGATATGTGACAGTTGCAGTAATGCACCAGGTAATGCTGGACACCCCATACAGCAGCTACTCCAGTGGTACCTGTGACATTCACTGTGGTTCCATCAGCAGAAATCTGTTAAATTATGACCAGAAGAATTCATCCAGTTCAACATACAGAGTACTGAATTACACTTGATTGTGCCACTGTATCAGTCTTGTACTTGGACACCAACTTGTCCAAGTCCAAATACATGTATCACAAAGACAGTCTCATTGCCTGTGTCCAAATATTCGAAAGTGCCTTTACATTTGCTTACCCATTAATAGCACTTTTGAGGAAAATTTGTTTCATAATCTTTTAACATAAAATTATAACCACATTATCATCCACATTGATCTTCAATATTATTAGGTATAACTTAGAGTTAGGTGATATATACAAAAATGCAATGGATTTCAAGTAGCCTTTGACTTGAGTCTCCCCTGCTACTCTGCGCTCGCTTGTTTAAGTTATCTCCAAACACTGATGAGAAGTAAAAATTCATCTGCATTAGTAAGGGCTAGAGCAATTCATGTACCTCGAAAGTGTCCAAATGATCATCACCAATGATGCCTGGATCAACAGCAACTCTGAACTTCTGGTATCCTGTTCGGAGAAGTCTCTTAACAAGTTCCTGTGCTGCAGATGTTTGTGTTGAAGTACTGGCTTGGGGTTTCAGATGCTTCAGCTCTTCCTCAAACCCTAACAATAGACACACATGAAAACATCAGGCATGTCAAACAAGAGCATTATCGGGAAATGTAGGCACTGAGAAAATATTAAACTAATTTGATACTAAAATAATGGCATTGTTGGAATGGTTTTACATGGAGAGCTTTATAGAAGTTGTGGTGCTGGCTGTAATGATTTAGATGGATAAAACTGTTGCTTGCTATGCTCAAAATGGATGGGATATATGGGTTTTAACTAAATCTTACAGCATGCAACAAATCTAGCAGCAAGTGCATAATAAGTACTTGCAAAAAATATACATGTGTAAATCATATCTTTTTGTGGGAAACGCCACGGCAAGAGACTCAGCATGTTTTATTCAATGCATAATAAGCAGATCAACAACTATTAAAATTGTTGCTAGAATTACCTTTAGCAGAATCAGCAACATGAACATGTATAGCTACACTGATGAAAAGTGTGAAGCACCAAATCATCACCATCTTTACATGTTTCATCTTGGTCCTGCAAATAGAGAAATAAAGTTAGTTCCAAGTGTTTTCCTTTACTTCTCTCTCAATCTATACACACGAATAGTTGGCAGAATCAAAGTTTGGGTTATTCGATAATCGTCAGCTTCAGTATTGCCGATAGATAGCCACCACCAAAAAATGTACATTTCCATTCACCTAAATTTCAGCACAACTGGGCGGTTACCCGCCCAGTCACCGACCATCCTGCTTCAAAATTTATTGTTAATATCAACACACGTTTTTAATTATTTTGTCCGTAAAACCATGAAGCTATATGAGCTATACAAACACGTGTGTACGTGTGTGCGCACCATAGTTAAGGGTGCACTGCGCACCCAGCGTAGAACGGTGCACGATTCACTCTCCCCACAACTTCGGATTTGTATAGCTCATATGACTTCATGGTTTTACGGACAAAATAATTTAAAAACGTCTAGAACCTAGACTAGTGCTGAGTCTGCTGACCCCTCGCCGACTCTAGCTGCATCGAGAGAATTAGAGGTCATCTTTTGTCATGATAATGACAATTCTTACAGCAACGTGCGTAAGGTAAGCTGAATCCTATCCCCGCTACCGATTTTTTGTTGATAAGTGTTGATATTAACAATAAATTTTTATTAATGTTAACATTCTATTTTGACCAGAACCACCACAGCAAACACCGAGGGTGGTTTCCAAGGTTCAGTGTGCATGGGAATGTGTAATTCTAATGTGTGTGATTTTTGTGTTGCTAGTGTCCGTCACAGGCCCTACGGGATCCAATGTATAGCTCCGTAGGCCAGTACCACATTGATAAGTCAAGGAGCTCGTACAGCTATCGAGGACCCAGGTTCGATACCCAGCTTTGTCATTTGTCGTTTGTTTCATTTGTTACTTAACCGATGTTTTCTCTCTACAGAATTACAGATATACAATGGAAAAGGCTGAGGAGACAGAGAAATAGATTACCCCAGAAAAATTTCCATGCCCCATTTTTTATTCAACCCCCATCAAAAATATAGCCCTCTTTGAGAATGTTCGCTATAGTCTATACTATGGATAGTCGCACCCACGGACGCTTGCGCAAGTACACAGATAGTCAATGCGTGATTCGGCCCGCTATGCATGCACACACTTCCGATACCGCCTGTGTTAAGCGAATGACATGCGAATGAATCTGAGATTTTTTTCTTTGTGTGATTGGTCCCATGTTTATCAATGACGTATTCTGCATGCCTGTGTGTTCATCGACCCGGGATGCCCTTTGCATCCCACCAAACCCAGGATTTTTTCCCTGAAGGAGCTAAGAAGTGGTGGTATGTATGCAATTTTAGGCATTTTTATCGCTACTTACCTTGTTCTTGTATAGTTTGAGTGGTTGATTTAGTGAAATGTGTCAGAATCTTTGTATTTTATGGCAGTTGAGTTCGTTATCTATCGATGCGTCATTGAATAACCGTGTCGCAGTGAATCGCCTATGCCTGTGAGAGGCATAGAAATGGGCTTGTCATGCAGTCAGCCCTTCGATTTTGGGTTTTGACTATCGATAGTACCTGCTGCCTAACATAGCAACGAAGAATATGTCAATGTATTTTTCAGCACATGATATGGACTATTTAGCCCTCATTTTCCACTATTTATGAGATTTTCAGGTAAGTTTTGAGCCATCTATGTGATAATTGGAATATTAAGCATTATTTTAAAATAAATTAAATTTAAGGCATGATTTGTGACTGTAAGTGCCGTTTTTATTTTTTGTGAAGTGGCTATGGATTTGAGCAATTTTGAGCAATTTTAAGGTTAGGTGGCTGTCACAAAAGGAACTCTTTCCCCGAGTTCTAGTTCCGAGTTCTAGTGCCGAGTTAGCTTTTTAGCCCTACCCCCATCATACTATAATGGTGGTGTGATCATATTTCGTGCATGACCTAAGTTCGCGCACAGGGCAATATCTAAAAAACTACAAAAGATTTCGAAAATCTGATAGCGCTATTAGATAGAGGAAGCTAAAATTACATATGGATTATATTTTCTTTTAAGTTGGGTGAGAAATTATGAAGATATTGACAAAATATCGGCAATTTTGCTACTTTTTGCGTCAGTTTCCGAAAAATATGAAGTTACCGACAACGGTCCAAAAATCCTCATTTTGATAGATGTCAAACGTGATACCAAATGATTGTATGATATTTTGTCTTACAAATGATGCAATTATCTTCCCTTTGCTGGACCGCTACGTTGGATAACTTAGATGTTAATTTACGTGCGCGAACTTAGGTCTCGTGGTTTTTATGCCCTTTTTTTTTTTTCAGTGTGTTGCGATCCGACACTGGGTTTTGAGATCGCGATATTTCCGAAATTCTTCGTCGATTAATGTTCTTGTTGAATCAAGTTTTACTTTTAGTCCAGAATTTTGCTTTCCGTTTGGTATAAAACTTTATGAATAAATTATTGTAGAATATGAGAAATCAAGTATCGAATATCACATTTCTAATAAAAATTTGAATGTGCAGGAAATATGGTCACCCCATCATACTACATGATGTACATGATGTACCTCCTTGCCTTGTTCTGTTGTTCCCGTCCACGAGTGACTGGAGCCTGCCCGCCCGCGCCGCGGCCGTGCATCGACATCGCGTGATAGGGGATGCGGCGTGCATCATCTAAGAGTCTAAACAAAAGTTCAACCAATTGTTCAGATTTAATTCAAGAATGGTAACAAACAACAGATTCTAATCCGTCTAGAAATAAATAACCACGTTTTCTACATCAAACGGTTACTGCATTCGACAACAAGTAAACATAGCAAAGGTCTACGGTACCTCGATTGTCCAAAAATTGTCTCAGATTCTTGTTAATGTTAGATCCAAACCCAATCCAAATAAATGCAAACACGTGACGAGTTAACGTAGCGCATGCATGCATATCATGTAGCACTCACACACCCCTAAATCAAGGCGCGCTATGCGCTGCACTCCACGTTTGAAATTTGGGGCAGGAGCGGGGGGGGGGGGGGGGGGGGGGGGGCACAACCACAACATACTCCCCTCCTTAGAATCGGGCCTAAACCTAGATTAAAAAAAAAAACATGTTTTGACGACTTTATATTGGTTTTGTTGTACAGGGATTCATGCTAACCCTATTGCCCCCTAAAACGTCAAAGTTTTCGCGCTTCGCGCGGGAAGGGGGAAATATTATAACTCTCCTCTCCCTGCACCACCCCTGTTACCATGGGTGTCGATCCCGTGGGGGGGGGGGGGGGTATAAAACAAAAACTGAGATGGGGGATGGCCTGTATTATTTCCCCCCCCCTCAAATATTTTTGGGTTATGATACATTAACTTAAAACTAATCATCCAAACTCATGATGTTTGATCTTGAAATACCATCACATTCTTTAATGATTAGAAGTAAGGAAATAAGAAATGCCATAATTTCAATGCCAAAATATCGAATAAAATTCGTTCGCTCGCATTGTTATTCTCAATTCTACGTCCATTGGCGTAGATCCGTGCATTTCTTCTTTTCATTAAAAAACCATTTTGCTCCAAAATGCAAGAATTATAGACAGATTTTTGAAAAATTCCCTGATGTACAGGGGATACCCCCTCCCAACCCCGCTCGGTCTCTCCGCTCAGTGGTGTATCTAGGGCAGGGGGTGCGTGCCCCGTGCAGCACTTGGAGGGGGCGCAAAAACCCAAAGGAGAGAAAGAAAAATAGGGGGAAATTAATAAAAATCATAATCTTTACGATGATCACCGCCCCAAATCCGCATGGTAAATGCACTAGACTCATCTACTTTTGAAGGTTTGAAATGCGAAAATTTTCCAAAGCTCGGTCGTTTTGCCCCCTCGCATAATTATTTTCTCGTAATTTCGCTCCCCCAGTATATAGTTCTTAAATAGCTTAAAAGGTGTAATTGCTTTGCTCGCTATTATTATGTAAGTTTCATACGACTCCTGCTACTATTACGCTCCCAATATAGGATATAAAACAGCATTTGCAAGGTTAAACTTTTGAAAGACGGTCTCAACTTCAGGTCACCTTGCTGAATTTCTCAAGCCTATTAGGGTTTTTGTTAGTTCTGCTCCCGATTGAGTGAATAGATAACCGTTTATCAATGTATAAAATTCGAGCTTAATTCTCTACCGCTCAATTGCGGTGCATGGTCAAATGCAAAATTTCCTGGGTAAAACGCACAAGAAAATGCGTGTTTTAGTGTTAAAAATTATTGTTTGCTACAAGCCGTTATCTTTCTCTAAAATTTGCTAAAACGTCAGAGCTTTAGCGCTTTGCGCGGGAAGGGGGAACTCACCTTCCCTTCACCCACCCCTGTTACATACAGTGCAGTTTTGAGTCCAAAATAACTGAAAAGTAGCCAGGGCGTCGAACTAACATTCGCCTAAAAAGAAAGGTGCTAAAACGTCAGTGCTTTCGCGCTTCGCGCGGGAGGGGGGAAACTCCCCCTCCCTGTACCCACCCCTGTTACATACAGTGAAGTATTGCGTCCAAATAACTGAAAAGCTCGTCGAACTGTAACTTTCCGCCTAAAAATTGTTTGCTACGAGCCGTTTATCTTTCTCTCAAATTTGCTAAAAACGTCAGAGCTTTCGCGCTTTGCGCGGGAAGGGTGAAACTGCCCCCTCCCTGCACCCACCTCTGTTACATACAGTGCAGTATTGCGTCCAAATAACTGAAAAGCAGCCAGGGCGTCGAACTATAACTTTCCGCCTAAAAAATTATTGTTTGCTATATATATATATATATACGAGCCGTTTATCTTTCTCTCAAATTTGCTAAAAACGTCAGAGCTTTCGCGCGGGAAGGGCCGGGGAAACTCCCCTCCCTGCACCCACCCTCTGCATGGGGAGCACACTTCACCAAGTTTGCACTCTCGCGTGCCCACAACCGCCCCCTAAAATGAAATCCTGGCTATGCGGTTGGATCCTTCACGTCTGGCCCCCCTATTGAAAAATCCTGGCTATGCCTGTAGCTATAGGAAGCAAAGCGAAGAGAGTTTTCCCCCAAAATTATGAAGTCTTAAGGAGGGTTAAAGTCCACCGCACACTATTACATCGATCCACGATCCGATTTGAAAGAAAGTGTTCAGATATAAACAGTTAAGCACATAGAATATGTTTTATTGTAGTTCTGAACAGATTGTAAAATCGAAATTACGGCCTATAGAGTACCGAAGTGCTGACGTCATATTCGCTCGTCGTCCAGAGCCCGCGCATGAGGTTCACTGCAAATTCATTCGAGCAACGGGCTGCATGGAGCAGGGCAATTTCAGTGTTTGGCGCTGGTGTGATCACCACCATTGTTTAGCACAAAATTGTTTAGAACCAGCAACCTTGACAACTTGGCCGGTATGACGTCACACTTCGGTACTCTATATTACGAGCTTCTAGTCGGAGGAAAGGTCAAATCGGCTCCGAATCGTAGTGACGTCAGAGCAGTCCTGCGATTGTCTAAGATTTTAAACTGATTTGGCCCTTATTCCGGATATAAGGCTGACATCGTACCAGATTCCTGTGTTGAGTATTCATATTATTGTTCAGAACCTGAATCAGGTACTTTAGCTAACTGCCTATATTTAATGATATTGGCCCGTATTCTGAACTCCGGTTTAACTTAAACTCCAGTCTAAGTTAAACCAGAGCTTTAATCAAAACTGACGAAAACCGTAAGTCCAGTCTAAATTTCTGTATTACAAAGTTAAGCCATACTAGATTGGAGTTTAAGTTAAACTGGATTTCAGAATGTAATTTTCCAAAACTATGGTTCAAAGGGCAGTTTTAGACTGAGTTTAAACCACACTTAGACCGCGGTTTAACTTAAACCGGAGTTCAGAATACGGGCCATTGACATTAATTTCCAAAATCCATGGTTTAAACCTCCCGATCCCCCGCGTGGAGCATAAATAAGCGTATTACAAAACACGAGCAGGTTTGTCAAGGACGGTGCCAATTTAGAACCGACAGGACTCGGTAACCTTGCATGATACCATTTTATCTTTTAATAAAAATAATAATAATTAAAAAAATTATAACTAGCACAAAAAAGAGAGAAGTCAATGAAAATTATTTTAGATGGTTAAAGTCGGTTTTTTTTTTTTTTTTTTGGTGATAATAGTCAAAATTGACTGATTGCCATATAACACAAATCAACAACAAGAACGTCCATTGGGTTCTACGTTTAAAGATCACATTGCAAGAAAATTCCATCAAAATAAATATTGGCTTAATACTTATTATTGCATAGATGGCATAAATTATACAAGGTTATCCAAATTCAACGCTTGGAAACATTTGAATTAATGATTATTATCAATTATAAAACGGTAAAATACAGCCCCCGATATAGCAGCTGAAGAGCTCCTTGAACGCTGCTGAGATGTGTGACGACACACGAAGGACCAGTCCTGTCTAAGCAGACGATATCCCATAACATCTTACACATTTTTCAGTGCCTGTTTTGTCATCTCCTCTTCACTTATTTCTCTTACTTGACTAGCGTCAGTCTTAATGTTAGTCTGTTGCCTCACTCTTAACTTCGTGTATGGTATTATTTTGATGAAAAATGCAGCGTTAAAAAAATAAAAGAATCAGTCACTTGTAAACAAAATAAGACGCCATTGTATTTTCAGCTGCTTGCACCGGGGCATGTTCGGCGTTTCAAGAGGGAACGAATACAATCTGTGATATTATTCGGAGGGCTTTTCAATTTGAAAGTGGGGTTTATTTCATTGATCATTGACCCTTCTCCTGTGTATTTACTATCAAACGGTTTTAGTTATCAGAATCAGTTCACTTTCCCTTTTAGAATGGTGTGAAATAAGGTCATGTTTAAATGTACCAAACTCTTTATAATTTGATAAATAATTGCATTGCAGTTACGTTTATTCATTATAGGACGTCGTCTGCTTAAGCAGGATTGGTCCCTAGTGTGACGATATCAAAACTTCACTATATTTCTGGCGAATCCTCGGATATTCCAGATGCTGAGAAGAGCTTTAATTTGTGTTGTTTTTATAATCATCATAAAAAAAATACGCAGTTGACATAAAACTTTATACGATTGCCATCTGTAAGCTTCCCAGTTTCTATACTTTAATGGAGGTTTAAACCATGGGGGGTGAAATTGCGAAATTCTCAGGAAACATAATTGTGCGACGGAGCAAAGTGACCGAGCTTTAGAAAATTCCCATTACAAACCTATATTAGAAATACCATTTCTTATTCAAGGGGCTTATATGACATTATCCATATTTCAAAACGGAGCACCTTTCACCCTGTAATGAATACTTACATTTTAAATATATTCAACATATTAATTACACCTGAGTTTGATTTGATAGTCCTAATCTCTGACTTGTATACAGGAAGAATACAATTCATCTGCATTTATGCCAAATTTGGAGCTTTTATCACCAGTGGGCAGTGGCGTCTGTGGAACAGTTTTCAATTTTAAAGGAGATCTGGGGAGCGTTTCATCAAGCTTTTTGTCAGTGATTTTTACTGACAAATTGCTCTCAGCCAATCAGATGCAAGGAGTTCAGTGGCTTATAACAGTTGTCAGTAAAAATCACTGACAAAACGCTTGATGAAATGCTTCCCATATTTCCCTGATCACAATAAGTATTTTACACAAAGTCATGTTCTTCAATATAATAACTTTAGCTTCTTTTCATATTTTTTTTGGGGGGACAGGAAACTGTTGATATGATTTCAACATACCTTATTACACCTACAAGCCATGTCCTATATAATATACCAGTTTTTGACTAATTATACAGGAGAGGGTATACTCTGTGCATGGTAAAAATGGGCACACCGGGCCTCAGGGGCCGAATTTGAGATGGCTCAATAAGAGTCAATATCTTGCTTAGAACCTATTTATCTGCCTGTGTGCCAAATTAAGTAATATCTAGATTATCTTTAATCTGATGTTTTAAGTTCTGTCTCGATTCAAACTATGAATTATCTATATTTGGTTAAAAGTCAGGTTTCATAATAAAATCCTTTTTCCTGTTTTATCAATTAAACGGAACATACGGTCATAACCGAATAACAACTGATCATTATCTCTGCAAGGAACTTTCCTTCCACTCAACTAAACTCTTACAACATGTACAATCTGTGTTTACATCTGACTATCCTCAAAGAAATCTCTGCACACCGTCTTGGGAGAGTTCACACTAGCTTGACTTTTGATAAGATTTGGTATGCTCGGTCTATTTACAAAATGAAAGTAAAATATAATGCGACAGCACTAAGTCTAAAATATGTTCAAACAATTTAACATACTAAAATTTACCGATATAAATAAACATCACCAAAGCACTTTTATGTACAGATGCACAAACAATTAATTTCCTGACGAATTTTGTAACCTCTTTCAATTAAATTCTACTATTCATAAATACGAAATCAGACACGCAAATCACATCCATATACCCAAGCACATTATTATTCCAACATAACATCCGTACTCCGGACCTAAGCTGTGGAACGTTATCCCTGAAACATTTCACTTCATCTTACAAATAATATATCTTTAACATTCTTCCCCACCCCCCACTGGGTCTATTCTCTCCCTCTCTTCTCTCTGCTTCTTCGTGAATATCTCATCTCCGTACTCATTTTATGTTGCATCTCCATCCTTCCCCCTTTCCCCTCTTTCTCCCTCTCTCTCTTTCCTTTTTTCTTTTCCCCTCCAATTAAGCTCATGCTGGCGGTCTAGGAATGTTATCTTTTTCTTTTTTTGTATGCAGTTATTTTCTTTTTACATATGTATTAAATAATATTATGTATTATGTCACTAAGGACACCATCGCATCAAGCTTTTGCTTTTAGAGGTGTGTCCTCCAACTATGTATGTACCACATGAATGTGTATTATGTCGTAATTTTGATAAAAACACATTATTTCGCTCATTTATTACTCTCTACACCTATATTGAAAAGTTGGAAATAAATGTCTTAAATTGATTGAGTTGATTAACTCTGTACATGAACAAAGAGTAAATAATAATGTCTTAATATACTTTGGTTAAACTAATTCCAATGATATCAAAGATGTTATGATCAAATATAGAATACATTACATTGGGTAAAATACTACAATATATCCTAGTGAGCATTACTCCCTGGTAATGCTCACTCGTGTATTAGTGAGGCGGCATAGGGATTTAAATGTGCATTTTGTGATAAAAGTGTGAGGCCCTGAGAAAATGCCCCCCCCCCCAATTTTTTAATGCATTGTTCCAAATGCATCAGGAGAGAAATTATCCTTAGTCCAGAGTAACCCCCTGCCACACCCCAAAGAGAGTGGAATAGTCCAGTAGCAAGAAGAAGTCACCACCACTACGAGTGATGTCATCATCACTTTACTTGTTATACATACTTCTCATAACAACTCATGTGTGCTGACGCCTCCTTGTTACTTCTTTTACAGGTAAGAAATCCAATATTTCTACCTTTTTTGAGTTATTCGTGTATTATGATTATCTAATTATGTCTGTTTTATATCATGTTAGTTATTGATTTGCATGGATTGCATCATTGTCTGATGAGAGAGAGAGAGAATAAGGTGATGACGATGAAATGTTTTATTCATTTGTACGAACAAAGAATGATTTAGAGATCTATTTGGTTCATTGTAGATGTTTAGATTATGTAAGGATTAAGAATTTATACCAAGCTGATTGATAATACCAATTTGTATCTTAAGATAATGACTGGGTGCGTAACTGGCTCCTTATAATTATATGCAAAGGAATTTCTTTATTCTGTCCTGGGCCGTGTAGTTGGAGGGGCCTGCTTGCAAGGAGCTTTTTGTCATTTATCAGTTTATTCAGTTAAAATAATTCGTTCTTGTTTCATAATTTATCTTCTTCATGTTCCCCTCTTATTCCATTTCTTCTCTCTATCATATAATAAAGGCCCTATTTTGTTTGTTTGTTTGCTTTTATTTCTGCGTTCTAATAACATACAATAAATCGAATTTGTACATAAGTATTATGTCTTATGTCTTAGAATGTCTTACAGATTTGTGTGTTATTGATAATTTGGGATATGTAAGATGGAAATTTCCAGAAATGCGAGTAGGATAGGAAAGAACAGAACTATTAAACTTAAACATGTTATCAAAGGATGGTGGAAGTTGATTATTAATGTACTTGAACATTATGACTGCTACTTGAATTTTATTCAAGTCGAAAATATTTAGCGTTTTAAGTTTATGGAATAAGGGGTCAGTGTAAGTTAAGAAATGCGATCCGGTACAAATACGTATATAGCTCTCTTTTGTAGTTTAAAAATAGAATTGATTTTGTCGAACCACAATTAACCCATACAATGTAATAATATGTTATATACGGGAGAACTAGCGTATATGCAGGAATAAGGTTGCAAAGAAGAAACTTTAGCTTGGAAATTATACCAATGCTTTTGAAAATGCACATGGTGTAGATGGTCATTCCAAGTCAAAGTTTCATCTATAATTACTCCCAAAAACTTTCATACTTTGTTAATTTCATAATTCAAAGTATTGGTTAAGGAATAAGGTCTTTGTGAGAACAAAAGATATTTGTGTCGTCGGCAAATAAGACAAAAGAAAGAACGGAGGATGTATTAATAATATCATTGACATAAAGAAGAAATAGTAATGGGCCTAAGATGGAGCCTTGGGGGACACCGCATTGAACTAAAAGGGGATCAGAATCATATCCATTGAATGTAACATATTGCCTTCTGACCTCGAATTCCATAATGACTGAGTTTGGAAAGTAGGATAGCGTCCCGGGGGGCCACTCAGATATATGGGTGTACACATGCGTGTCCATGGGTTTTCAAAATACCCCCTAAACAGGTTTTATACTTGGATGAAAAAAGACCCCTAAACGAGGATTTTGGTGTAGGTGTAGATGGTCATTCCAAGTCAAAGTTTCATCTATAATTACTCCCAAAAACTTTCATACTTTGTTAATTTCATAATTCAAAGTATTGGTTAAGGAATAAGGTCTTTGTGAGAACAAAAGATATTTGTGTCGTCGGCAAATAAGACAAAAGAAAGAACGGAGGATGTATTAATAATATCATTGACATAAAGAAGAAATAGTAATGGGCCTAAGATGGAGCCTTGGGGGACACCGCATTGAACTAAAAGGGGATCAGAATCATATCCATTGAATGTAACATATTGCCTTCTGACCTCGAATTCCATAATGACTGAGTTTGGAAAGTAGGATAGCGTCCCGGGGGGCCACTCAGATTATATGGGTGTACACATGCGTGTCCATGGGTTTTCAAAATACCCCCTAAACAGGTTTTATACTTGGATGAAAAAAGACCCCTAAACGAGGATTTTTGGGCGGTTTTTCATCATCCAACCCCCCTAAACAGATTTGACTTCGGCCAGATTAGTCAAAAGCACCCCTTTTTGTTGAAAATCATCGTTTTTGGACCCCTTAACGCGTAACGCGCGTTACGCGTTCCACCTGAAAAAAGGACCCCTTTTACGCGTTTTCTTGGACGCGCATGTGTACACCCATATATCTGAGTGGCCCCCCCCCCCCCTCCCGGGGATAGCGTGATTCAGCGTATCGAATGCTTTACTCAAGTCACAGAATATACCAACAACATGTTATTTGTTAGCTATGGCATTTGTAATTTTGTCATAAATTTGAATTAATGCTAGGTCAGTTGAGTAATTTTTCCTGAAACCATATTGATTTGAACTGAGTATATTGTGTTTATTGATAAATGTATATGTAACATATTATAAACGATTTTTTTTTTCTAAGACTTTGGATATACTTGGAAGTAAGGAAATGGGACGATAATTACTTATTTCGTCTTTTTTGAAAATTGGATTGACTTTAGCTTTTTTGAATAGATGAGGGAAAACAGCTTGTGATAACGAGGGATTAAAACTGTGAGTTAAAGGCTTTGCAAGTGGGTGGATTATTTCTTTTAAAAGAGACATAATTATTTTATCGAAACCATGAGATTTTTAGCTGTTAAGCGATTTAGAAAGAGAGACTCTTGATTTTGTTCGTAAAGTGAGCGTTAGGGCTATTAATTTTGCTGGCGAGTTCAGGGCCGATATTCGTGAAAAATGAATTAAAGGAGAATTAACCCCTGAGTACAAATTTACTTATATTGAAAGGTGTAGTATATTCCTACTTATTGGCCTAAATCATTTTCCAGTAAGATATCAGAAAAGGGTATAATAAAGATATTCCAACACCCGGTATCGTCTACTACTCATTTACATGGGGGCTGCCATTTTCTTGCTGATTTGGATTTGTACATGAACCATTGAGAAATGTTCCGGTCAGGAAGATATTTTGAATCCAAGACCTAAATTGATTTTCTTCATTACCTAAAATCCCATATGTGACGAAAAATATAAAGTGGGTGTTTACATGATTTATTAAAATTAAATCTTTATAATGATACTTTTAAATTGTCTGGTTTTGCTTAACAAAAATCTATTTTCTTGGGTTTGCCAAACAGAGCAGAACATAATATATGCAGCATGCATTCTGACTTTTCAAGTCCCATTATCCGAAAGCAGGTGAATGCATAGTTTGCCGCTATAGATGCTCAGGGAAGAAGCATCCATAAAATTTGAATTAATTTGCTCCGTCCATTGCGTCACAGTATCTAGAAAATAGATTTATATTAAGCGAATATCGATTTTCAACAGAAATATATAAGGAAATCTTCAGTTTAAAAATAAATTGACATATCTATTCTATATTTTAAATCTCAAATGGGTTTTTAATTTTGAAAAAGGCAATTGGGCATTTGGATTAAGAAAATCTTCTTGTACACATAAAAAAAATGGCAGCCCCCATGTATTGCTAGCAGACGATACATATTGCTAGCAGATGATAAATTTTGCTCAGAAAATCTTGATTCGTATCGATCTCGTATATTTTGACGCGAAGCCATATAGTCTAACAAGTAGGAATAAATAACACCTTTGAACACTATCGTCTTTATTGTTTGAGGTTAATTCTCCTTTAAATGAATTTGCATAAATACTAGGACCATGTATGTTAGTACCATTTAGTGTGATATTATCCGTGGGTGGGGGATCTGTCTTTTTCCCCATAACCTCTTTGATGAATTTCCAACTTGCATTAGTGTTTGAACTGGCCTTTTTTATTCTATTAGAAAAGTGTAATTTACACGGGATGTTCGGATCAGTTTTGTTAATTTATTGCGATCATTTTTATGTCTTTAGGTTAGTGTCAGTTGGATTGCGTAAATGTAATTTATAGAGGCGGTTGCGTGTTTGTATTGACTTCAATAAACTTTTCGTTATCCAAGGATTCTTGGGTTTACTTCGCTTGTTTTTAATTTTGCCTATTATAGAGAGATATTCTTTTCATAATAATGTTGTAATTTGTTATTAAAATGTTTGTATGCGGTATTGACATCATTTACATTGTAGACATCTGCCCAGCCCTCTATAAAAGTAAATGCTGTTTCAGTAATTCTACATTACGTTTGGATTCTTTGCGATATAAAAATTCATCAAATGATTTAGGGCAACATAGTTTGCATTCACAAGTTAAAAATATGGGTAGGTGATCGGAAACTTCAGAGCACAATACCCCCCCGATGGTTTTGTTATTATGTACGTTGGAAAAAATATTGTCAATCTGAGTTGAAGAATGTGAATTTATTCTGGTGGGTTTATTGACAATAAATGTTTGGGGCAACAGAGCAGAGCCCGACCACCCGAGTAAAGCACCCGAGCGAGGGTGTAATCTTTGACATACAAAATAAAGGGGCGGGGAAGAAAAGATTAATTGAGCATTTGGCGTACAAGAGATTTGAACGCTATTTTTGTCCTTTTTCTTTTCTTCCCTTCCCGTCTTCCTCCTTTTTGATTTCGAACAGATAATAACATGTCATTGTTAAGCATTTAATATTTGACAAAGAGGTTGGAATTTGGGCTTAACATTCCCACACATTGAGACCAAACAGGTGACGATTACTTGTCTCCATCCCAATGGAGGGTGTACTTTTCATTTTTACATGATACAACAAAATTAATAGTACCGTATGATCCCTGATATAGCATTAACGAAACAAGACAATTAAATAGCTTCCAAGGGGTAAGTATACACGCAATGTATTAAGCACATTATAGTGAATGACAAATTACTAGTCCTGTCTTGCAGCATACAAATAGTTGAAACATAATGGAGCATCATTGCTCGCTTGGCATATATGCAAAGGTTAGTAATAACAACTTAGGGTCATCCGTTCAAACCACATGTTGCTTTGCCAGAATAAAAGGGGGTAGACTTTTAACACATAAAAAAAGAAAGAAAGTGGCATGGGAATAAAAATTCATGTAGATTAGCTCCAAAACAACTGCCCATACATCGAATTGGATCACAGAACGATAAAGGTAACAGTCAAGCAAAACAAAGAGAATTGTTACTGAAACTGTCTGTCAGCATACAAATAGATTTTATATTACACAGTGAACAGCTAGCTATTCATCAGTAACATGTATGATCAACAAGATAAAGAAAATTGGTACTTAAAACTCTTTCAGCATACGAATAAATACGAGTACCAAATGGACGAGTTCTATGAACCTTTGATTATTCGTCTGTAAGACTGGATTAAGTATATAACAAAAATATAACAAAGATGTTGCAGTAATGTTACCGCTTGAACCCTGGAATGTGTAATAAAACAATGTACAATAGGGCGGTTTACGTAGTGATTCAAATTTTATGCATACTTTTGAAACAAAGGTTGTTCTTGACAACCTGAAAGCTTGCCCGAGGCTTGCCCGACATAGCAACAAGTAATGTATGCAAACTGGATTCCAAGTATTGTAGTTCATTCATTAATAACAGGTTAATGGAATACCTCGTTACTAGGTCCCCAGGAAAGAAACATCCATAAATTTGAATCACTACGTAAACCGCCTTATTACATTTCTTTCCAGCCTCAAATACTTTATGCAGGGGCCTGGGAGCGATTTTGTTACTGAGGGTGCTGTGAGCAAAAAAAAAAAGAAGGTCATCAGCGTTTTGGGATCTCTTTTTAAAGGGAAATTAACCTCAGCGTATGAATTAGCTTATTTTGAATGGTGTAGTATATGCCTCTTATTTGATACATGCAATTTCATGTAAAAACACAGGATATAGATATAAATCACTATTTTCCAGCCAAGTTATCGTCTGCTAGCAATAATAAGGGGGCTGCCATTATTTTATGTGTACACGAACATATTTTTCATCCCAAGTAAAATTTCCTTCATCGTTAACTTGTAATTGATTTTTAGAGGACAAATATATATTAGATAAAGTCACATATTCTGAAATGTAAGTTTAGTTTTATATATTTTTTAAAAGGTCTTAATTTGTTCATAAAAAATATACTTCATAAAAAATATACGTCAAGGACGGAGAATTGACGTCAAGGACGGAGACAATCGTAACAATACCAAAACAAAGCGAGGAATCTGCTTTACAGGATGGCTATTAGAACTCATGGGTCGTCAATTATCTAGGCCCATGGCCAATAACAATCGTAATACAATCAGAACAAAGCGACGTATCTGTTGTAAAGGTAGGCTATTATCAATGCATATGGTACCTAATGATCCGTGTCATGCACAAAATGGCAGCCTCCATGGAAAGACGTAGCAGACAATAGGTGCATCTAGAATATCACGTGGGGTTACTTGTCCTTTAACTACTTTTTAGCTACAGCACCCCCAGCATTCTCAGCCCTCTAGGGGTGCAGGGGTGCTGCAGTACCCCCCGCACCCGGATCCCAGGACCCTGACTTTATGTATTGTATGAATAAACAAGATAAAGAGAATAGTTACTTAAAGTTAAACACATTTTACGGATGGGTTCTGTAAATGACACAAGTGATTTGCAAAACAAACAGATTTGTTTAATAGACCCCCTGTCAGCACGTGAACAGTGTAACCACAATGGTCTATCATTACTCGTTTGATATGACAGAGGTGATATATTTAAAAGTAAAATACAGAGAATTGATACTTCATTTAGGTCGGTGTTTTCCCATTTAACATGGGGCATCATTATTCACTTGGTATGCAAAGGTTAGAGTTAACTATTCAAACGATATAAAGAAGAGAAATGTAGTTTCGACGTATTTCTTTGCTTGAACAACAAAACAAGAAAATGTGAAAACTTTTGATACACAAAACGATGGATGGGGAATAAAAATTCTGGTATGTTACCAAATCCAGACCTAGAAATATGTACTTGTTAACAAATGGAACCTGCATTGTGCAGCGATTTGCTTGTTACTTATTAGCATCATTTTTCTTTTTAACTAAGTTTCAAAGTGACAGTAACAATTTATGATACCTTAAAATTTGAAAAATAACAAATATATTACATTTATAGAGCTTTTGAAATGGCCAAATCTGGCGCATTGATCTTATTGATCTCATTTTATCTCAGGAACCACAAACAATTGCTTGTTTATGTGGAACGTTTGGAATGCATAGTCCTGATACAGTGGCGTATCCAGGGGGCGCAACAGGCGCGCCCCCCCCTATTGGCCGTCGTAAAAAAAATATATAGCACTATATAGCACTATTTTGCATCTCAGCCCTTCTTCAGAAGCAAAAATTTCTCCCACATGACGGCGATCAATAATTCCTGGCGCCCCCCCCCCCTATTGCGAAATCCTGGATACGCCGCTGCTGATACAACCTCTTCACGGCTTAAAATGACTTGTTCTTATAAGCGTCAACGATTTACGCGAATCATTCTCAACATCTATTAGAGCCTTTCTTTCTGAACCCAGACCTATAGTACTGCACATACCCTATATATATGTATAATAGACCGCTTCTGTAATGTATACAAATTTATGCACTTATATTTTCTGAGCACCTAGTGACGAGCTATTCTATGAACCTGCTTTTTATAAATGAGCCTCAATGCTTGGAATCCAGTTTGCATACATTATTTGTTGCTATGTCCGGCAAGCTTTCAGGTTGTCAAGAACAACCTTTGTTTGATAGGTATGCATAAAATTTGCATACATTACCGAAGCGGTCTATTCGACCAAGATAGACACGCTCTATATAATTATAGTAAAGTCCTATTGTGTAAGGTTACCACCTTTGCGCTAACACAGTCGGATATTCGGAGCTCTAAGGTAGTGTCCGAATATCTCGGTGATCGAGACAGTTATCTACTTGACCTTCAATATCTAATATTGTTCAGTATGTATCATTCAACAACTATACAAGTTTTGGTACTTTTAGTAGACAAAAGTGCACAATTCAGCCAAATTTTGGAGCTATGCCGCCCTACTACAATGATTCTTCTGGTTGAAATGTCATGTCCTTTTTGTGTCATTCCGTAGTGAAGCAATATAATAATAAATAAATGGTTGACATGAAAGATGGAAATGTATTGCAACAATAGCGTCCTCTTTAATTTCACAAAAGACCCCCACTTTTGATGAAATTATATTTCTATATTCTCGTTTCATTTAGAGTTTCACCATGCAGCTCAAATTATCTTGATAAGTACTACACCCAGTGCCTGCGGGACACCTTCAGCCAATCAAATTGCGAAAGGAGGGAGAGAGGGAGAGAGGGAGAGAGAGACAAAGGAAAATGTGGGAAGGGAGGGGGCATGAAAAGAAGGCAGTCCATATATCACAGGCGCCGCGGAACGTCTTGAAAAGTGGAGGGGCTTGGGGGGGGGGGGGGGCTGCGTGTACCACATTTTGCACTGCTATACGTTTGCACGTGTTTACTGAAAAAAGTGGGGGGCTGCAGACCCCCCCCCCCCCCCGGTTCTGCGGTCCCTGCATAACTGTCAATGGTTGGACTAGAGCTAGACTATACTAGTAGACAGAAATAACCGTCTGTTTATGGGGAAATCTTTAATATTTCTGACTTTATTTTATCAACCTTCCCCAGTATACGGAGGTCCAGTGGAGCCAGACGTAGTCTCAGCGGAATATAGAGAGACACTGAAGCTTTTATAGTCTAGACTACTATGCTGCTTAGAAAAATAAAAATATCTGAAATTCAACTACAACTTTTCGGATAGAAAAAATGCCAAAATTGTCCCGACCCTGGGAGGGGGACCACTGCCTATCACACCTTCCCATGTTCGCCGCCCCTGCACCTTCTCTCACCCAAGAAGGTCCACCTCATTTTATGTCTGCACCCCCTACCCCCGCAAAATCCTAGAGTAGTAACTGGCCGAATGAGGAAAAAATAAGTAGATGAAATATGAAAGAAATTGAAGGAACAAAAAATTTGAAAGAATTTTAATTACGATATCGCTCAAAATCAGTTGTAGGCCTATCGGCTTTGGTACATCTAGCCTAGCCAGGCGATTAAGTAGGAACTAACATAAATGTTACGGAGTACGAAACACATGTGTCTTCTAAATGTTTGATTTTAAAATTGGAAATAAGATTTATGGATTATTAATTTTATGCTCTCAAAACGCGCTCTCTTTTTACTCGGAATTTGGTTGTAAGTCTATTGCTCCTGCGGCAACCTGCTCCACGGTAATTTCTCACACTAACCGAATTCCTAACTAAAAACCTAGCTGGACCCAACATTAAATTCAGTTGCAACAATTAACCTAGACAGAAAAATCCGTCTGTTTGGAGGAGTTTTATAACATTTTTTGACTTCCGAGGCTCTCCTATATATGTAGCTAGGAGAGGGATTCCGCGAAGCCAGACGTCGTCTCAGCGGAGCATATCCCCGAACGAAATAGCCTGATTTTTTTCGGTCTACAATTAACCCTAAGGCCAAACAAAATTAATTCCTAGTTCCTCGTGCCCTATTCCTTTCATTTCAGGCCGCCCCAATTTTTTCATTATTTTTTATGTTTATTCTATATTTTTAATCTGAAATGAAATAAATAAAGAGTATTAGAACATCTCGACAATGAGATAACAATTTCCACTTGTTTTGAGCCTCTCGGAAGCCACATGTACAAAATAATAATTATTTTCAATATTGTAATATCTGAGAGAGAGAGAGAGAATTTAGAATTTATTGCAACCATATGGTTGGATTCACACATGATAAAAAAAAAACATTCAAATTGACATTTAGATTGCAAAGAATACGACATACATTTAAATAATTCATTAAATACAATACTTATATAGAATAAAATACATGTACAAGACAAATCGGCATGATATGGCAAGGTATAGTAAAACATGGAAACGATAGATTAATCAAATTTAAAATTACTTCTGCAAAATAAAGTTTTGATTTGATTTGAAAATTAATATGATTTAAATGAAATTGAACTTGACGGGAAATGTGTCGAAAACAGCAGAAGTCAGTCTCGGTGATGTGGCGATCGGCCACACGGAAGGACAAGACAACGGGGAAAAAGCCATGCACCAGGCCAAGACTACAATGGGTTTACCTAGCCTGATGCACATGTGCCCCTACTTGTCCTCCAATGTGGCGTTAGAATGACGTCACCGTAAGTAAGGAGAATTTTGAATGAATTCTATAAATGAAATATGACATAATATAGATATAACATTTGAATTGCAATGATATCTTAAAATGATTATTATAATAAAATACATTATACTATTGCATTTATGATGATGTGGAACAGCAATCCTGTCTGAATATTAAAAATCGTGCACTGCATTACAGTAGGTTTGTATAAAAATTATATCACTCCATGCTTTATGTAAAACATATATATCTTATATCGTCTGCTTGGAGCCAGAAGGGCGTTAACTCCATTACTTTAACAGAGAGCCAACGCTCCTCCGGCTCCAAGCAGACGACACAAACAGATACATCATTAAAAATTACTGGAGGTTATATAAACACCAGGGAATAAAACTATTCTTATATCTGTTCGTTTTGCATTTTGGCGGAAGGAGCTTTTTCTTGTTCCTCAGGGCATACCTTGTTTCTCTAGGGGCTGGGAGAAGACTGTTCAGTTTATGATTGGGGTTTTGTGTTTGAGTGAACAGATTAAGATATAGCTTTCTTCTGCGATCAGACAAAGATTCAAGTTGAAGGCACATAAGGGACTCGTTATATGACATTTTCTGGTGCAATGATTCTGAGCGCCCTTTTCTGTATTGATTCTAACCTATTTGATTGCTCCTTGGTTAGGCCACCATGGAAAACCTGACATGCGTACTCTAATAGTGATCTTATACAAGCAACATAATATCTGCACATATCAACCTGACTCAATCCCGCTCTCCGTAACTGAATAAGAAGGTACAGGCGTTTTGCAGCCTTTGTGTAAGTTTCCTTGACATGAGTTTCCCAGTTCAGTTTATTATTGATGTACAAACCAAGCAGTTTTGTTTCTTCAACTCGCTCTATCCTATCCCCAGAAATTGTAAGGTAAGGTAATTCTAGATCATCTTTCTTGAAACAAATTAGCATTTCGTTTGTCTTCGTTGGGTTAATTTTCATGTCATTTGAGTCAGACCAATTGATCAATTCATTGAGTGCATCTTGGACTGTGCCGTGGTCTCCATATGGGCAGATATCATAATATCGTCGTGTCATCAACATATTTGACAGCTGGGAGGTTACATAATAGATCGGATACCATGATGATAAATAACAGCGGTCCTGTTTTAGTTCCTTGTGGAACACCTCCATTTACATCTAGAGCCAATCAGATGTGACTTGGTCAATTTTCACTCTCTGTTTTCTTTGAAAGAGGAATGCTCTTACCCAATTGATAAGTGTACGATTAATCTGAAGGTTTTCTAGTTTTGTTAGAAGCAAGCCATGGTTTATCCTATCAAACGCCTTCTTATAGTCCACCAACAAAACCCTTACAGCATTCTTCTTAGCATCCGTTTCGAAGGACCACTTGTTGATCAGATCAATAAGAGCCAGTACCGTTGATGACTCGGGCACATTTCCATATTGAACTGGATCAACATGAGGAGCATAGTCTTTCCAAATCCATTTAGATACATAAGTTTCCAGTATTTTTGCCAGGACTGGGGTTAAGGAGATTGGTCTGAGATCATTTTCGATGATCACCGGTGGATTAGTTTTAGGTATGGGAATTACATCCGCCGAATTCCATATTTGCGGTACACATCCCCTTACAAAAATTTTCTGTGGTATACCACACAACGTCACCACAGGATATACCATAGGATATACCATAGGAAAATTCCTGTGGTATACCACAGAAAATTCCTGTGGTTTTTTGGGACATTTACCACATAGAAGTACCACACATAAATACCACACGGGATTACCACATAGAAAATACCACAAGAAAAATACCCATGGAATTCACCTGTGGATCTTGTGGTATTTTGGGACGTATACCACAGAACCCCGGGCCCATTACCACATGTTAATACCACAAAACAATACCACAAAGCAATACCGCATGCCAGTACCACACAGCAATACATGTGGTATTTTGGGACATATACCACACAAATCACGTCAATACCACACACCTGTACCACACAGCAGTACCACATGGCTGTACCACATGGCTGTACCACACAGCAGTACCACATGGCTGTACCACACAGCAATACATGTGGTATTTTGGGACATATACCACACAAATCACGTCAATACCACATGGCTGTACCACACAGCAGTACCACATGGCTGTACCACACAGCAGTACCACATAGCTGTACCACATAGCAATTCCTGTGGTATACCATAGGGCAATACCACAGATGTTTACCACATACCCCATAGCAGTACCGCAAACCAGTACCACACAGATGTACCACACACCAATACCTGAGTTCATCTTTGGACATAGGCCAATACCACAGAGAAGTACCACACAAAAATACCATACTGAATATGAGAGTACCACACAGCTACTCTCATATGGTATTACTATGTGGTACTCCCTTGTGGTATTGCTTGCGGTACTCCTCTGTAGTATTGCTGTGTGGTACTTCTCTGTAGTATTTCTGTAGTATTACCCTGTGGTATTGCTCTGTAGTTTCCCCTGTGGTATTACTGTGTGGTACTCATCTGTGGTATTACTGTGTGGTACGCATCTGTGGTATTGCTGTGTGGTACTCGTCTGTGGTATTGCTGTGAGGTACTCCTGTGGTACTGCTATTTGGTATTCCCCTGTGGTATAGCTGTATGGTACTCCACTGTGGTATAGCTGTGTGGTACTCCTCTGTGGTAAAGCTCTGTGGTACTCCTATGTGGTATTGCTGTGTGGAAGTCTTGTGCCGGTGTCAATATGTGATACTCTGTGGTATCGCTCTGTCATACTACTGTGTGGGTTTTCTGTTTGGTACTGATGCATGCTACTGGTGTGCGGTTTTGCCAAGTACAGTGCCTGTCACAATTCTTCTTCTACCTGTTAACCTGCAAAAGCTTATCACAATAGGATCACAGTGGGATCACCGGACCATATCTATTGAATTCAGCGCTTGCAGGTTAACAGGTAGAAGAATTGTGACTTGCACTGTATTACCACATTCACAAAATAATTCACCATCAAGCATGATCCCATCAGAATACTACAGACCAACACGTTTTACTACATATAATGAAAGTGGAAATTGCAAGTTAAGGGAACAAATTCCTTCATTTTTAATAAAAGGAAATATACATATATAAACTGCTACGTGTATACTGATATTTAAACTCTGCACAACTTGTAAGTCCCTCAAGCATTTGCAGATATTCTCTCTCTTTAAAAAAAGAAATAGGAAAAGTATATAAACTTTGCTGGTAATCTGATATACACTTACAAATTCTTGAGGAACTTATAAGTTTCATTTAAGATAGATATATAATAAAAACATGTCGCCATGCAATAAATACAGAGTGTACCTGAATAAATATTTGTGTGGTACACACTCTCAAGGTAAAAGGCAGGTAAAGTATTGAAGTAAAATTGACCCGTAACTGTAAAGAAATTAACTTTGAAACATGCAAATTTTCCAATTTGGAGGCCAGTTCCAGGCTCCCATGTTACAGTTTGATTTAATGATTATATTGAGAGTTGAATAGTACAGTTCATGAATACCGCCATAATACTTTTGAAACATTTTTTTTTTCTGTCTGAAAAGATGCACAAGACTTGAATGAAATAAGTCATGAGTACAAAACTCTCTAGCTAGCATGTGTGAAGAACATTCTTCAAAAGCTCATTGTACCAAGAATTCTTGGTACAATGAGCTTATGAAGAGACCATTGTGAATTTTGAAGAGCGACAGTTTCCTTTGATGTGTGCTCACTCATAAACTTGGTCAAATAAAATGTTCTTCACACACGCTCACTAGAGAGTTGAGGGACATTGCAAAATTTTGTTACTGGTCATTTCTCAGTTAAAAATGCTACTTTCATGAGGACAGCAGTTACATTCCTATGAATGGACATGACTATAATCTAAAAAATACACAACTAACACATATCTGAAATATTGTCTCTTGTTTAGAAGAACACAGTTTTCCTCTTGATTACAATTTTGAAAGAATGCACAAGTGGCTAATTGTTAAGTATAACAAGTACAAGTATAACATGTACATTATCAGTCTCCTCTTCTCATGATCAAGGATACTGCAGGGCTCTGAGTAAGAGTAAAGTCTTCAATAGTATTTCTGTTTTTTAAATGTCACCTACATTATTGTTTCAGTTTCATGTTCAAAAGTGAGGATTTCCCAAAGATATTCCCCTATTCTTATGATACATGTATTTTCATAACTATGCAAATTTCATACATTGCCCCAACAGAAGAATACATTTAAAAAAAAAAAAAAGTATCTCTTACAGACTTGTCACACTGTACAACAGTGTTGTACTGTTGTACAGTGTGACAAGGCTGTAAGAGATACCATACAGATTCCTGTGGTGCTGCAGAGGAGTAGCCTGTGGTACATACTTGGACCTAAAAGTACCACAGGGATGAAAAGGCCCACACAGCTAAATCATAAATAACACAGCACTGTCGTATGATATTTCTGTGGTACATTTTTCTTTGTAGTATTTCCTGTGGTATTTCTTTTACCACATGGCTACCACATGTGATCACATCTGCAGTATACCACAGGAATCTGTGTGGGCCTTTTCATCCCTGTGGTATTTTTAGGTCCAAGTATGTACCACAGGCTACTCCTCTGCAGCACCACAGGAATCTGTATGGTATCTCTTACAGCCTTGTCACACTGTACAACAGTACAGCACTGTTGTATGATATTTCTGTGGTAAATTTTCTTTGTAGTATTTCCTGTGGGTAAATGGGTACCACATGGGTACCACAGGCAACACATACCACAGGAATCTGTGTGGGCCTTTTCATCCCTGTGGTATTTTAGTTCCAAGTGTGTACCACAGGCTATACTCATCTGCAGTACCACAGGAATCTGTGTGGGCCTTTTCATCCCTGTGGTATTTTCTGTGGTATTACACTGTACCATATAAATACCACAGCACTGCTGTATGGTATTTTTGTGGCATAGTTTTTCGTTGTGGTATTTCTTATGGTATTTGTCATACCACATGGGTACCACAAGCTACATCTCTGCAGTACCACATGCTTATGTGTGGTACCTCTTCATCCCTGTGGTATTTTTAGTTCCAAGTATGTACCACAGGCTACTCCTCTGCAGTACCACAGGAATCTGTGTGGGCCTTTTTATCCCTGTGGTATTTTCTGTGGTAGTACACTGTACTATTTAAATACCACAGCACTGCTGTATGGTATTTTTGTGGTATAGTTTTTCTTTGTGGTATTTCTTATGGTATTTTTCATACCACATGGGTACCACAGGCTACACCTCTGCAGTACCACATGCTTATGTGTGGTACCTCTTCATCCCTGTGGTATTTTCTGTGGTATTATAAAGTACCATAGAAATACCACAGGAATACTACAGGATATTTTTGTAAGGGTCCTTCTGCAAGAGATGCGTTGAATACTGAACATACTGGTTCCGCCAGAATGGTGGAAACTCTTTAAGGACCCATGAAGGTATCCCGTCAGGTCCAGGTGCCTTCCTTACATTAATGGATCTTAGCTTCCTTTCTATGTCATATGGGGGAATAATGTATGCATCAGGTAAGATATACTCCTCATTATTGGTCGGTGTAACATGGGGTTGTAAGGGCGGGAGATCCTCCGAAACCGAGCCAAAAAAGTGGTTGATCATATCTGCAAGACGGGATTTGTCTCCCTCTGCGATGCCATTAGTGAGGTTACTCAATGGATCATAGGTGGATTTCTGACCAGTGAGGTTCTTTACTTCTTCCCACCAATTATGGCGCTTATTTGTATTCAATTGATCAATCTTGCCTTGATAGTATCGTTTTCGGAGGGTTTTCCGCATACGGTTTACTTTGTTCCTTAACATATTATACAAACTAATATTGTTGGCGTGTAATGCTCGTTGTCTTTTACTGACAGTTTCACGGAAGTGGTCGCCCATGGGCGTTCACTCTCTACTCTTGTAACCGTCTTGAAAGGGAAATGTTGTTCAACTAATGACATAACTAACTTCTCAAAAATATCGTACTTGTCAACACATGTCAAGGTTCGGAACAATGGAGTCCAATTAATTTTATGAAGGTCAAACTCAAACTGTTGTTTAGCAGTTTTACTTATACATCTGATTCTGCGTGTTCGTTTCCTTGCTAAAGGTGCCGAATATGATGGTTTCGGGGAACAAATCACCACCTTGTGGTCTGATAGTCCAAGAGCAGCCTCGAGTTTTGGGTCATTATAATATTCAGCCATATTCGTGTAGATTAGATCAAGTTTCGCACCCTGACGAGTAGGTTTCTTTACTATCTGTCTTAATTTGTAATTTCGTTTCAAGTACATATCAGGCATATGGTTGAAATCCCCCATCAGAACAATCCCCGCGCTAGGGTATTTGCATAACACCTTGTCCAGAGAGGAATAGAGATAATTATGTTGCAACATTTGGTCGTGTTCTGTTTTAGAGTTATGGGGGAGGTACAAGGCACCAAGAATGACTGGGTTGAATTTTCTTGGCAAGCGTTTTGGTTGCATCTTTATCCAAATCGATTCTATATCTCTTTCAGCCAAATCAGAAAGAACACTGAAGGGCATGGATGAGTGTATGTAACACGCGACCCCGCCACCGATGGTATGATCTCTATTACAACGAATCGGGGGTGGTAATTATCAATAGTTATAGAACAATCTGGAATAGAAGATTGGCACCAAGTTTCGGTAATGCAGCATACATCGATTTTCTTATCAAGAAGAACTACTGATAATTCATCTAGTTTGGGTACTAAAGATCTTGCGTTTGTGTTCATTAGTGTAGGCATATTCCATTTATCAGTTTTTATCGATACCAAATTTGAGACATTCAAATGTTTTGACATATTTGCCCATTAGCATTTTTTATGATATTGAATAATGTAACATGGAACTCCTTCTTCCTCATTTTCCGAAAAATTCCGGAAGAGAAAGTAGGTATCAATTTTACTTGGCCTATGACCTATTTTGTACAACCCAGAAATTAGGGACTTCCCCGACAGACTCCCTAGAACAATACGTCACATGCTAAGTATACAGTTTGTGCGCGCGGCGCGCACGTCATGCCCAGTGCTCCACGCATAAGCGCATATGGCTCATAGACAAATTAAAACTCTATGTTGTATGAATTACCGTAAATACCGTTCTATAAACCGCACCCGAATATAAACCGCACCCCTAACTTTTGACCCTGCCGCGGAGAAAAAAAAACACACCCCACATTAGGCTTGCTTGCTCTTTCATGCCAAACTACAGTTCATACTTTCTAACGGAAAATTATTGACAAAAAGAAAGGATTAAGTAAAGGATAAAAAGAAAAGGCAACAGAACTAAAATCCGCAAAATAGTTTGTTTCCCGCCATAATTGGTGATCTATACACACTCACACACACGCTTCATGCATTCAGGTGCATGACCAGTTCTTGTACATTCAACTTATTTTTTTTTTTAAACTCGGTCACTGATCTTTTTAGGACATAAGAGCACACTAAGCATTCATTGCCACATTTGTGACAATGGAAAATTGATGCATAATCTTTCAGTATTTTTCTTTGTAGACGAGTTTATTACATCTATGATATTCACATCAATGCATTTTCTTTTGTATGAGAGAAAATGTTGACAATAGGGCCTACTTGACTACATGTACACTGAATCTTCATAGTGACCTCGGCATCGTGACCCTTGTCCATAATACTACTACAGTGATAGATTTCACACACTCCGTGATCTTGCTTTCTGAGGTCCAGACACGCCACATTCCACATTATTTCAGGATCAGTTACGCCCCTGCCTGTCTTGCAGACTACAACATATCCATACAGCCTGGATGACCACGCCCACATGTCACTCTCACTATCATGTATGTACACGCCATGTGCTTGGTTTGGTTTGTAGTTTCATTGATAGTCCAAAGTCCAAAGATCGTTCCATAAATTCCTTTCTTCACCAGCCAATAGCAAACGAGAGTTTGCTGTTAGCTTTATAGGTCGCGCGTATCTGTAATGTGACACCCAGCTGGGTGCCAGCTGTCTGACAGGCTTTGATCTTTGCTGTGAATTTATTTGTAAACAAACTGCCCATGCACTTTGATAAGGATAATCAAATGCCATTGTTTTGGTTCTGACACATGACTTGTTGATATAAAGATTGTTGGGAGACTGAAAAGAAAGATGAGAAGAAAAGAAAAGGTAAATCGGTAATAAGAGACAAGATTTGAGATAGAAAAATTGTTACGAGAAAGAATGGAAAAATAATAGAATTAAAACAGGAGAGAGACGTGTTACAGTTTTATTTATATTGTATAAAGTATATATTATGTGTATCAATTTTTTCTTCCTCTCCTCCTCCTGATATGCTACTAGAATATTAGAATTTTTAGAAAGAAACGGGGAGGGGAAGAAAGAAGAGAGAGAGAGTAAAAAGAGAGAGAGAGAGAGTAAAAAGAGTGAGAGAGAGTAAAAAGAGAGAGAGAGAGTAAAAAGAGAAAGAGGGAGGCGACAGGAGAAAAGGGCAGAGGGATTCAGAGAGAGGGGAACTATTAATTTTATCTTCATGTATATTGATTGGCTCATTTTGCTAAAAAAAAAAAACTTTGACTTTTCCACCCATCAGGAAGTGATTTGGCGATGGAATTACTCTTTAAAATCTCCGCAGTCATCAACCCCAGCTCGCAAAAATAAAAACACATGTTGCTTGTAAACTAGCATGCTAGGCTATTGTAAACTCCAGCTCAAACATTGATATAAACACTAACTTTCATCATCAGGGTACTGACGTTCCCTGCTCTATCACACACATTGACATAACAAACTTTTATCATCGTAGCTTCATGATTAATCCAAGCAGGTGGAAGAGAGACGTAATATACACATAGGCAGTATGTTTGACTTTAGTGCCCTCTTGACCTCTTCAACACAACATTCTCGATCTCTCTCACGTCACAGGTCAACAAACTTTATCAACGGTATTTTGAAATCCCTTCGATCTGGGCTGCATGCCGAGTACACAGTTCAGTGTATGGCCTGGGTCAAACAGTCACCAAACTTTAATTTATTCTGAATTCAACTCCGCCCACATATCGGAGGAAACTTCCTGATTGGTCACTAAATGCAATACAGGATATGATACGCTGTACATAGGACTATACTGCAGGTGGTTGTATACATTGTATGTGTGGCTGTATATGTGTGACTGTATATATGTGTGGCTGTATGTGTATGCGTGTGTGTCGTCGATCTCGATGGTGTGTGTGCTATGGGTCGCTGGGAGGTCACCAAACTTTAATTTATTCTGAATTCAACTCCGCCCACATATCGGGGGAAACTTCCTGATTGGTCACTAAATGCATGCAGGATATGATACGCTGTACATAGGACTATACTGCAGGTGGTTGTATATGTGTGGCTGTATGTGTGGGTGTATATGTGTGTATGCGTGTGTGTCATCGATCTCTCTCTCTAACACTTCCCTGGTATAGGTATGGCATGGGCAGTTTATGCGTTCCGGGCCACATCATTACGTGAACCCTCTGAATTGTTCAGGATATGTACACATAATGACAATGTGAAAATTAAGTTTTAAAAAAGGATCAATTACATGTAGAATTCTATAAAAAGAAAATCTGTTGCTTGATTAACATAACCAGGACCTTTTACTCCCGAATTAACCTCTCTGCAAGGGGGATTAACTTCTGTTTTTTTTTCTGGCCGATCCTGGCCGAGACCTGTCATCGTATATAAACCGCTCCCCCAACTTTTCACATTTTCCGGCGGGAAAAAATGTGCGGTTTATAGAACGTTATTTACGGTAGATGTGGTGCATCCAGTGCAGTGGCGATAACCAGCGCAGCATGCACAGTCAGACAGTGCATGTGCAGTGGTATCAAACGAGTTTGTTGACATAAATGCCTTGAAAGTGCGGTGCTAGTGACGTACCATCCCAAATCTATTGTATTCGGTGAGTAAACTTTTCCCCGCCCCGGCCCTGCTTCACCGCCATGACCGCTGCTGCTTCAGTGTTACTCTATTAAAAGTATTATACATAGCCAGCCGCGTTTAGACTGGAAAAGGTCCCCTGGAGGCTGGAGTTATTTTCTATGAAGAGTTTAAAAAAAAGCTAACGCTACTCAGCCTTTTCAGGCTATAAAGTAACAGTTAGTCCTGTTCAGGCTGTTGATGTCTCTTTCATGTGAATTGTGATGCATGATTGTGATGTAAATTGTGAATGTGACACATTAAAGGGAAATTAACCTCAGCGTATGAATTAGCTTATTTTGAATGGTGTAGTATATGCCTCTTATTTGATACATGCAATTTCATGTAAAAACACAGGATATAGATATAAATCACTATTTTCCAGCCAAGTTATCGTCTGCTAGCAATAATAAGGGGGCTGCCATTACTTTATGTGTACACGAACATATTTTTCATCCCAAGTAAAATTTCCTTCATCGTTAACTTGTAATTGATTTTTAGAGGACAAATATATATTAGATAAAGTCACATATTCTGAAATGTAAGTTTAGTTTTATATATTTTTTAAAAGGTCTTAATTTGTTCATAAAAAATATACTTCATAAAAAATATACATCAAGGACGGAGAATTGACGTCAAGGACGGAGACAATCGTAACAATACCAAAACAAAGCGAGGAATCTGCTTTACAGGATGGCTATTAGAACTCATGGGTCGTCAATTATCTAGGCCCATGGCCAATAACAATCGTAATACAATCAGAACAAAGCGACGTATCTGTTGTAAAGGTAGGCTATTATCAATGCATATGGTACCTAATGATCCGTGTCATGCACAAAATGGCAGCCTCCATGGAAAGACGTAGCAGACAATAGGTGCATCTAGAATATCACGTGGGGTTAATTGTCCTTTAATGAATGGATACCCCGAATGAATGATGTTATTTTAAATAATATCAGATTATACAGATCTGTTGTGCCTCGATCATCGTGGTTGGCTTGGTTAACAACATTAATTAACAACACTGATTCTAGACAGAAAAATCTGTCTGTTTGGAGGAGTTTTATAACATTTTTTTACTTTCGAGGCTCTCCTCCATGTAGGAGAAGGATTCCGGGAAGCCAGACGTAGTCTACTCTCAGTGGAGCATATCCCTAAACGAAATAGACTGATTTTTCGGTCTACACTGATTCTAGACCGAAATTTTCTGTCTCCAGTACGTTAGCCTCTTATCTGGGTAGGGTCGGCTACTACTTGGAGACAGAAGCCGTCCTATCACTTTGCTGTGCAAAATTTGTCTATGGCGTTGTGCCGTTCTAGTCTCGTACAAGGCAAAATGATTATGAAGGAAAAAATACGATACTCGTGCACATTGATTTTAAAACGGTTATTTCTTTAACATTTATGACATTAAATATGTTTGTTTAGTGTTATTAAAGAAATAACCGTTTTGAAATCAATGTGCACGAGTTCATAATGAATTTATCGTATTTTTTCCTTCATAATCATTTTGCCTTGTACGAGACTAGAAGCTCGGGTTACGGTTTGAATACGGCTGCAGGATTTTCGAACGGAGAAGACCTTGGACCCTGAATTACATGAAAAAGGAGCATTAAATGGATCATTTGGTCAAATTGGTATGTTGAACAGATTAAGTATATGAATTAGAGCCTTGGCCTTATGATTATTTTAAAAAAAATACAGAGGAAAAATTATTTTTTCCTACTGTTCCAGCAGGCACAACGCCATATAAAAGGCATAGACAAATTTTGCACAGCAAAGTGATAGGACGGCTTCTGTCTCCAAGTAGTAGCCGACCCTACCCAAATAAGAGGCTAACGTACTGGAGACAGAAAATTTCGGTCTACACTGATTCATACCACAGAAAGACTTCCTTTTGCGACAGCCACCCAAATTTAACCCTAACCACACTCACAGAACTTGTGGGGCTGTGTCAATTTCGGCGGCGATCACAACCTCTAAAGTTGAAGAGGTAAAAACACCAATATATAATCAGCAAAATTTTTGAAAAAATAATTCCTTCTTTAAAAGTTCTAAGTTCTACATTTTAGGATGATAGAATATCTGATTTTTTTTTCATGCCAGATTCTTCAATAGAATCTTTATCATCTTGATAATAAAAGTGAAATTTTCAGGCTGTTTTTGGCTGGCGATCTTGCTCCTTTATATGTGCTAGAGATCACACATTTGCTATGGGAGGCAATTCCTTGCGGTACAAAGGTACAGAGTGCGAGGTTATCTCCAATAACCTAAGTGTGAGTGCTCTAACCCTTAACCCTAAGTTTAATGTATGAGAATCTCAAATTGGCAATTTGGTGAGTTGATTTTGACATACTTGTGGACAACTCTCCTGTTTGTCGAACACAAAAATATCAATCTGCGGTTTTCTCTGAAACACCTTTTCCTTCGGGGTAGTACTCAAAATATATTGTTATACATGTACATGTAGGTCCTCGTAAAAGAAAAAGATCCTACTGAGTAATGTGTGTTGGAGCAAATGGGGGAGTTGTCCCCAACAACATCACAGTGACATTACCTATTCGGCCAATTTAAAATTCCCATGTTTTGTGATTACAACTTTCGAAAATTCATAACTTTCTTATTGCTTGACCGATTTCATTAAAACTTTCACCAGTCTGCTTTTCTGATTTTTCCTCTTTCTCTCAGAGCCACTTGCCATTAAAGATAAAGTAGAGTTCTGGTCATGCAATTACATTGTGAAAGAAACTGTCTCAATTAAGCAATTAGGAAAGGTTGACCATGTCTACAGTGTTACATAAGAATTGTTTTATACTACGTTGTCTTAGAATCATAAAAATAGATAATAATGGATTGACCCAGTCTCACTGAAAAGCATGTGTACTGCACACAGAAATGGGTATATATATGGGACTACTCACACAAGTGGAATGAATGCTCTGCCCAAACATTTCAGTTATTTCTAGTCATATTTTGGATATAAGAGCATTTGAGGAGCAATCATTTTCAGGGGGTGTTTCTATTATGATGTTCTTCCAAACTGACATGAAAGGAATGAGAATGCTCACAAATTATTTTTCAACTTTCCCAGAACTCAAGTTTCCCTTTAAGGTGGAATTTCCCTTTACATGTGTAAATGAGTTTGATAGACTGAATATATCTGATTTCAGTTTATTCATGAGTTATTAACATTTATGCTGAAAAAAAAATCATGAATTTAGAATAGAGAATACATTAATTTAGAATGACTCCTTAACTGCCAGTTGTTTAGAGTACAATAATGATTACATTACATGTAGAAGCAGTACCAAAATGTAAAATTATTTTGCTTTCTTTGATACAGATCATTGTCATCAATAGCCCTAATTTCAAAGATGGCAGCAAGCAAGGAGACAAGAAGGGAACCTGAAGAAGGAACATGTGATGAGTTCAATGAGGAGTGCCCTTCATCTGCTAAACCGCTCACAAGCCAGGAAATGTCTTTGCCACTTTCACTTAAAGTGCCTGGATCGTCACGCTCCAAGGCATTCTCTAGAGGTACCTCAGATGAAGGCCTGCCGTTGAGTCCTGAAACGCCAGGAAGTTGCACCCCAAGAGCAGATCTCATTGCAGATATTCAGAAACTAAAGGAGAGGCTGGAGAATATATTTGGGGTACTTGCCAGCCATGCTCGTCTCACAGAAGGCACACGGATGGAGCAACAGCTTTTTAGTGCAAGGTTTGAGGAAGTAAAATTGGAGCAGACTGATGCAAAGAGGAAGTATCGGGAGTTGGCACATATGGTAGAACGATTGGAGGATAGACTGAAGATGGAGGATGGGAAGCAGAAGGAGATTGATGACAAAGTAGCTAAAGCAGTTGAAGTAGGGGTTAAGGAGGAGATGGATCGAAGGAAGAGCAAGTTTCTCAGTGAAATTGAGGAGAAGATGAAGGAGATGATGATAGAGGAACAGTCGAAAAGAGAAGAAAGGGAGTTGCAACTGCATGTACGCCTGCAGAGGGTTTCTGAAGAGATGACATATCAAAGAGCTGCAGAGGTGACACAAGCTTTGTTTGAGGCTAACAAGGAACGCGATGATGTCAAGAAGAGATTTCAAGTCACGGAGGTGAAAATGCAAGAAGAGAAGAAAAAGAATACACACCTCAAGCAGAGGATTCAGGAGCTGGAGCTGCGTTGCCAGCATCTAGAGGAGGAAAATGCCCGACTCAGATATTCAGACATTGTCCACCAGACAAATTTCACCTTTGAGGGTCCGATGCTGGAGTGCTTCTCCTGCCGGAAGGAGTATTCAACACATCATAACGATGCTGAGGGCTGCAGGTTCCACCCGATTCCTTGCATGCCGTATGAAACGTGGCGCAACTGCATCCCTAGGGAGGAGTTGCCGTCCGATTTTACAGGAGCTAACCGTTTCCACTTCTGGGCTTGCTGCAACGTTCTGGCAACTCGAAGGCCTGAGGGCTGCTGCCATGGGCGCCATCATCAGCAGTGGGAAATGGATATCATGATGAGGCAGGTCCTGGTCCAGGGATCAGATCATTCTGCCTTTTCAGAGCCTCTTAGAGTTGAGTAAAAATACCTGGATATTATTATCCAAATATGGATGAATTTATTGAGCAGAAAAATTTGTCTTTTTGGAGGAGCTCCAAAACATATCCCCAAAGGTTTCGGTCTCCTATAGTACTTTAAGTGAAATGCAGTGAAGTCAGATTTTGTCACTCTCATTCTCAAAGAGATTGGCATTCAAGTTATACTGGTAGTTCTAATCACCACAAATTAATACATATTTTAATTATCATACTATGTAAATTATTGGTCTACCGGTATTTAAATAGTTTCGTATTCAAATTTATATTTGTAGTACTTATCATGATACCTATGAAGTGTGAGGTTGCATGAATGTTTTATTTTTCGAAACAGTGAAGTTTGCATTATGTGAAAGTTTTGTACAAAAGTTTCAAAATGATGTGATTTGCATGTTTGTAAACATATGTGTACACTGTACTAAAATGATTTTACAGACTTTCACACATTGCAGTTTCTATTTAATGTTATGTCATTTTGAAATGTATGCCATGCATATATTTCAATCACATATTTTTGTAGGATTTAATATTTTATATGATAAAATGTAGCCTACACTGTAGCATCAGACAATGTGTAAATTTATTTTGTATCAATCTTTCCATTCCGAATAGCTTACTATAATTCTGTGACTTTCAAACAAAATATATGTAATCATAGGTTTTTCTGTTTCTCTTTGTGACCAAACTACCGTAAGTTTTCCATTTTTATAGAGAGTAAGGCATTTATCTTTAGAATAGATGTTTTTAACGTGAACAAAATCATTTAAAAAAATACCTTGAACTTGTTTACAAATGGACAACATTATTGGTTAGCTACTCTTTTTTATGAGTGGAATTTTTTATGTGTGGATATACTATTGCATCTAAATTTTTATGTGTTTCACTATATGCAAATGATGCAGTTATACGCATTATTCTGTTTACATTGCATCTTGTCTGAATTTCAATTGTTCTGAGGACAATGTTAGACTTTTTAAACCTCCCCCCCCCCCCCTCCTTAAAAGCTCATATAGTATTGGGAGCAAAAAGGAAATTGGAAAGATATGTGTTGAACATAGTCTCATCTTTTTCCCCTTATATCAAAAGATCGCTAGATCACTGCCGTATGCTAGGACCTTACAACCCCGACGGCTCCCGAAAGTTGGGCTTTGCGTAGAGAGAGCATGTGTGCAACTGCTCATTGGTTTTACATGTGTGTGTATAGTGTATAATACATGTACATGCTACCGTTGTTGGGAGTTTACGTGCCTGCATTGTCCCGGCATATAAATTATTTTTTGGCTCTTATTTGTTTAATACTAAATTTTAGGAGGCGAAATCTTCAGAGCGTCTTTAATAGTATTACTAGTGTCTTGCTATTTATCAACAAAAAACAAAGAAATCTGATGAAAACTTTGAGGGCTTACCAAAACTCTACATTACCTATAAGTTGATGTAAAACAAAACAAATATTTTATATTGCTGCAAAGAATCTTGTATAGTGGGGAAATAAGATAATGAGAGGTGAAACTCTATTTATATCCCAGCTTGTGATCCAAATTACAGTGTACATGTTTTTTCCCTCTGATTCTGTATTCATTTGAAAGAAAGTTCTTTTTGAAATGAGTAAAATTATATTCAAAAGATGTGGATCACTCTTTCTTTAGTATTATGAATCTTGCCCACTCTACATGGCTTTGAAATCATGTATAAATACTGAAATACATGTAGCTTTCATAATGTAAAATACGTACAGGCACGTGTAGGAAAATACAATGTACATGTGTACTTTTACTGACTGGTACATTGACATGCACATGTATTCCAAAGTGCAGGATAGATGTGCATTGAATTTAAACATGACATTAAAGAGGCTAGTACATTGGGGAAAAATGTCCAGGGCTATAAAGTTGATATATATATTTCTTGATTGATACCATAAAATATGTAGAACTACATGCACATGTAGGAAAATACAATACATGTGTACTTTTAATACCTGTACATTGACATGCACATGTATTCCAAAGTGCAGGATAGATGTGCATTGAATTTAAACATTATTTGTTAAGAGGCTAGTACATTGGGGAAAAATGTCCCGGGCTATAAAGTTGATATATATATTTCTTGATTGATACCATAAAATATGTAGAACTACATGCACATGTAGGAAAATACAATACATGTGTACTTTTAATACCTGTACATTGACATGCACATGTATTCCAAAGTGCAGGCGAGATGTGCATTGAATTAAAACATGATTTGTTTAAAGAATGTCCAGGGCTACAAAGTTGATATGTTGATATGTTTTTTGATACATGTATTTTGAATGCACAATGGAACAATATTTGTTATATTTGTATTGTATGTCTCAAAATATAAATTACATGTAGTTTGCATTATTCATTAATATACATAAAAGTGTAAAGATTATGTACAGTACTGCCTTTACTAGTAAATGTAATTTAAATACACAATGCAAATTAATCAACTTCAAAATCTAGAATCTAGATAAGATATAGCAAGTATAATTAGCAATATTATTAGATGCATTCCATTTGTCTTTCAGTCTTCGATCGTTTATTGACAAAAGTTTGTCTTTCATTTCTACTCCTCAATATTGTCTAAGATTTAGAAGACATTTTGAGTGTCATACCAGTCTTTAATAATTGGTAGTCATTAATTGGTACTCAACAGGAAATAATTTTATCCTGTTCATGTCCAAAGGACATTGAATAATGATGTTACATACGACATGTGTATATAGAATATATTTATGTTGTTAGCTGTGAAATTTGATATTAAGGCACTTCAATGTGTCCCGTATGACATGTATGTGGCATATACCGGTATTTGTATTTCACACACAAAGGAAAACTCTCTTGATTTGACCATGACTGTATGTGGTGATAGCAAAAAGCACTGGTCATTATTCAGTGGTCATATTGAGAGATTCTTTATATTTGGAAGAAATATGAGGAAAAAAAGACATGCCGTAGGGGACACACTGCATGGAATCGCCCATTGCATTAAAATGCACCATATGCTCTCGTTGAAGTCGTAAAATCTTGCTTGGAGATTGAGTAATAACACCAAGTAATAACACCAAGGCAACAGTCAACAAGCAAACCACACCATAAAAATGTAGGTGTTACTCAAATTTGGAATCGTCACCAGACCTTTGGGGTCACGAAGAATAAAAATACATGTAGAAGCATTGGTGACTCACGGTGGTACATGTATGTACACTTGCTGCAAAGCGTTATTGATTGATTGTAAATACACAATTACACTTTCTGTCTGAGGATCATCACATGATTCAAAGACTACAATTTTTATTCTGTCTATCATAATAATTATTTTGTCCTGGGATCGACGGACAAATTTTCGAATCATAAAAACATTTTCTATTCTTACAATTTCGTCAAACTTGTTTTTAAAATGATATGGCAGCACAGGAATAATTGACTATATACTATACATGTATATTCAAGAGTGTGTTGCCTTGTGTAACACTATAAAAAGTATAAAGGAAGTAAATTTTCTTAGAGTCTCCGAGGGCTGTAGCATTAAAGTGTGATACACTTTGAGTTGTTTTTTCTTTGTGGTGATTTATGATCACTGTGTTGTGCTCTTTATGTTGCGTTTATTTAACAGTATGGTACTTTAATTGTGCTTTTATGTTGCGTTTATTTCACAGTACTTTTTGGTGGTATTCATTTTATTCATGAAGTATATTATACTATCCATTTGTTCAAATACATATATGGTTGTGCTGGAAAATGGGGGTTTGCTGTGAAAAACAAATTTGTATAACCTTTGTAGCTTGGTCAGTACTAACAGATGACCTGGGCAATGTCGTGCACATTACGAAAACGGGCCCTTAGCTTTGAACCAGAGTAAACCCCTCTGAACTCGGGTTCTAGCACATCACATTTACAGGGTGAATCTTGCGGATTAACTTCAGGAAGGTCTGCTTAGAAGACCGTAATCCCATTACCGTAATCCTGGGTACACACAGACCCTAATTAAAGTAAACAATGGGAGATTACCGTTACTCCTACCACTACCACTGCACTTCCCGTAAAAGTCAATGTACCACTGAACTCTACATGTATAACATGCACAGGTACCGTACCAGCCCATGAGACTCAGCGATCCAGACCTAGCTTCAAACCTGTCATGAACAGTGCTATAAGAGAGAAGCAAACACATTTGCATCATGATTTTCTTCCCTCTTTTTCTTTTTTCCTCTCCTTTTGTTTTTTCTTCTTCTTTTTTTGTTCCTTCTTCTTCTCCTCCTCCGCTTTTTTTCCTTAAATGTCATCTTCATTCCCGTTATGATTGTAGCAAATATTGCCTGTCATGTGTTTTTCCCCCATGTAAATGATTGGGGGAAAAAAGAAATAAATATTGAGGTCTATTATACCATTTCATATTATTAAGGCTCTAAATCCAATCGGCTTGCCCGCCAACATTGACAAAGAGCTCATTGGACTCTACATTTATATAGCCTTTCTCCGAAAGTGATATTTAAAGAGAAGTCAAGAGGCCAGGAAAAAAACATTTATGTATAGTTACATTAAATCAAGTTCAGAAAACTTAACATAACAGTCAGTATCCGATTCAATAAAAGTATTTTACGTTGTATATCTCATTCATTTTTTTGTTTCATTCGGGTTGTAGATTCTCTTTTAAGTTACACTCCGATTCGATTTTCGATTCGATAAATGTATACTTTTGAATTGAATTGAATACTTGATTCATTTGTTTCATTTGGGTTGTAGATTATCCGTAAGCTACGCTCCGACAAATGTATTTTGCGTCATATATTTCATTTATTTATTGTTTCATTTGAGTTGAATATTCCCCGTAAGTTACGCACCAAATCAATTTTCGATTCGATAAAAGTAATTTGCGTCGTATATTTCATTTATTAGTTGTTTCATTTAGCTTGTAGATTCCTGGTAAATTACTCGCCAAATCAATTTTGGATTCGATAAATGTATTTTGCGTCATATATTTCATTTATTTATTGTTTCATTTGAGTTGAATATTCCCCGTAAGTTACGCACCAAATCAATTTTCGATTCGATAAAAGTATTTTGCGTTGAATATCTCATTCATTTGTTGTTTCATTCGGGTTGTGGATTCTCTTTTAAGTTACACTCTGATTCGATTTTCGATTCGATAAATGTATACTTTTGAATTGAATTGAATACTTGATTCATTTGTTTCATTTGGGTTGTAGATTATCCGTAAGCTACGCTCCCACAAATGTATTTTGCGTCATATATTTCATTTATTTATTGTTTCATTTGAGTTGAATATTCCCCGTACACTCTTAGAAATGTTGGGTAAATGCCACTGGGTAAATGAAGATTGGGCATAGGTTGGTTAAATCTTGCTCAACTTTTACATGCATTTACCCAACATTGGTCAAAAATAAGAATGAAATTGGTAAAGTTTACCCAAAAGTTGGTCGGACTCATAAGGACCCTCATGTTGGGTAAAATTTGGGTAAAATTTTGCCCAATATTTCAGAGTGTAAGTTGCGCACCAAATCAATTTTCGATTAGATAAAAGTAATTTGCGTCGTATATTTCATTTATTAGTTGTTTCATTTAACTTGTAGATTCCTGGTAAATTACTCGCCAAATCAATTTTGGATTCGATAAAAGTATTTTGCGTCGTATATTTCATTTATTTATTGTTTCATTTGAGTTGAAGATTCCCCGTAAGTTACTCGGCAAATCAATTTTGGATTCGATAAAAGTATTTTGCGTGCCTGTCCTGTTTATGAACGGATGTAGAGTTATAGATGTAGAGTTGCCCATGTAATGGAATAAAACGGTGGATATTGAGGCCTAAATTTCAACAAGACCGCGTCCAGACCATTTCAGAATATTCAGGCCACGGCTCTAATTCCACCCCCCCCCCCCCCCCCCTTCACTCGCCCGCCAACAGTGGCTGCGTATAAAAGGAGTTCCTCGGTAAAGACTCTTACAGCCGTACTCCGAAAGTGATGTTTCAGGATCAACAAAACCCGACTTGGGAAGAGAGAGAGATATAGATATATATATATATATATATAGAAAGAGAGAGAGAGAGGGAGGGGGGGGGCGGGGGTCGTTTACTGTATAGACTTTCTGCCAGGCACTATGAATTTTCCACCGTCTTAACAGTACTGCGTTAAGCCAAGAATGAAGAAATTAAACTCAGTCAAAACAATTATATCTTTCTTGTTATGCTGTGAAAAAGGCTATAAGGATAATTCTATAGCCTCTGCTTCCCCGCCAACACTGAGTGTCCGCGTAAGGAGACTATTACGTAATACCAGGGAAATGTCCCTGCTCTTACGGACCTACTCCAAAAGTGATGTTCAAGGATCACGAAAACCCGAGTTGGCCGAAGTGAGAGAGAGAGAGAGAGAGAGAGAGAGAGACGGTGATATTGAGTATCTGTCTTTCCGGCTGCTATGGATAATTTTACACTGGTTTTCAAATACTGTGTCAAGCCGAGAATGACGGAGTTCATTAAAATGAGTCAAAACAGTTCATATTAATTAAAATTTTGCCTTTATTAATTTTTAATATGATAGAAAAGCGCAAACATTTTGATCATAATAATAGTATTCTTCTTCTCCTTCTACTTGTTTAAGATCAGAGTTTATGTTCATTCCCGTTTTGATGAAAGTAAGTGCCTGTCCTGTTTATGAATGGATGTTGAGTTATATATTTTGCCCACCTAATCGAATAAAACAATGGATATTGAGGCCTAAATTCCAACAATACCGCGTCCAGACCATTTCAGAATATTCAGGTAACGGCTCTAATTCCACCCCCCCCCCCCCCTTCACTCGCCCGCGAACAGTGGCCCGACTTGGGAAGAGAGAGAGATAGATATATAATTATATAGAGAGAGAGAGAGAGGGGGGACGGGGTCGTTTACTGTATAGACTTTCTTCCAGGCACTATGAATTTTCCACCGTCTTAACAGTATACTGCGTTAAGCCAAGAATGAAGAAATTAAACTCAGTCAAAACAATTATATCTTTCTTGTTAAGCTGTGAAAAAGGCTATAAGGATAATTCTATAGCCTCTGCTTCCCCGCCAACACCGAGTGTCCGCGTAAGTAGACTATTACGTAATACCAGGGAAATGTCCCTGCTCTTACGGACCTACTCCAAAAGTGATGTTCAAGGATCACGAAAACCCGAGTTGGCCGGAAGTGAGGGAGAGAGAGACATAGAGACAGAGAGAAAGAGAGAGAGAGAGAGAGAGAGGAGAGAGAAGGTGATGTTGAGTATCTGTCTTCCCCGGCTGCTATATGGATAATTTTACACTGGTTTACAAATACTGTGTCAAGCCGAGAATGACGGAGTTAAACTGAGTCAAAACAGTTCATATTAATTAAAAACTTGCGGCCTATGATAGAAAAGCGCAAACATTTTTATCATAATAATAGTATTCTTCTTCTCCTTCTTCTTGTTTAAGATCAGAGTTTATGTTCATTCCCGTTTTGACGAAAGTAAGTGCCTGTCCTGTTTATGAATGATGTAGAGTTATATGTTTTGCCCATGTAATCGAATAAAACGGTGGATATTGAGGCCTAAATTCCAACAAGACCGCGTCCAGACCATTTCAGAATATTCAGGCCGCAGCCCTAATTCCCCCCCCCCCCCCCTCCCCTTCACTCGCCCACCAACAGTGGCGGCGTATAAAAGGAGTTCCCCGGGAAAGACTCTTACAGCCGTACTCTGAAAAGTGATGTTTCAGGATTAACAAAACCCGACTTGGGAAGAGAGATAGATAGATATATATATAGAGAGAGAGAGAGAGAGGGGGGGGGGGGGGGGCGGGGGTCGTTTACTGTATAGACTTTCGGCCAGGCACTATGAATTTTCCACCGTCTTAACAGTACTGCGTTAAGCCAAGAATGAAGAAATAAAACTCGGTCAAAACAATTATATCTTTAGTAAACGAAGAAGCTTGACTGGGGAGGAATTTTTAATTTGTAAACAAATCTTTAGGCATTTTTACTCCCAGTGTTAAAGATCGTATGCTCGATCTGTAATGAAAAACACAAGTCAGAACAAAAAAAGAATTATATCTTTCTTGTTAAGCTGTGAAAAAGGCTATAAGGACAATTCTATAGCCTCTGCTCCCCCGCCAACACTGAGTGTCCGCGTCAGGAGACTATTACGTAATACCAGGGAAATGTCCCTGCTCTTACGGACCTACTCCAAAAGTGATGTTCAAGGATCACGAAAACCCGAGTTGGCCGGAAGTGAGGGAGAGAGAGACATAGAGACAGAGAGAAAGAGAGAGAGAGAGGGAGAGAGAGAGGAGAGAGACGGTGATATTGAGTATCTGTCTTCCCGGCTGCTATGGATAATTTTACACTGGTTTACAAATACTGTGTCAAGCCGAGAATGACGGAGTTCATTAAACTGAGTCAAAACAGTTCATATTAATTAAAATTTTGCCTTTATTAAATTTTAATATGATAGAAAAGCGCAAACATTTTGATCATAATAATAGTATTCTTCTTCTCCTTCTACTTGTTTAAGATCAGAGTTTATGTTCAGTCCCGTTTTGATGAAAGTAAGTGCCTGTCCTGTTTATGAATGGATGTAGAGTTATATATTTTGCCCACCTAATCGAATAAAACAATGGATATTGAGGCCTAAATTCCAACAATACCGCGTCCAGACCATTTCAGAATATTCAGGCAACGGCTCTAATTCCACCCCCCCCCCCCCCCTTCACTCGCCCGCGAACAGTGGCCCGACTTGGGAAGAGAGAGAGATATATAACCTGTCTTAGCGGCCACCTGTCTGTAGCGGCCACCTGCTTATAGCGGCCACCAAAAAATCCCCCGCAGGAAATTACTGTGTTGTAGACCCTGCATATAGCGGTCACCTGCCTAACGCGGCCAGCGGCCACCCATTATGTATCCCTCGGACAATATCTGACCGCGTATAGCGGCCACTATTATCGAGTCGAGCCGTAGCTTCATGCACAAAAAAGTAGTTTTTGCCATAGGCGCGATGAGTTTACCGAGTCCTAGCTCAGTCACACTCTCGCACAAACGTCGTGAATAGATTCTACAATGGCCATGAAGATCTAATAGTTTCACCACATTGCCGACTAATTAGAGATTAAAAGTCTTTTTAGTAAGAATTAAGCACTAGTATTGTTCGTTTACGTAATCTTCGCACCATCCAGCTGCAATCCCCTGCACTTTAGTTGTATTGTTGTCCTAAGCTATAGCGGTCGGCATTGCATTGATATTGATCGCCATTGCGCAATAGCGCAGGCTCGTACACTTCAATATAACTTTTTATTTTTAAAAGATTTATAAAAAAAAAAAAAATTAAAGCGTTAAAACTTTTGAAAAAAATAATAAAGGAGGGATTTTTTTTAGAAAGTGAAAATAATAAAATACTACCCAAGTATTATTTTTTTTAAAGATCAATCATAACGATTTCATGTACGAGAGATTTCCCTAATGAAAAACGGCGTGAAAACTCGACTCGGATCGTCCACCGGCGATCCAGGCCATTGTCGACGTTCGCACTTTCGACGAATGCAAGCGAGCACCTTCTATCGCCTGTTCTCAAAAACAGTTAAAACTTCTTTTAAACCATTCAAAAGGCAAATATTTATTGAATGAAAATTGATTGCACGATTTTATTCAAAAGATAAACTTATTATTGTAATTTTTTGACAGGAAGCAAAAGCATGATTAGACATCGTTTTAAGACTATAAAAATCAAGAAAAGCAGTCTACCGCGGGTGGTACGTACGTGGTAATTTGAGGGAAAATTCATTTTACACAGATTGCTCGTATATCTATTGTTTTCTCATTTATTGACAACAAAGCATATTATTTTAGCATTTATATATTATGACATGTTATACGTCAAATCTGTTGATCTATAGCTTGTTTTCCTAAGTGATATATTATGGATGCATGTACACTAACTTTGTTGCGTGTAACAGTGTATGTGCAAAAAAATTAAAATGGCCGCCGACCTGTCTATAGCGGCCACTTTTTCCGTTTCCCTTCGGTGGCCGCTATAGACAGGTTTGACTGTATAGAGAGAGAGAGAGAGAGGGGGGACTGGGGTCGTTTACTGTATAGACTTTCTTCCAGGAACTATGAATTTTCCACCGTCTTAACAGTACTGCGTTAAGCCAATAATGAAGAAATTAAACTCAGTCAAAACAATTATATCTTTCTTGTTAAGCTGTGAAAAAGGCTATAAGGATAATTCTATAGCCTCTGCTTCCCCGCCAACACTGAGTGTCCGCGTAAGGAGACTATTACGTAATACCAGGGAAATGTCCCTGCTCTTACGGACCTACTCCAAAAGTGATGTTCAAGGATCACGAAAACCCGAGTTGGCCGGAAGTGAGGGAGAGAGAGACAGAGAGACAGAGAGAAAGAGGGAGAGAGAGAGAGGGAGAGAGAGAGAGAAAGAGAGAGGAGAGAGAAGGTGATGTTGAGTATCTGTCTTGCCGGCTGCTATGGATAATTTTACACTGGTTTACAAATACTGTGTCAAGCCGAGAATGACGGAGTTCATTAAACTGAGTCAAAACAGTTCATATTAATTAAAATTTTGCCTTTATAAATTTTTAATATGATAGAAAAGCGCAAACATTTTGATCATAATAATAGTATTCTTCTTCTCCTTCTACTTGTTTAAGATCAGAGTTTATGTTCATTCCCGTTTTGATGAAAGTAAGTGCCTGTCCTGTTTATGAATGGATGTTGAGTTATATATTTTTCCCACGTAATCGAATAAAACAATGGATATTGAGGCCTAAATTCCATTTCAGAATCATTCAGGCAACGGCTCTAATTCCACCCCCCCCCCCCCCCCCCCCCCCACCTTCACTCGCCCGCCAACAGTGGCTGCGTATAAAAGGAGTTCCTCGGTAAAGACTCTTACAGCCGTACTCCGAAAGTGATGTTTCAGGATTAACAAAACCCGACATGAAGAGAGATAGATAGATATATATATAGAGAGAGAGAGAGAGAGAGAGAGGGGGGGGGGGGGGGCGGGGGGCGGGGGTCGTTTACTGTATAGACTTTCGGCCAGGCACTATGAATTTTCCACCGTCTTAACAGTACTGTGTTTAGCCAAGAATGAAGAAATTAAACTCAGTCAAAACAATTATATATTTCTTGTTATGCTGTGAAAAAGGCTATAAGGATAATTCTATAGCCTCTGCTTCCCCGCCAACACTGAGTGTCCGCGTAAGTAGACTATTACGTAATACCAGGGAAATGTCCCTGCTCTTACGGACCTACTCCAAAAGTGATGTTCAAGGATCACGAAAACCCGAGTTGGCCGGAAGTGAGGGAGAGAGAGACATAGAGACAGAGAGAAAGAGAGAGAGAGGGAGAGAGAGAGGAGAGAGACGGTGATATTGAGTATCTGTCTTCCCGGCTGCTATGGATAATTTTACACTGGTTTACAAATACTGTGTCAAGCCGAGAATGACGGAGTTCATTAAACTGAGTCAAAACAGTTCATATTAAAATAAAAATTTTGCCTTTATTAATTTTTAATATGATAGAAAAGCGCAAACATTTTGATCATAATAATAGTATTCTTCTTCTCCTTCTACTTGTTTAAGATCAGAGTTTATGTTCATTCCCGTCTTGATGAAAGTAAGTGCCTGTCCTGTTTATGAATGGATGTTGAGTTATATATTTTGCCCACGTAATCGAATAAAACAATGGATATTGAGGCCTAAATTCCAACAATACCGCGTCCAGACCATTTCAGAATATTCAGGCAACGGCTCTAATTCCACCCCCCCCCCCTTCACTCGCCCGCGAACAGTGGCCCGACTTGGGAAGAGAGAGAGATAGATATATATATAGAGAGAGAGAGGGAGAGAGGGGGGGGGGGGGCGGGGGTCGTTTACTGTATAGACTTTCGGCCAGGCACTATGAATTTTCCACCGTCTTAACAGTACTGCGTTTAACCAAGAATGAAGAAATTAAACTCAGTCAAAACAATTATATATTTCTTGTTATGCTGTGAAAAAGGCTATAAGGATAATTCTATAGCCTCTGCTTCCCCGCCAACACTGAGTGTCCGCGTAAGTAGACTATTACGTAATACCAGGGAAATGTCCCTGCTCTTACGGACCTACTCCAAAAGTGATGTTCAAGGATCACGAAAACCCGAGTTGGCCGGAAGTGAGGGAGAGAGAGACATAGAGACAGAGAGAAAGAGAGAGAGAGAGAGGGAGAGAGAGAGGAGAGAGACGGTGATATTGAGTATCTGTCTTCCCGGCTGCTATGGATAATTTTACACTGGTTTACAAATACTGTGTCAAGCCGAGAATGACGGAGTTCATTAAACTGAGTCAAAACAGTTCATATAATTAAAATTTTGCCTTTATTAATTTTTAATATGATAGAAAAGCGCAAACATTTTGATCATAATAATAGTATTCTTCTTCTCCTTCTACTTGTTTAAGATCAGAGTTTATGTTCATTCCCGTCTTGATGAAAGTAAGTGCCTGTCCTGTTTATGAATGGATGTTGAGTTATATATTTTGCCCACGTAATCGAATAAAACAATGGATATTGAGGCCTAAATTCCATTTCAGAATCATTCAGGCAACGGCTCTAATTCCACCCCCCCCCCCCCCCCCCCCACCTTCACTCGCCCGCCAACAGTGGCTGCGTATAAAAGGAGTTCCTCGGTAAAGACTCTTACAGCCGTACTCCGAAAGTGATGTTTCAGGATTAACAAAACCCGACATGAAGAGAGATAGATAGATATAGAGAGAGAGAGAGAGAGAGAGGGGGGGGGGGGGCGGGGGGCGGGGGTCGTTTACTGTATAGACTTTCGGCCAGGCACTATGAATTTTCCACCGTCTTAACAGTACTGCGTTTAGCCAAGAATGAAGAAATTAAACTCAGTCAAAACAATTATATATTTCTTGTTATGCTGTGAAAAAGGCTATAAGGATAATTCTATAGTCTCTGCTTCCCCGCCAACACTGAGTGTCCGCGTAAGTAGACTATTACGTAATACCAGGGAAATGTCCCTCCTCTTACGGACCTACTCCAAAAGTGATGTTCAAGGATCACGAAAACCCGAGTTGGCCGGAAGTGAGGGAGAGAGAGACATAGAGACAGAGAGAAAGAGAGAGAGAGGGAGAGAGAGAGGAGAGAGACGGTGATATTGAGTATCTGTCTTCCCGGCTGCTATGGATAATTTTACACTGGTTTACAAATACTGTGTCAAGCCGAGAATGACGGAGTTCATTAAACTGAGTCAAAACAGTTCATATTAAAATAAAAATTTTGCCTTTATTAATTTTTAATATGATAGAAAAGCGCAAACATTTTGATCATAATAATAGTATTCTTCTTCTCCTTCTACTTGTTTAAGATCAGAGTTTATGTTCATTCCCGTCTTGATGAAAGTAAGTGCCTGTCCTGTTTATGAATGGATGTTGAGTTATATATTTTGCCCACGTAATCGAATAAAACAATGGATATTGAGGCCTAAATTCCAACAATACCGCGTCGAGACCATTTCAGAATATTCAGGCAACGGCTCTAATTCCACCCCCCCCCCCCCCCCCACCTTCACTCGCCCACCAACAGTGGCCGCGTATAAAAGGAGTTCCTCGGGAAAGACTCTTACAGCCGTACTCCGAAAAGTGATGTTTCAGGATTAACAAAACCCGACTTGGGAAGAGAGAGAGATATAGATATATATATAGAGAGAGAGAGAGAGAGAGGGGGGGGGGGGGGGCGGGGGTCGTTTACAGTATAGACTTTCTTCCAGGCACTATGAATTTTCCACCGTCTTAACAGTACTGCGTTAAGCCAAGAATGAAGAAATTAAACTCAGTCAAAACAATTATATCTTTCTTGTTAAGCTGTGAAAAGGGCTATAAGGATAATTCTATAGCCTCTGCTTCCCCGCCAACACTGAGTTTCCGCGTAAGGAGACTATTACGTTATACCAGGGAAATGTCCCTGCTCTTACAGACCTACTCCAAAAGTGATGTTCAAGGATCACGAAAACCCGAGTTGACCGGAAGTGAGGGAGAGAGAGACAGAGAGAGAGAGAGAGAGAGAGAGAGAGAAGAGATGAGAGAGATATTGAGTATCTGTCTTCCCCGGCTGCTATATGGATAATTTTACACCGGTTTACAAATACTGTGTCAAGCCGAGAATGACGGAGTATAAACTGAGTCAAAACAGTTCATATTAATTAAAAACTTTCCTGTATTAAATTTTAATATGATAGAAAAGCGCAAACATTTTTACGATAATAAACCTTCTTCTAAATAAGGATGAAGATATGAAATGGAAAAGTATTTTAACTTTGTAACTAGACACATAGGTGGAGAATTCATATTTTCGTGTGAATATTTACTAGTATTATTAAAAGTGACAGCTCCGCAATTTTATATGAATATATTAGAAGATTGGGTGAATACGAGACATATAAGTGGTGTCAGCAGTAATAACCGGTACATTGGTGATGTGGTAATTTTAAATAATAAGCTTGTTCGATTTAAAGGAAATTGTACATACGACGAGAAGATGCACAAAAAAGGAGTTTACAAACTAAGACATATTATAGGAAAAGATGGCAAATTAAAATCCGATAGATATTTCGCCGAATTAGGTTTAGAAAATTCCTTGTTTTCGCGTGTAAACCTATGACAGGCGACACTTTTCTTGGTCAAAAGCATGCATATTTCCGAGGATTTATGCGGGGTCTATTCGAACTAGTTGGGTCTTAATTAAACATTTTCAGAGCTTCAAATTTTATTTATGGCACATTTTTCAAAATTTTAATTTAATTCTGGGTGAATTATAATCATTCAAAAATCCCTCTTTTTTGCGTGTTAACCTAATGGGAGATATAGAAGGCCAAGGCATGCACATTCCCGGGGATTTATGCGGGGTCCCTTCCACTTTTTGAGCCTTCATTAAGCTTTTTCAAATTCTCAAATTACATGTAAGCCACATTTACACTAAATTCAAGGTAATACTAGAGGAACAATAATCATTCTTATAATCCATGTTTTCACGTGTTAATCCTATTGTTATGTAGTGGTTAAATTGATATAAATCTATAGACCTGCTAATAAAAGATAAAATGACACACACCACCCCCATTTAAAGAACAACCCCCTTTGATGCCCAGATCCCCACTTCTTTGAACCCCACTTCTAAGAACTTCTATTTAATGATTTAATCCCAAGTAATAAAACTCTAAATATTTATAGCTTAAGAGAACCCCAAATCCCACAACAAAGACTAACCTGCCATTGTCTTCCCAATCATCAAACCCCCTTTTGTCCATCTCCCAACAAAGTAAATAAAGTAAATGCCAAAAGTAGATTCTTATATATGAGCGGGTATCCAAAGGCTAGAGGGGGAGAAGAGTTCTGAACGTGAAAGAGGAGAGCCTTCTTGGCTGATTGCTTAGACTACTCTGATCTGGAACCTGAGATATTCATGAAGCACAGCGAATAAATATATCTTATTTGAACTTCAATAAACTTGAGTCTGCTGTGATTTGTTACAAAGTGATTGTCACTTTAATAACCGATCCCATACGTACATACGTGCGTACTATTATTGTACTAGAGCCTTGTGGCCGCGTATAAAAGGAGTTCCTCGGTAGCACCACACCTAAAGTGATGCTTCAGGATTAACAAAACCTTGGGATATATATATATATAGAGAGAGAGAGAGAGAGAGAGGGGGGGGGGGGGCGTGGGTCGTTTACTATAATTATAGACTTTCTTCCAGTCACTATGAAGTTTCCACCGTCTTAACAGTATACTGCGTTAAGCCAAGAATGAAAAAATTAAACTCATTCAAAACAATTATATCTTTCTTGTTATGCTGTGAAAAATACTAATAACAGCAGTTTAAAGATAATACGTTGTTTAACAGGGAGCCAGTGAAGATTACATAAAAGAGGTTCAGCTGGTGTGTCACGGCGGACTTGAAAAACGACGAGCAGCCCAGTTCTGGAGACGCTGGAGACGAAGTAATATGAAATAAATGAAGTATACAACGCAAAATGTTTAGATCGAATAGAAAATTGGTTCCGCGCATAAATAACAAAGAATCTACAGACCAAATGAAACAACAGATAAATTACAACTAAGACGCAAAATAAATTTATCGAATCGAAAAATGGATAATATACAACCCCAATAAAATACGAAATGAATGAATTATACAACGCAAAATGTTTTTATCGAAATGAAAATTACAAGTTGGCTCGTAATTTATAGAGAATCTACAACCCAAATAAAACATGAAATAATGAAGTATACAACGCAAAATGTTTAAATCGAATATAAAATTGGTTCGGCGCATAAATAAATAATCTACAAACCAAATGAAGCAACAAATAAATTAGAACTAAGACGCAAAATACATTTATCAAATCGAAAATTGATTTGGCGCTTAACTTAGGGATAATATGCAACCCAAATTAAATATGAAATAAATGAAGTATATAACGCAAATTGTGTTTATCGAAATGAAAATTATAAGTTGGCGCGTAATTTATAGAGAATTTACAACCCAAATAAAATAACAAATGGATGAAGTATTCAACACAAAACGTTTATGTCGAATATAACATTGGTTTGGTTCATAATTACAAAGGATCTACAGAGTACAGACCAAATGAAACAGCAAACAAATTAGAACTAAGACGCAAAATACTTTTATCGAATCGAAAATTGATTTAGCGCTTAATTTACGGGGAATCTACACCCAAATGAAACAACAATTGAATGAAATATAACGCAGAATTATATGGGGTGTAACTTACGGAGAAGGTACTACCCAAATAAAAACACCAAACGAATTAAAGTATACAACAGAGAATAATTTGTATTGAATCAAAACTTGATTTGGGGCATAACTTGCGGAGAATCTACAACCCAAATAAAACAAACAAATGAATAAAATATACGAGGCAAAATATTTATATCGAATCGAAAATTGATTTGGGGTCTAACTTACGGGAATCTATAACCCAAATGAAAAAAAAACAAATGAATGAAGTATACGAGGCAACACTTTTTTATCGAATCGAAAATTGATTTGGGCGTTAGATACGGAGAATTTACAATCCAAAAAAAAAAAAAATGAATAAATATACGATACAACATATGTTTAACGAATCAGAAATTTATTTGGGGTCTAACTTACACGAATTTACAACCCAAATAAAATAAACAAATGAATGAAATATACGGGGCAAAATATATTTTTTTTAATCGAAATTGATTTGGCGCCTAACTTATGAAGAATCTACAACGCAAATGAAACAAATGAATGAAGTATACAACGCAGAATGTTTTTATTGAATCGAAAATTGATTTATGGTGTAACTTACGGAGAATCTATAACCCAAATAAAACAAACAAATGAATAAAATATACGAGGCAAAATAGTTATATCGAATCGAAAATTGATTTGGGGTCTAACTTACGGGAATCTATAACCCAAATGAAAAAAAAACAAATGAATGAAGTATACGAGGCAACACTTTTTTATCGAATCGAAAATTGATTTGGGCGTTAGATACGGAGAATTTACAACCCAAATGAAACAAATGAATAAAAATATGAGGCAACCTATTTCTATCGAATCAGAAATTGATTTGGGGTCTAACTTACACGAATTTACAACCCAAATAAAATAAACAAATGAATGAAATATACGGGGCAAAATATTTTTTTTTTAATCGAAATTGATTTGGCGCCTAACTTATGAAGAATCTACAACGCAAATGAAACAAATGAATGAAGTATACAACGCAGAATGTTTTTATTGAATCGAAAATTGATTTATGGTGTAACTTACGGAGAATCTATAACCCAAATAAAACAAACAAATGAATAAAATATACGAGGCAAAATAGTTATATCGAATCGAAAATTGATTTGGGGTCTAACTTACGGGAATCTATAACCCAACTGAAAAAAAACAAATGAATGAAGTATACGAGGCAACACTTTTTTATCGAATCGAAAATTGATTTGGGCGTTAGATACGGAGAATTTACAACCCAAATGAAACAAATGAATAAAAATACGAGGCAACCTATTTCTATCGAATCAGAAATTGATTTGGGGTCTAACTTACACGAATTTACAACCCAAATAAAATAAACAAATGAATGAAATATACCTGGCAAAATATTTTTTTTTTAATCGAAATTGATTTGGCGCCTAACTTACGAAGAATCTACAACCCAAAGGAAACAGCAAATGAATGAAGTATACAACGTAAAATGTTTTAAACCTGTGGATAATTGATTCGGGGCATAACTTGCGGAGAATCTACAACCCAAATAAAACAAACAAATGAATAAAATATACGAGGCAAAATATTTATATCGAATCGAAAATTGATTTGGGGTCTAACTTACGGGAATCTATAACCCAAATGAAAAAAACAAATGAATGAATTATACGAGGCAACACTTTTTTATCGAATCGAAAATTGATTTGGGCGTTAGATACGGAGAATTTACAATACAAAAATAAAAAAAAAATGAATAAATATACGATAAACATATGTTTATCGAATCAGAAATTTATTTGGGGTCTAACTTACACGAATTTACAACCCAAATAAAATAAACAAATGAATGAAATATACGGGGCAAAATATTTTTTTTTTAATCGAAATTGATTTGGCGCCTAACTTACGAAGAATCTACAACCCAAAGGAAACAGCAAATGAATGAAGTATACAACGTAAAATGTTTTAAACCTGTGGATAATTGATTTGGGGCGTAACTTAGCTGAATCTACAACCCGAATAAAACAATAAATGAATTAAATGCACAACGCAAAATGATTCTATCGACTATAAAAATTGGTCTGGCCCATGAATTGCAGAGAATCTACAAACGAAATGAAACAACAAATGAAACAACAAATGAATTAGAAATACGACGCAAAATCGAATGGCCAAGAATGGCGTAGTTAGACTGATTCGAAATAATTTATAGCTATTTTCTTAGGATATAGATATGTGTAAGAATGGCTCATGAAAGATAATTCTATATACCCAATATATTTTACAGCTTTATGCCTCTGCCCACCGAAGGTGCTACCGGAGTTATTACCGGTATGTTGTCGGGTTGTCCGTCCTTCCGTCCATCTCGCTTTCTTGTTAACAGCTATGAAATTAAAACGTACTAGTTGATATCACCATAGGGAGACAGTCTGATTAGATTTTTGGGTATGTAGGTCGAAGTTCAAAGGTCACAGAGGTCAATTATGAAATTAAGAGCCATTTGAGGTATGAACTTCAAACTAGTATGCATCACTGTAATAAGATAAATTGATAAGATTTCGGGTATAATCAGGTCAAATGCCGAAGGTTACAAAGGTCATTTACCATGAAATTTCAGGCTTTCAGCCTCCTTTCAATCTTGAACAATATGAGCCATTAACGTCAAACTTGGTAATAGTATGCATGCATGCATCACTATATTGAGACGAACTGATTAGAAGTCGAAGGTCAAAGGTCATAGAAGTCATTATGCATGAAATTAAAGATTTGTTAGTTTGTTATCACTATATCAGGACTTTTACATGACTTGGAGGAGATGGACTCTTGGTTTGTAAGGTCAATGGTCAAATGTAAAAGAGACAAAGTAAATATAAGTGGGAAAGAGAGCATGGATAGAGAAGAGAGAACAAGAAAGAGACCCTGAAAAAGATACCAATTTGAAGAAAGGGAAAAGAAAGGGAGAGATTTAAAAAAATAAGAGAGTGAGCGAAGACAAACTCGACAGGGGAGAGAGACCAAGAGATGGAGAGAGGGCCAAGAAATATAATAAAAACAAGGAGGAAGAAAGGAAAAGAGGGATCAGAAACTAAAAGAATGGAGAATACAGAGTTTTATTCAGACAGAAAGAGAAGTTGAGAATGTCGAGAGAGTAGTATGCACATTGCTTGGTCATGGATTGCTCACAATGCAGTATTTACCACTTTTCAACCAAGAACCAATGCATAAAGGAATAACTGACTATAAAATAATTGTTCTGATGGCAAAGTGGTCTACATGAATGAATTTCTTATCCATGGCACCTATCTCAAGAGTCCAGGAGATATGCTTATTAATGCTACACTGTAAAGATCACTCAAGCATTAAAGCTAGCTTGGTCTTCCCTGCTTCATGAATACAACTGTCATACCCTGAATGGGGGCTATAATAGGATTAAGGGGGTTACATGAAGGGCTCTATGTAATCCCTTAAGAACAACCTGTAAATGTGATGCCCTTTCTTTCTAAGGGGATGTTTTCGTCATGAGAGTGTCACGTATGACATATTACATTTATCAAATATATTTCATAGATGAATGAAAAAATCTTGATATGGCCATGGCTAATGATACTGATACCAGAAAGAATCATTATTTAGTGGCTATATCAAGATATTCTTAAATGAAATATATGGATGAATGTAATTTGTCAAACAGGACACTGTGCACGGAATCGCCCACCTTGTAGTAGTGATTGTAGGTAGAGCAGTATTTGATAGTTTGTCACCTCTAACTAAACTTATAATCTTGCCATATAGAGAGCTATGAAAAATAACCTTTTGTTATAATCCTTTTGTGTGTGCTTTAACTAATTAGGAGATGCTGTTATCCCCATCACTGTGTTCTGAGTTCAATAATTCAAATAATTAAATGCCACAGCCGCTTCAGTATTGTATTCAAATTTCATCCATACCTTTCAAACAAAGGTTGTTTTTGACAATCTGAAAGCTTGCCGAACATAGCAACAAGTAATGTATGCAAACTGGATTCCAAGCATTGAGGCTCATTTATAAAAAGCAGGTTAATGGAATAGCTCATCATTAGGTGCTCAGAGAAGAAATGGGCATAAATTTGAATACATTACAGAACCGGTCTATTCATGCTAGCTATTTAGGCTCAACAAATTACATGCACAGTAAATATTTACTTCTCAGAAGGTACAAAAGATGTGTTATTGTTGCATTGTTTCTGACAATGATGTGAAAACTGTGACATCTGCAAAGAAACAATTTATAGGGTACAGTGTAAATTATATGTTATTAGAGCATGGCTTCTGAAAATATGTAATAACTTTCGAAAGAGACCCATTTTTATTATGCTTTTTAATGTTTTTTAATTTTACAGTATGTCAGCTACACCATGTGCTAAGTAATTTAAATTAAATTTAAATTGAATTGTTTGTTTCAGTAATCATTACTTACAGCAAAAGAATGATGGCAATCCTCTATCAATAAAGAGACCTCCCTGAATTGTCCCTAGCTATCTTTCTTTTCTGGTTTCCCTACAAGATTTAGTTTTACAGTTGATGTGAACTTTTGGAAAACAATAAAACTCTTTCTTACACAGTAAAATGTATGAACTATGAATGTCATTTCACTGCAATGTTTTTATGCCTCCGCCCACCGAAGGTGGGTGCCGGAGGCATTATGTTTTCGGGTTGTCCGTCCGTCCGTGCGTCCGTCCGTCCGTCCCACTTCTCGTTACCGCGATATCTGAAGAATCATTTGAGGTAGGAACCTCAAACTTGGTACTAGTATGTATCCCCATACAAAGATGAACTGATTAGATTTTGGGGTAAGTAGGTCAAAGGTCAGAGGTCACAGGTCAATTTACATGAAATTACATGAAATTCTTGGTTTTTAGCACCGTTACCGCGATTTCTGAAGAACTATTTGAGGTAAGAACTTCAAACTTGGTACCAGTATGTATCCCCATAGAAAGAGGAACTGATTAGATTTTGGGGTAGGTAGGTCAAAGTTCAGAGGTCACAGAGGTCAATTTACATGAAATTACATGGAATTACTGGTTTTTAGCACCGTTACCGCGATATCTCAAGAACTATCTGAGGTGAGAACTTCAAACTTGGTACCAGTATGCATCCCCATAGAAAGATGAACTGATTAGATTTTGGGGTAAGTAGGTCAAAGGTCAGAGGTCACAGAGGTCAATTTACATGAAATTACATGAAATTACTGGTTTTTAGCCTCGTTATCAAATATTTCTAGAACAGTTTGAGCCATCAACTGAATTTAGGTGGAGGCATATAGGAGACGCAGTCGCATTCATCTTGTTTATAATTGAAGCCTGAGAAAGGTTGTTTGTACGTGTTCAAAACTATGTTGTGAATTTGCATGTTTTTTCCCCCTTGACTATGACAATTCCTTAATGATCTGGGCCTGTTTCATAAAACTTTTATTCGATAATAACTGCCTCATTCTATGAGAAATTTGCTCTCAAACAATCAGATTCAAGGATTTCAGTTACAATTATTGTAACTTTGTTTTTGATAACAAGTTATATGAAACGGGGCCCTGGTGGTGATAATAATGCTACATGGAGTAGGATGAGGAATACATATTATTTACATGAATATTGGGATCATAATGAGGGTATGTTGATGTCACTGATGATGTTGATTACAAAGATGTGGTTATTTTGGCGATGATGATAATATGATCATTATGTAAATGATACGAGGATGATTATATTTAGTTTAACCCTTTAGTCACTAAACTGCCTGGGACCGCCCTTCTTATTATTAACTGAACAGCCCAGGACCGCCTGTGGAATTTGACCTGTGTAACACTACAGCAAATGTATTGTAGGGGATATTGGGCGCTGAAACTTTCTTTAGACATAAGCGATTTAGATCCGCATTGAAGCGATGCTTTGCTGTTGAAAGATTTGCATACAGCAGAGAGTCTATGCTGCAAGATGGTTTACCGAGACCGAGTTCAGTGAGTAAATGACTACAATGCGCGTAATCCTCAGTGACTAAAAGGTTAATTCAGCCATTATGCATGTGGTGGTTTTGGGATGGGAAGGATATGATGACTACTAGTATGCTGCTGTTGATAGTAGTTCGGTTGTAGTGGTGGTTGTAGTGGTGGTTGTGATGATTATTATGGCAATATCACGGTTACTTACATTACATTTGGAGAGGTTTTGAGTTACAATCTAAGCTCCAGTTCTCTTACTACAGGTGTTGGGTAAATGAGTTTTAGATAAACAAATGTACACATAATAAGAGTACATGTACCTAAATACAGTATCAATACTTCATCAGAAGAAAATACTTCTGCACCAATCCTGCAAATGTTTGGTAACTCACATTACATAATTAAAAAAGAAAAATGTTAGGCGAGTATTAATTGAACATTTGAAGTGTTGGCAGAAAGTATGTTTCTTCTTCTGAATTTCAATACTGTATTTAGGTACTCTAATATGTGTGCATTGTGTGTGTAACTAAAACTCATTTACCAACACCTGTAGTAAGAGAACAGGAGCTTAAAGGACCTATGGAATGCAAGTACATGTTGATCATTGATGATGTGTATTGTTCTGTACATCATAAAATTTACAACCATTTGATCTGAATATGTGTCATATTTTAATATATTTTTTTAAATTATTTTATTTTACCTGCTAAGCCCTGCCCCTAAAAAATCTTTTGGAATCTGATTCTTCACATGACATCATCAGTCACCTAAAACAAGCCAAACAAAAGACATGGTATGTAAAGTATCTCTCTGTTTTGTACTTGCTCACAATAGCATCATGTGTTTTGATACAACAGATTTTCAGTACCTTTCTTTTCCTGTGAGCTGGAGCATTTCTGACATAGCATCTGCTATTGTGATTGAGAGTTTATGATTTGGTATTGTATTAAAACATGTGATGCTATTGCGAGCAGGTGCTAAACTGAGGGATAGGTACAAACCAGTGTCTATTGTTTGGCTTGTTTTAGGTGACCGATGATTGACTGATGATGTCATGTGAAGAATCAGACTCCGAAAGATTTTTCAGGGGCGGGGCTTAACAGGTAAAATAAAATAATTACAAAAAAATATTTAAAAATATATGACACATATTCAGATCAAATGGTTGTAAATTTTATGATGTACAGAACAAAATACACATCATCAAAGATCAACATGTACTTGCATGCCATAGGTCCTGTAAGATTTAACTCAAATCTCTCCAAATGTAATGTAACCATGGGATTGCCCTTATGATGCTGGTTGTGGTGAGAATAAAGATGATGATGGTGGTGAGGACGACGTTGGTAATGATCATGGTATTGATGCAGCCGATAACCGTGATATGAAGAGTTTGATGATATTGAAGATGAAATGTAAAGGTGACCGTGATGAGAAATTGGAAGATAATGTGACAGTGCTGTAGAAAAAAATGAAAAACCTAAAATTCCAAGGAGTATCCTACACATTCTTGATTGTATATTCATATTGGCTTTGTTCAATAACCTCACAATCCTTTGCATTAATAGGCATGAATGTTGACCCCTTCTGTACTGTACAGTTTCAAACATGAAAGTTTTTTTTATAAATTCTTCCTTGGAAACAAAGTTCACAATTGCGTTTCACTTTCAGATATGTAAGAGAGATTGGGCAGCATTTCCTGCCCATGTCACGCAAGTCGTTAAAAGCTCTTAACAAATCTAAGAACAAAACAAAGGATTACATGTGCAAAGTGCAACCGGTAGTTGAATAGTCTGTTTATATTTTGATACATACAATACAAATATAACAAATATTGTTCATTGTGCATTCAAAATTGTACTCTTTTATAAATAAGGAGAAACTAATATGCCAAAAAGAAGTAGCAAAACATGAACATAAGTACTGAAAACAAATGTAAATAAAAAACAAATGAAAAAATTTAGTATGAACCATCACCCCAAACTACTGACATAGGATGAACATTTGAGCATCTTCATAATAGTGGTACAATAAAGCAACAACAACAACAAAAAAAATCACAAGGTACATGCACTTTACAGTACTTTGCATCATAATTTGCTCAAAAGACAGAATAACTGAGTTTGTCTGAGCTTCTATGAGCTTTCCAAGCTCAGGTATACGAAATGTACCTGTAACTATTAAAAGACTATGAATAAATTACTAAACGAGAACATATTTCAAAGAAAATATCAAACACCCCCCCCCCCCTCCCCCCTAAAAGGTAGATTTTTACCTAAACTCACTAAAAAAGAATATGTAATATAAAGTCTTAAGATAGTTTATAAAATTTGTAAGTCCAATCAATGGGTTTACCTAAATACGATGGATTTAATTTTACAATGACATTTCTGGTTTTAGAGTAGACACATCTATACTACCCCACGTCTTGTTGCAAGTATTCAGAAATAATCAGGGGTAAACATTCTACTCACATATTAAACAACAATGAACTGAAATTTGTTAGAGGCTTTATGGTGGGTTGATTATTGACAATGGGTTGATTATTGACAATGGATCTTTCTGACAAAGATTGGGGAGCCTTTCATCAAGTGATTTTCACCGACAAATTCACTATCTGCCAATCAGATGCAAGGATTTCAGTAGCTTATAACAGTTGTCGGTAAAAATCTCTGACAAAACGCTTGATGAATGCTCCCCTGCAAGTCAGCTTGTATACAGACAATGGTGGGAAAGAGGAAGGAGGAACACTAACTTTATACTGTGATAACAATGACAGTCCTTCCAAACACAGTCCTTCAATAGTCTTTCGAACAAAATGGCTACCCTCAGGCTAAATGCATGTGGATGGACTTGAATGAGTGTTGGCTATGCATTATTATTATGAGTCAGAGTTTAGTATTTGGGGAATTTCAGAATTTATTTACTGTCAAATTCAAAAGCTCACTCACAAGAAATAAACTTTCATAAATATTATGACATTTCTTTCTTAAGAAGGAACTGAAAATCTAAATACTTGTATTCATTGATAAATTACTTTATGATACTACAATTAGACACTATGACGAAAATGGACCAAGAAAATGTAGTGACATGAGAGACAACATTATATCATTAAATATAAATTGAAAAGATATTGCAAAATATTTCTAAGGAAGCAGGAATCAAAGTATATTCTAGCAATGCAATCCACAGTAAGATAATGGAGAACATAAACATATATGTTCCTGAAAAATGACTATTAATGTAATATAACTCAATATATTATCATGCTTTGGTTATCTTTACTCAATCAGGTCCTATCCACATATTATTTCAGGAAATGATCCCAGTCAATGAGGAAATATATCACTAGGAAATTATCATTGGGTCACTTCCGGGAAATTCTTTAAATTAAATCCTGGCGAGAACCCAAGATCCATTTGCTATCTTGTCGTGAAAAATTAAAAAAATAATTAAAAAATATATATATATAATTAATTTCTATGCACATGGGCTGCGAGATTAAGTTTTTGAAATCATCAATACTCTCATGCATACGTCGTGTATTGAATTATGTTCGGTGCCATGTTGATGCTATCGGTATTGGGTACGAGAACCCTGGGCTGTCTCATAAAGAGACGGTATTAATCAGAATTGTTTGCAATTCATCAAGTCAATCACAAAGTTATGATCGCCACTTTGCCATCTTAGAAGCTGAAATCAAAATCAACTAATCTATTTAAAAGGCAGGGCCCAGCAAGTACATGCAACATGCACCTTTGCAAAATCCATATTTAATGGCATTGGTAGTTTCTTTCTCTAAACTTTCTCTGTTAATAATATAATTTTCTGGATTTATATAGCGCCCAATACATCTACGATATATTATCGCCTTCACAGACATATTATTACCCCGGTCATCGGATTCATGGCTTGCAGCACACAGTGTGTGCACCTTCTCTACTCCCTGGGGAGCTTTCCAGCCATGTGCCCTTTGCAGACACTCACGATGCTGATCAATCCACAGTGATTTCACATCCTACGGATACCCATTTAACACCTGGGTGGAGAGGAGCAATGTAGATAAAATACCTTGCTCAGGGACATAAGTGCCGTGCCGGGGATCGAACCCACGAGCTTCGCATCTCGTGACAAGTGTTTTTAAACCACTCGACCACGACACCTCTACTTTTACAAGTACATGTGTAATTAGTAAGATGTTATGTTCTAATATCCTGGGCCTTGTTGCATAAAACTTACCATCAACGTTAACTTTGCCATCATGGTAACTCCCATGGAAAGCTTGATTTTGATTGGTGTTGAGTGATGTTACCATGGTAGTTACCATTGATATCAGAGTTACCATTAATGGTAGGTTTTATGCAACAGGGCCAGATCTATCCCAATTTAATTTTTATTGCATACAGCAGCAGCCTGTCTGACTTTTTTCCATCTGTTGATTCATAAATATGCCATATAGATTTTTGCAAGCCTACACATCCTGTCAAAGCTGATCTGATGGTATAGAGCAGAATTTCGTATCTTGCACCTTTTTTCTGTAACATTATCTGTACATATTTGGTATAAACGCCATATCATTTTTCTCACCTATTCCACATTCACTTTGATCACATAGAGATTTCCTCACCATGTGTTCTTCTTTGAACACATCTCTTTGCTACTTTATATGAAGGTTCTTTTTATTCAGTTCTGTTAAAAGCAGCTTCTTCTTTGATAAAATAGAGCATTTCACCTCTCTATGCATTCTCTCTGCTTTTACACATTTGGCCAAGCACAACCTTATTTTGATTAAATAAATAGAACAGCTCTCCTTTCCTGACACTCTCCTTTCCCCCGACACTCTCCTTTAAACATATATGTCTGCTATAACCATGAACTTAGGTCCTCTTTGCACCCAGTTCTTTATTCAATTGCATAGAGAGCTTTTCTATCAGTGCTTCACCCTTTGAACATATACCATCTCCTTATCACTATGAATTTAGGTCCTCTTTGCACTCAGCTCAGCTCAAAGTCAGCTCCCAATTCAATGTCATAGAGCAGTTTCTCTCTCGGGTTCTTCATCGCTGAACTCGGGTAAAGTTGAGGAAGTTTCAAATACATCTGACTGGCATTTGCCATGTTTTTCGGTCTTCTTGCACTCAGCTAAGCTCAAAACCAGCTCCTGATTCAATGGCATAGAGCAGCTTCTCTCTCAAAGTCTCTTCATTGCTGGAACTCTGGTAGTTTGAGGAGGTTCATACATGTGCTAGCGTGGGTAGCCTATCCAGCTCACTGCACCATGGTGGATGCAGAATGCTGGGTACAGTTCCTAGAAGAGCATAGAAACCAAAATGTGTAGAGAGAGCAATTCATATACATGTAGAGTACATGTAGGTCTACCTCTTTTTTATGTTACAAATACAACAAATCAGTAATTCTATTCACTTATTCCTTATGAAAGAATATACATGGTGAAAATTTTTTTTTTAGGCTGACACAGGGAATGATGTGGCTCTACAGAAAGATTATAGAACACAATGTTTCTCTTGGAGGAAACAATAAAAGTGAACTTTCAAAAAACAAATTCTACAAACACATATTAATGTGGGAGGGGGTTGGGGGGGGGGGGGGTGAGACGAGTAGCATAGAATACACATCCATGGCTTTTCTACAGCAGATTTAGAAACATGATTTGCCAGGGGTGTGAAACAAATGTGTTATTCACTATAATCTATTATCATCATAACCAGATTAGTTTGATGTTGGTTAAAAACTTGTATAAAATCTGTATGTGTAGACAGCTCAATTATTACTGGAAAGGTGGTCTTGATAGGCAAGTGCTCTTTCAATACAGATTCCAGTGACAAGCGTTTCATAAAAGACATGTTTCAAGGAAAGCCCCCCAAAAATCTCTATAGAAGGTGGTCTTGCTATACAGGTGATAGCAATCTGAAAAGCAATTTGAAAAAACAAATCTCATTATATAACCTTGAAGCCTAGGAGGGGTGGCCTGGAGCAGCTGGTAACAAACTTGAGCAAATGCCGCCGTTGCGCATTTGTCA